>VZSV01000173.1:1013054-1028260 GCA_013398735.1 Nothocercus julius | reverse complement strand
CGGCGGAGGGTACTTAAGCGCAGGGCGGCGGCAGCGGGAGCGGCGTGAGGCGAGCGGCGGTGTCGGAGCAGAGGCGCGTGCGCGGGGACGAGGCCCTCGGAGACCTTCGCCGCCGCCATGGTGAAGAGCGTGGGCAGCCTGGTGAGTCCCTCAGGGCGGCGGGGACGCGGCCCATGCCCTCCCCGGGCGCTGAGGACGAGGCGGCTCGTTGCTTCCCCGCCGCGGGGCGGGGGGGGTCTGCGTGTGGCCGCCGTCTAGTGCGAGCCCCGCCAGCCGCCATGGGGGTGGGGGGGACACGGGCATGGGCGCTGCGGTGCCGCTGCCCCCTCGGCGTGCGGGGAGCCGCATCAGCGCCGAGGTAGCGGCAGCTGTTGGCCTTAAAAAGCAATAAACAAAATGCGTTCGCCTCGCGGCGCTGCGGCTGGCTCTGCGTGGTGCTCACCTCAAGGACGCGTCGCTGGCTGTGCGATAGCGGGAGGTTTTCTGCGTGGACACGGCCTGGGCGAGGAAGGGGTGTTAGCGCTGCTGTGGGGACACACAAATGCAGCGGGCCCGGGTCTAGTGCCCTATTTTGCTTCTTTGAGCTGAAATCTGAAGCTGCAGCTTGTTTTGGTGGCGGAGGCCTCAGGCTCCAGGCTCAGTGTGCTCCAAAGCTGAGCTCTTGCCAGGAATGCCCCTGCTGTAGCAAGAGCCATGGTCCCCGCTCAGAGGCCTCAGTGGCACCCACATCCTGACACACTAATCCCAGTGGGAGCCCAGGCGCCGCAAGGAGGGAGCTTGCCACAGTTACTGTCACCTCGGTGCCTGTGGTTGGGGCGCTGCGACCTCTGCCTGAAATGTGGCACCCCCTTTGCCCCTGCCCTGTATGCAGGTGTGCAGAAAGGGTTAATTCCTCCAGTGAGGACTGAGGGTTTTCATACAGAATGGAATTGTTTTAATGAGTAATGGGTAAACCTGGCTCTGGAGGAGGTGTGCAGTGAGGCCTGGTCTCAGGAACTGGAGTGGGTGGCCTCTGTCCTGCTTTCTAGGAGTATGGATGTACTGCACCTACCAGGGCTCTGCAGTAGGTAGCACCAGCTCTGCTGATCATGCAATCAGGATGCATCCATGTAGACAGAAAGTGGCATTTAACATCTATCATCCACATTCCTGTGCATTGTGACTGGGGTTTCTGAGTTAATTCTGCTGTTCTTTAAATCTGCTTAAAGCTTTTTATTCTGCTTGGTTACAAAGAAGAAAAACCTGTTATCTGTCACTTAAAGCCACGCTTCTGTGAGCCACCTCCTTTAAAGGAAGGTGGACATGTTTGCCAACTAAATGTGACCTGTTTCCTCCCAGAGAATTTCTTAAACTGCCTGGCTTCTGGAGGATTGCTGGTTTCACTTAGTGCTCCTCCAGGCCATCTCACATTTCTACTAGAAGGCAGGAGGAGCAGCACTTCTGCAGATTGCTTCCTGAGCCTGTAGCTGATGACTCACAGGAGTGCTGGTATGATTGAGTTATGCCTTAGGCAGATGAAGTTGAAGTGATATATAAATTACTATGCTGCAGCAGTCCAGAGGTCAAAAATCTGAAATTTTTCTCCTTGCCCTGACTCCTGTTTGAGGTGAATGAGATCCTGCAGACTTGCAGCTTCACATGTAGATCACAGTGTTAGTAGTCTCTGCTGTCAGTGCGATCAGCTGAGCCTTCAGTCTTTTTTTTTTTTTTTTTTTTTTTTTTTTTGCCAGCTCCCTAGTTCTAAGTCAAAAACATTGCTATTAGCAGGTTAGCACTCAGCTTATGATTGACAGAGTTAATCTAAGTTCAAGGGCAGCTTGATATGTATTGGAAATCACATTTGCAGGCAAGGTGGCTTACTAAAGCTGACCTGCGTGTCTGTCAGAGGTTTCTTACACTGCTCGCCTTTGTCAGTAGCCACCATTTTAAGGCATTACCTGGTGCTGGGCATATTCCCTGTGCTAGAGCCTATTGCTGTCTGTTTTCTCCTAGCTGGCCAGCAGACACTGAGGTTTGCTCTGCATGTGCTTGTTGAGAGCAGGACCTGTTGTTATGCTGGAGGAGGGGACATGCAAAGCAAGCACCTGCCTATGCTGAATGAGGCTTGTCCTCAGGTGTTAAAGCGCTGTGCAGAGATTAGTATCTCAAGGAGAATGGCAGTAGCAGAGCCAAGCAGGTTCTCCTGCCAGTGTGGAGTGCAGCACACTAGTATCTACAATGATTTGTTTTCTATATGAAAACTAGTCTCTTCACACACACTTGATTCCATCATTTTGTGGTAAAACAGAAAGGCCAAGTAGCTTGTCTGCCAGCTCGGTCTTCCCCTTTCCAGAAATATTAAGGTTGTGGGGAGATGTGCTGGCAGTTGCTCAAGTTTGGTATCTCTAGCAATGCCAAGCCTTTGGACCCTGCTCCTCTCCTCTGTCCCACCCCAGCAATTTCAGCTGGTACTGGAGGTAACTCACAAGGCAACCCCTGATAGAAATCGATGGAGGCAGCAGCCAGGGACCTGATTGCCAGTGCTGTGTGGCTTGTGATAACCTGTAGTTATTGAGGCTTCTGCTCTTTCCTTGCCCTGTGCAGTAGCAACCTGTGATGTGTGTGCACAGCACCAGTGCATGAGAGGGCTGAGTTACTTTTGCTGTGCAGCTCAGTGAGAGATCCCTGGAGGAATGCCCCCTGGAGTAAGGGGAAGGGATACATGTGGGAAGCAGCACTGGGGGCTGCAATCCAGTTGTAGGACTTGATGGTGGGGTCAGACTTGAGACACACTGGAAGGGTTGCATGGAACAGCAGGGGTTCCTGAGTCCTGGAATTTTAAGTTTTGAATTGGCAATCTGGTCTAATCCCAGGGATGCAGGAGCACAGTAGGTCAGTGCAGCTGGGAGGGATGTGGAGGGACTGAAGGGAAGACTGTCCTTCTCTGGTCTTGTAGCCTGAGAGTAGGTCACGTGGAGTGGTAGCTACTGCTCTTACAGCAAGCTTAAGTATCTAAGATGTGAGGTTGGAAGAACTTGCCATATATAGAGTTACATATGGATCAGGTAAAAAAATGTATCCACAAGGACAGTATAGCACAGGCTATATTTATAGTTGCAGCAACTTCATCCATAAGGGTAATAAGGTGCTGACCCTTTGTGTATTAAACCTGCACATGGCTGTGTGCACTGTACAGACTTCTGGCCCAGACATCTTCCTTCAAGAGAAGAGCTTACTAGGCTCCAGGTCTGTTATGTGGCCCATTACAGAAGCTGGCACTGGCTAACTTCTGCACAGCGAATTTACTGCTTTTTAGGTGTGGCACAAACTTTGTAGTTTTCAGCAGAACATTATTGATAGAAAACTCATGCTTCAGTGTGAGGTTCAGGAGGTTCTCTTGTCTGTGTGCAACCTGAAATGGGGTTTAAATCAGCAGCCCTCCTGGAGCCTACACTGCTGTGAGGAAAACCAAGTTAAACAATATCAGAGTGGCTTGTACTTCTTTTGGAAAAGAAACTGTCAGGAAGTAGCTGCTGAGCATCTTCTGTTGCCTGAGATACTTAATTGGATTCTGCTAGTGTACAACTGTTTATAGTGTTCATCTCTGCCAAAACCTCTGTTTTGACTGAAAAACCATGACTAATGAGGTGTAAGGAGCTCTAAATCAAAACGGTGTCCAGATACAACTTGTATGACAAACAGTGTGATGAGCTAATGTGGAGCTCTAAATGTGGTGATGGATGTGGAGACACAAAATACTAGTCTAGTCTATATGCCCTGTGTAGCATAGCTTTGTCTGCTGAAGTTACATTCAAATTCAGTGGGCAGAATGACTAAAATATCTTTCCTAAGAGGATGCTGCTTTAGAAAACATACTAGAGCAAGCCATACAAAACATGGCTTTTATACTACCTGTTGTTTGGAGATGGCTTCAATCTGAGTTAGTGAACAAAGGTTGCTATCCCTTTCAAATTCTGCAGAGAAGCTTGTTCCAACAAAAAAAGAGGCTTGGGCTTGCCAGTTAAGATACAAATTTAAAACTGAATGTTATAGATAATGATCCAATGCAGAGTAGCATCATGAGGGATGAAAGGATTGATAAACTTCTAATTGATTTCATGTTGCTACATTTCAGTGAGGTAGAGTGCTTGAACACTGTAGACTTCCCTAATTAATAAGCCAAAAGAGATTCTGACTGCCAGTAATGATGAAGGCAACTTGCAATCAAGTGCTTTGCTGAGATTTACATAGTCACATCAGTGGAGTGTTTAAGAGCTACCAGAATGGCTAGTGTGGGAAGGCTGAGAGTAAGCTAGCCATGGGATTAATCTAAATCCTTTTGGAAACGAAGAAAAAAATCCTTACTGTGTTCTTTTTTTATCTGCAGTCAGAATTTGAGGCAGAACTACAGTCTGCTGGTGGGAAGCTTGTAGTTGTTGATTTCTCTGCCACATGGTGTGGACCCTGCAAGATGATCAAGCCCTTTTTCCATGTAAGTAGCCTTTACAGATCTGTTTTTTTTCCCAGCAACTGGATTAAAATGTTTAAATGTTTGTGTTGCTTGACCACAATGTGGAGACTTGCTTTTGCCAACTAAACTTTCTGAAAGAAAAATATCAGAAGTATTACTTCATGGCTGAGTAGAATAGGCCCAGTCAAAAGGGCGGAGTTTGAATTCAGATGAGAGTTTGATTTCTGCTCCGCTAATGCTTATGGTGCATTATAGACCCTTTAGAGGCTGAGTGAACAGTTCAGCATCAAGAACTGGGGATACAGTGTTAAAACAGTGTTTATCATTGTGCACAAAGTGGCTGTCATTCAGTAACAATGTTATCTCCTAGAAAAGGATGGGATTTGTGTTGTATTTCTGTCTTCCACTGAAGATATACTAGAACTAAACACCTTCCACCTGAGTATCTGTGTATTTGAGTGTTTTTTCTGTCAGTGGGGAACATTTAATGTGTCGCGAGCTCTGCTTTGCTTAAAGAGTCTGTTGCAACAGATTCTTCCAGGCACTGAAGAAGACTAAAATGCTGTTATGGTTAATAACTAAGGTAACAAGTTAAGCCTTACCATGGGAATAAGTAAGCTTTATACTTTCTGTATATGCCTTTAAAGAAAGTTTTGCTGCAGCACTGCAACTACAGTTTGCCTTTTTTCTTCATTCTAGAGTTTGTGTGAGAAATTTGCAGATGTTATATTCATCGAAATTGATGTGGATGATGCTCAGGTATGGTCCTGGGGTGGTGATTACGGAGGGCACTCTTTCATTGTCACTGTGGATTTTGTTATTTAAAATCTACCCCTGTAGAGACTAAAACATAATGAGACTGTCCCTTGAGATACAGGCTTGTTATCTTTACTGGAAAAACAGTGAATATTTAGTGGACACTCAGTCTAGGGAAGAAGCTGCCCTGTGTTATCTGCACACTGATTCCTGTGGCATGTGTTAGGTAACTTGGAGACACTGTTGCTTTGAACTCCAGGAGGAAGTGCTGGTCTCTGAGGCCTTAAGTTGTCTTGATGCAATCTTCCCTGGAACTACTGGATTAGGAAATAGTCTAATGATTTCAGACTGGTCTCTACTGCATTTGGCCCTGTTTCTCCCTTTTGTGTCTTGATTTAAGTGGAATGACTGCTACATAGCAATTTTGGCAGCTGGTAGGTAGCTGAACAACTTTGGGTTGAAAGACAAGAGTTACTATAGGACTTGAGCGTTGTAAACAGTGCAGTCTTGATGCAGAGGTCTGTGCTGTTCCAGTCAGATTACAGGCCTATAAACAAGTATTTCAATTACTGTATGAATTAGATGCTGAAGTCTTGCAGACTTTGTTCAGAAAGATGCAGTAAGAATTTCAGTGCTTTATGATAGAAGGTGAATAAGCAAAGGTGCTATTCTGTTTTTGTCTAACAGCAATAATGGCTTTGTTATGCTATCCCTTAACTGAAAGGGAACTAGAGGGTTATAAATTTAACAGCCATCAAAACTTCTCAACTGACTATTGTCTGCTGTGTCTTCTAGGACGTTGCTGCACACTGTGATGTCAAGTGCATGCCCACATTCCAGTTCTACAAGAATGGGAAGAAGGTAGGCTCTGCTTTTTTTGGTGGGGGAAGAGGAAGGGAAAATCATCCTTCTGGAGCAAGATTGGGGTTGAACACTCAAGGACTGGGAGGTTTAGGCCACTTGACCTGCATTCTCTTGGCAATATGTCTGGGCATTAGGGCACTGCTAAGAGCTGTCATGTTCATTTTAGTACTGCAGGAAATAGAGCAATGGATCATTGAGTTGGCTGTCAAGACAAACTGCTTAGTCAGAGCTAGTGACATGAACTGGTGTCACAGCTTAGCCTTATGGGCAGAGCCTCACCATGTATCACTGGGGTAGCCCCCTGGGTCAAGCCTGTTGTCTGCCTGGCACTCTGCTTTTAGTACTCCTCGTGTTACTTATCCTCCTGGAGCACTTCCTGTTCAAGCACAGATTTAATGTCTGGAATCCTACCCAAATGCACTGCAGTCTGCAGTGCAGGCCCTGTCTATCTAAAAGGTCTGAAAACCTCCTGTGCTTGCCCATGCAGAGGTACACTCAAACTGCTGTTTGCTGCTTGCACATAGCACTTTGACTGCCTACCTGGAATAAAGGCTCACTGCTGAAATAAATGTCCAAGGCTTTTTAATTTGCCAACCAACTGTATAAACCTTTACCTAGGCTTTTCTGAAGTAAAATCAAGACTTGCCTGGATGCAAGTATCATTGCTCAAGGCAGTTAGGATCTCAACTGCTGCCTTACAAGTGGATCTCATGTTGCATGAGCAGTAGCTCAAACCAGTGAGTGCTAATTTAGCTATGATAATATTCTTGGAATAAAGATCTGCTTCCAGCAAAGATAATGCAATCAGAATTGAGGTGTGACAATATATGAAGCTGATTCTTGAACTTCCTGTGTAGTATCTAGTTTTGAGCAATCTCTGGACACATGTATCAAGCAATAGATTTTTAGTCTGTAGTGTAGCTGTCCCTGCCTTCAGTCCTTGTAGGTAAAAGACAGACACAAAATGTTTTTGGAGTCACAGGTGTTGCCTTTGTCTTGCTGTGTAAACACTTTGTAAAAATCAAACTCTCTTTACAGGTTCAGGAGTTTTCTGGGGCCAATAAAGAGAAGCTGGAAGAGACCATTAAACATCTAGCCTAACCTCCAACTGTGGAGACCTGGGATCATGACTGCTTCAGCTAAATTATAACTTGTAACTTTTCTACTGAAAATCTAACCAAGCTATCTAAAATGAGTCATGGAAACTTTTTGGTCTATGTAAATGAGTACAATAAAGTGTAAATTCTTCACTTTCAGATACTGCCTAGTGTTTAAATGAACTTATGAGCAAGTCCTTAGTATCACTGAAGTTCCTATTATTACTAATAAACATAGTTGTTACTTGGTTGAGTACGGCTGTCTGGATACACAATGGTTATTGTGTCAAATGCAGTCTGATTACTAGACTATAGTTAGGAATGGAAAACTGTCATGCAGGACTGCATGACTGCTTGAGGAGATGTCTTCTGTCACCCTACTCAAGGGCATCAGTCTATCATCTGGAGGGCAGCAGCGTGGAAAAACAGTGAGCTTGGAGTTGTAGAAAAGGCTGTGGTCTCCAATAAAAGTTTTGTTACTACTTTTTGATTTTTAGTCTGCTATTAAGTTTGGTTTGAGACTCATATTAACACTTGAATATAATATGCCTTCTTGGAAGCATAAAGGAGGACTTAGAGTTTCTGTCTTTCCAATTCTGCCTTGTCAATTTTGTGCATTTTGGTTCTCTTAATGACAAGATGTGCCTGGCGTTGAAGATGGACTGTGTTGTTCCTTGGGCCATAAACTACAAGGTGAAACTGAAAAGGTGAAACTCCTGGTGTTTTAAACCCAGGATGACTTATTAATTTCTGCTTTTGCTTGTCCTCTTAAACACTGCTGCTTTTTTTAGGTTATACCAGGTACTATAAGTTGGGCTCTCTAGTCAAGATGTGCAAATTTGCACTGACCTGCTTACATCTGCATGCTGTTTAGCAACTCTTTCCACAGTTTCCAGTGCTGTTTTGGGTGTTGTCTCCAGTTACAGCCAAAGGTGAGCTGTGCTCCTCAGACCAGCACAGATGAAGGAAGGGATGCAGATGTTGTGGGCCATGGTGAACTGCTGTGCCTTGTGGTGTGGAGCAGTGGGTGACTCAGGCTTACTCACAGTGCAAACATGTATGAGTTTCCTGGTCTGCAAGAGTCTTTAATAGCTCTCTCCTTTAATAGGAGACTCTAGAAACATCTTGTTAGAATAATCTGAGGTGCTGGCTGCACCCTCAGCTGTCAAGAGTCCTCTCAGGGACTGTCCTTCAGCAGTGAAAAGGACATGTAAAACACTTCCTGTTCAGCTCTGGCTCTATGGCTAACCAGGAGTGTAACTCAAGGTGGCTCACAGGTCAGTGGGCAGCCACTAAACCAAATGGAGCTGTAGACAAATTTCTGGGGAGGAAGTAAGATAATGTTGAAGCAAGAACTTGCCCTTTTCATTACAGTATCTGAAAATAAGTGTTGTCTCTTAAAATCAGCTCCCTTTTTGTCTTTACTTGGGAGCAGGGAAGGCCAGCTTAAAGCCCTGAAGAAGAGATCTGGAGAGAAAAGTTTGCACCAAGTTTAGTACAAAACCCTAAAATACAGTTTCAGTAAGAAGCAGACACATCATGGTGCATTTGATTAGTATTTGAAACTACTAAGATGCATGTTATTGCAGCTTAAATACTTCTGTTGAGGTAGAATTCTGGTCTGGCTTAATACAGCTGGAGGAGAAGCAAAATTAATGATAGAAATATTGCCTGTATGATGAGTTTGACATAATGCTCTCTTAGAGGTCAATTTTGCAACAGCTCTGAAAGAATCAGGCAAGTAACTGCAAACTGAAATAGAAATGGGAAAGGGTGGGGAAATGTCAAAGTAATTCGTGTTGAAACTGGAGTGCAAAGAAGTGCTTAAGAGAAGCACAGCGAGTCTCCAGGGTTGTTTTTGGTTTGTTCTTGTTTTTTTCTGTGTAGGAATCTTCCACTTCTGATCACACTCTGGCCAAAATACTTGCTTTACTTTGTGTGAAAGCTGGTGTTCTCCTTATCTCCTTGAGGAGGGCATAGAGCTTGGACATATCTTGCTGTCCCAGAACATATAGTGAGGAACTAAATGTATTCGGTGAACTTTCTTAAGGGACTAGACTGAAAAGCTTATTCCCTTCAAAATATGTAGCTATGCCACAGTTTGCATGAAGTTGTGCAGTGTCTCCTTTCCATTGAAGGGTAACTTATCAAACTTTTACAATTATAATGATTTTTTAGCTCTTTAGTAGTTGTTACCTGCCTGGAAGGAAGTCAGGGACTGGCCTTCTAGATCTAAAGAATAAGTGTTTTGTATTAAATGGAGCAGGTGCCTGTAACCCTGAATTCTGGTGGTGTCTGCTGTGACATGTGGGCGATAGTCTGGACTGCACAGGGGGTGCATTTTTGTTTGCTAAATGGCTGATTTTTTTCACTTGGAACACTGAGAACAGCACTATCATGCCACCAAAAAAAAAAAAAAAAAGTATCTCTTGCACAGAACTCTGAGCTCTGGTGAGAACCAGGTGTGGCTTGTTTGCAAGAACTATCTACCCTGACACAGTTATCTGAGAAGATCTCTCCACAAGGGAAGTGAAAGATGGTCAAGTGACCCGAATGGAAGAAACGTGGTGTACGTGGTATAAAAAACAACATGCTGAAGTGTTCTTTCTGGGAGTAAAGTGTTCATAAAGAAATTATGCCCCCTCAGGTAATGATTGCAGCCTCTTTCTCCTGTATATGAAATGGTGGAGATGTCTGTCCTGCTGCCAAACCAGCACAGCAAGAAGTGTCTCCTCTGCACGCCTGTTACACAGTTGTCTGTCTTATGGTGCAACCATAGAGGAGCACTTCTGTGAGCTCAGAAATTATACCAGCTGTGTGCTGTAATTGAGGCATAATGAGAGGGCTCTCACAAAAGGGAGGGCTGAGCCAGGACAGTTGCAGTGAGTGTATGACATTAAACCCAAGTGAAATAGTGACACTCCTTGGCCTCACTCCCTGCATGTTCTTGAAGTGCCCTAACACGACAGCTGGGAGAGGATTCTCCTAGCCATCCACATGCCACCTCCAAGCATTTCTTGTAGCCCTCAGTGTACTTGCAAAGTTTTGATACAAAGTGTTAGGCTTGGCTATTGCACACACCCACCTGTGATTTTGCTAAAATTATATATATTTGTAATGATTCTAATGAATAGATCAGAATTAATAGAATTCTAATCACCATATTTGGTGTTCATGATTTTGTCTGGTATCCAACCTCACAATGCCCTTCTCAACACATTCTTAGCCAGTGTTTTTGTCCCTTAGCCTTTTTATCTACTTAGAAGACCCGTAAGGTGTAGTACTAACAACTTGTCTAGGCTTCTAAGCAGTAGGAAACCTCAGGGAATCAGCCTGATTTCCCCGGAGATTCCATAGGTTTGTTGCAACCAGACCAACTTCTCTGTTACCCTAAGTTCTATTACAGGCAACTTTCATTCCCCCAGGAAGGTGGATGGAGAGCTGTGTCCCCCAGACCTGTGATTTTTGCCTCAGATGACCCTTCCTTTCCACATGAGAGCCAACAGTGACCATGTGGTGAGAGATGCCTGGTGCCCTGGGCAAGGCCCTGCCATGAGAGGGAGGGGCAATCCTCCTAATATCCAGTGGGATGGAGAGGGAGTCATTGTGGGGTTTCTGGTCCTGCAGAAGAGGAGGAGGGAGGTGTGTCCAGCTGGAAGAGTTCTCTGTGCCTCAGAATGCACCACGGTGGCTGCAAACAGTTGGAAATGGGAGGAGACACCAGTCAGTTTGGGGACCTGGGGGAACCCACAGGAGGGTAATGGAGCGGTCTGGGCTGATGTGGTACAGTTAAGTCTCCATGTGCAATGAGGTGGTGTGTACTTGCCTGCCTTCCAGAGGTTTTTCAAAGATGTCATTGCCCAGCCAAGACCTGGTGTTGCAAGATACTCTGGCTCACCCATGTGGCATTGCTGCTATACGACAATGGAATAAAACAAGGTTAATTTAAGTCCTTGGATCAGTGATAGAAAGATCTGGAGACCAGAGGAAGGGTAAGTCTAACATGGAAAAGACCCTGTTTCACCTACATCTAGAAAACTTTCCCAAGTCTGGCTTGTTCTTCCAGAAGTGTGTAGGAGCAGCAGTCCTGAGGAACCCGCAGCTGCCTCTGCGCTCCCCTCTGCAAGGCCCTGCTGGGCCTATTGCTGATGAGCACTGCCAGGATGCGCCAGCGGCATTTGCTCCAACGCTGCGCATAGCCGAGATGGCCTCTGCCCTGGGGTGAGAGCTGCTGCTCCCATCACTGCGTGGTCATGGTGGGAGCTATGGGGCTGAGAGGTCCTCATGTCTGCCAGCCCCCTGCACGGTGCATGGGAGAAAGGAGACTGGCAGTGCTGCATTTGACAGACCTGGGGTGACACAAGGCCAAACATGCCCTGCTTGCGAAAGCACTCTATACTGATGAACTCCTAGTAGATGAACTCTCTTCTAGTGATGGTCCCTGACCCTTGAGGACAGACTGAAGAGGCTGATGGCCTTGGCCCAGGCCTGGAATCTCTCTGCTCTTCCTCTAGAGCAGCTGTACACTAAATTCACCCCAGCTGCTACAACTTGAGGTTATGCAGGTTTCCTGTGATGGAGACCAATTACAGAAACTTTGGCAAGAGACAGGAGAAGCCTCAGCAGGAGCTACTTTTGGTGAAGCTGCTAGGCTGTCTTTGCACAGCCTTGGTAGGTGGGTGGAAGCTGAGCTCAGAGTAAACTGCATTTCACTACCCTTCTTTACAGAGGAGGTTTCTTGGAGCCTGGAGCTAAGAGGCAGAGCTGGTCAAAGGGCTCCAGATTTGGTAAAGCCTTACTAGAAGCATCTGAGGAACTTAACTGTTGTGGAAATGTACATGGACACACATGTGAAATGTATTTTTCCTTCTCTGGAGAGGAAAAGCAGAGATGGTACCTGGAAAATACAGGATAGCTGGTGCAAAGTGTGAAGATCCATCTGCACCTGCAGCTGGCAAAGAGTTGTGACAGATACAAATCTCCACAAGGTGGCAGTGACTGACTGCACGAATCTGAAAGGAGGGTTCAAGCTTCTAGGAATCCCTACAGCAGCATCTGGCCTCTAGAATTTGTAACATCTCAGATAATGGGGGATGACTGCAGTAGAAGCACCGGTAGAACAACTCCAGGGATCAAAGAGTTCCCAAAGGTCACCCCTCCCTCCAGCTGAGTTAGGCTATTCAGTTTCTTAATTATTGCTTCAGGGAAGTGATAAACCTTTCTACACTACTTTTTTTTTGCTCTGCCATATCCCATTGAGATAAGATGCAGTAGGCGTGCACAATGGCATGCATAATGCTAATGAGATGCAGTGTTTAGTTTTAATACCATTTCATAGTATCATAAGGAGTCTGGGGAAGAAGAAACTCCCCTGATGCCTATGGGATACATCTGTGAACTATTACCTTTGTACCAAAGGGTCCTTCATATGTCCTTACCAATTTCTATTTCAGTCAGTCCCTACATGCTAGTCAGGGCCCATCTCCATTCCCCTTTGAACATTTACATGGTGTTTGAGCTCACCTCAGTTTCTTTTTGGGCCAAATCAGTCTAATGCAGCACCAGTTAAGCTTCCTTAGGGGTGAGCTCCTGGAGAAGATGGAGAATGATGCTACCCTCCCTTCACAAAGCACAAAATTCCTAAGTAATCTCCCTTGTTTTCCAGGACTGTATTCATTATGAATGTTAATCCAGCTAGGACTGGCAAGAAAGAAGTGATGGAAACACACAATAGCTTCACCAACAAAAATAGCAAAGTGTTATAAGAAGAGGACTGTAACCCAAATAAAGTGTGAATAGATTTATTGCTTATTGTTTATTATTTCCATAATCTCAACTATTCTTACTCAAGACATCTGTTTCCTGATGAAATCAAAAATAAGGCAAAATGAGAAGATTAAAAAGAAAGTCAACTAACTTGACTTTCAAGTCAACTAATATGAGCAAATGGAAGTCCCGGCCTGTTGTTAGCCTGCTCCTTGCTCCCTGCTAATGGTCGCAAAATTAAATCGCCTATTGCAAACTTCCAGGCAAAATAATAGACATTAGTAATCAAATGTGTCATTAACAGGCAAAGCCTGTCATTTCCTTTCTACAAGTCGACTTAAATTTGTTTCAAATCAAATTTGGTGAAATTTGACTTAAACTGTTACAGTTATAGTTTTCTAGTGCAGAATAAGAAGTTTAATAGTTTCTAGACTTAATGTATAGGTTTAGGGAACAATTCTCAAGTTCCTCAAAAGCTAAACCATTTGCATATATGTACTTATTAGAAAAAGTATTTTAAAAAGTTATGATCACAAAACATCCAGCAAAGAAACAGAAATGTGCCTTTTGAATAGTAAGGCAAAAGCACTTTGGTAGAATCATGTTCTCCTGTGGCAATACTTCAGGAACAGGATATATGACCTTCAGACCTTTACGATGGCTTTTCCAAGATTTTCTCCTTTTAACATTCCAATGAAAGCTGCTGGCATGTTGTCAAATCCTTGAGTGATTTGTTCATGGTACTTAATTTCTCCCTGTGAAAAGGAGAACAAATGGCTGAGTAATCATTTTATCAGCTTTTTATCAGCAGTCTACTCTTACTGTGTTTTTGAGACTGAAATGCTACCAGATTCTCTTCAGCTTGCATGTTCTGGTTGAAACAAATGCTAGCTGGTACACACCAGAGTAACTCTGCAAAGCTAGATGTGCATATGGCTTATTCCATGACAGGATCTGCTTTTGTATCAAGATCCTCCACTGGAGTCACAACAGAGTAGAAGTCATTGCCACAGAAATATACTACAATAGATTTAGTGAAACTCAGTCCAAAAAAAGAAAAGGTAAGGGATTATTTCCTCAAAGACTATCTATATCTATCTCTATCTATAATTAAGCATGGAATTGCAAATCTAGGTGACTAGAAGCTGAGTGTCCCCAGATCCTCAGTTTATAAAATCTAGAACATTTTAGCCTTTAGTGTTCACTCTCATAAGCTTTCCACAGCTAGAAACCACATGTTAAACTTGGCCTTCAGCTAGAGAAATAAAATTAGAAAAATTCTCTGGTAACTCCCCGCAAAGCTTGGCTCCCAATTCCATCAAAGCACCAATTCTTGCCAGTAAATCCAGCACAACAGTACAACAGAAATGCTTGCTTATATTACAGCTGAAAGCAGGGTGAAGGAGAAAGAGAAATTACCCAAACTAAACTGTTAGGAAAGTGTTTTGAATTAAACTGTAAGGATCCTTTTTCAAAAGCCTGCAGATATTCCCTGGTATATCTAAGTGATGGCCAACAGCTAGTATCACGTATACAGCATGTTCAGCATGGTTTGAGTGTTTTCAGAATGCTCAAGGACAGGTGGAGGAAAAAGATCTCACTGAAACCTCACCTCAGCAGTTAAGGTAAGAAACTCCTTGCAAAATGGAAGCCATGATGGGAGAACACCTGCTGTATTACAGGAAACCACCACTTTCTTACCTCCAGGACCCATTTTAGGAGTGCTTTTTGACCTTCCTCCCAGCGGTTATTCCAGCGGTAAACAATAAACCCTTCCATATGAAGCTCTTTGAAAATCATTGGATACTGAATGTAAGGTCCTGCAAGGGAAATGAATAAACTACTATAGAAAGAGTTCTATTTAAAAAATGGACCCTCTGCATAACAAGAAGCTTTTAGCTAGTAAAGCGCATCACTTTGTTCCAGCTAGAAGCAACTTCTGTCCTTTCGAAACAGAATAACACGGATTCCTGGACAGTCACCCAGGAAAAGAAAGACTATATACCTGAAGCTGGGCTTAAAGGCCCAACACTTGTGAAGCAGGGTAAGTCAAGTGGCCTCCATTTTGGCTGAAATACTTCAGCTTCATCCTGAAAGTACTGTTTTGCCAGCTTGTTTGACAGCCTGTTTTAAACAAAAAATCTAACAATACTCTTTGAAAGTTGCCAAATTCTCATATTCTTTCTAAATCCTGAACAGGGATTTTAATTATCTCTTAGGTACCTAAAAAGGCAATTTTCAACATGTGATAGTCTTCTCACTGTCAAAGCCCA
>VZSV01000173.1:966571-984122 GCA_013398735.1 Nothocercus julius | reverse complement strand
TCACTGTTTCACCCTGTTTCTACATTTTTATTGATATTATATTCATCTGATAAACTGTAGCTCATATTGTTTGTTTTCACATTTCTTCAACAGTGGGGAATTTCTCAAACTATGTAAGTAGCAAATTAGTGCAAGCATTTAAAATATGCATTCCCCCAGATTGTTTGAAAAATGTTTATTTCTTTGTTCTTACTCTGTGGTAGGCTGAAATGAAGTTGAAATATGCACAAAAGGAATTAAAGACAAAACAAGCTGAGGTTAAAAAGATGGATGGGGGCTACAAGAAAGATCAAGAAGCATTTGAAACTGTAAGAAAAATGAAAGAAAAGCTTGAAAATGAAATGAAGAAGCTGAACTATGAAGGTTGGTACAGACCTTAGGTGCATAATTTAGGAGGAATCTGGGAAGGAATATAAAAGGATCTATAAGAGCGTATATGCTGCTTTCATGCTCAGGGAAATTTCTTTGATAAAAGCACTACAGATTTCTTCCACTGAAATCAACACTTCTAAAGTTTGAGTTTAAACTTAGAAGAAAGGTAGAGTTTTAGATTCCTCTTTCCTCTCTGCCCTTAAAACTCCTAGTAAAGGTTTATTTCTCATTTGGCGTAACTTTTTTTTTTTGTGGAAGCTGAAGTTATCCTGCTCAGAAGCATGATGCCTGATGTCTGAAATAACACTGAGAAGCATATGAGACTTTCTTTTCTGTACATTTCATAGCGTGTTGGTGATAATATTTTGACTAAACTGGAAATTTAAAAATAATTTAAGTATTTTCAGTAAAGTATCTTCTGTATATATGTAGTTTATCAGTATAGCATACCACTTCTTAATCTGCAGTGTGTTCTGGATACTCAGTGGACTGTTTTTGTTCAACTTCTAGACATGAAAGAAAAAACACTCTCAGCAAAAAAGAAGGAATTGACTCGTGATATCAGTCAACTGAGAGAATTATATGAAAGCTTAATGGCAAGATTCCCCAGTCTACATTTTGAATACAAGTAAGGTCTCAGGGTGGTTCTAAAACAGATTAAAAGTGCTTCCTAGGGCACCTTATGCATGGATTATGTGATTTAGTATGATTCCATTGCTTTGTTACCTGTTGTTACCAGTTTGTTACTTGTTACCTTCTTTTGTCTGTGGATAGCACTTATCTTAACCGAGGCAAGCATAGGAGGGGAGGACGAAAGGTCAGATGATGTTAGCTGAATTAATGACGAGCAAGGAAAACTTAAGTTTCTAAACTGCAGTTTTATCAAAGTCACTTGAATTGAAAAAAAATTGTAACATGGAGTTTGCAAGCTATAGATCAAATTTAAAGATCCATTTTTTTTTTTTTTTAAACAAACAAAAAACCTATAAAATTACTGTTTCAGTCTTTACTGCAGTACATAACCATTACATTTCAGAAAGTCATCCCTGGGGATTACGAATAGAATCACCTTGTGGAACTCAACGCTGTATCTTTCTTTGCCTGTCAAAAACATATATTTCCACAAAGTTTAAAAAAAAAAAAAAAAAAAAAAAAAAAAAAAAGGTTGAATTTGCACATTCACAGAGTTGCGTTGGTTTATTATAAGACTGGTTGAAAAAAAAATGCTCAGAATTACATCGGTTAATCTTTTTCTTTTGTCACAGAACATAAATCTCTTACACAGCTATAATAAGTCATATGATCATACCTCTGATATAATTGCTTATATTTTAAGGGATCCAGAAAAAAACTGGAATCGAACCCTTGTAAAAGGCCTTGTTGCATCTCTTATCATTGTGAAAGACATATCCACAGCAAAAGCCCTAGAAGTGGTGGCTGGAGGAAAACTCTATAACATTGTTGTGGACACAGAGGTATGCATATTAATATGAAAGTGCAAATATTGAAGTTAGGTCATGTGATTCATGTTAGAAATCCTGTGTTTTATAACTGATTGCTTGAGTACTTTGGGTGAGTGTAGGTGTTAGATCAGTAGTGTCAAGCTCAGCTCTTAACAGAAGTAAACTTGTATTATTCCTATTAAAATTTCATATTGTCTTAATTTAAAGATGAATTATATGTTCATGTATGCTGTATAATTTTTTTACTCTAGGTTACTGGTAAAAAACTTTTGGAAAATGGTGGACTAAAGAGGCGGTACACAGTCATTCCACTAAACAAAATTTCAGCCAGGTGTATTGCACAAGAAACTATCAAACTGGCCAAAAACTTGGTATGTAAATAAATGCTTTATTTTGCTTTATGTCTTTATTTATTTGTTTTTCTTTATAGCTGAAAACCTAGTCCTTGTAATTCTATGTTTATAAACATTGCTTTGGGGCTCGAGGGCATCCTGATTTGTTTCCTTTGTAATTTTGAAAGTCCTAGTTTACATCATAGTTTACAATGTTTAATTATTATTCCATTTTTAAATAAGATTTTTGTTTTAAAATGGCAATGTTCCTAGTAAGTATCTTTATCAAAAGATGCCAGAAATGGAATTTGAAAAGCTTATAATATTAGGCATACTCTCTTAATTTCTTTCAATTCCTAGGTTGGCAATGATAACTTGCATTTGGCTCTCTGTCTTGTTGGGTATGAACCTGAACTGCAGAAGGCCATGGAATACGTGTTTGGAACAACATTGGTCTGTGACAACATGAATAACGCCAAGAGAGTGACCTTTGACAAAAGAATAATGATAAAAAGTGTTACGCTCGATGGAGAAACTTTTGACCCCCAGGGCACTCTAAGTGGAGGCAACTACTGTTTTTGTTCATATGATAATACTGTGTTTGTGTTGGTTTGCTTCCTGCTCTGCATGTTTTTTTGTTTGTTCATTTTTTTTAGTATAAAAATGAACAGTAAAATTGTAGTTAGACTCATACCTGGAATAATTAGATCTCTTTGAGCAAAGACATGATCTATATCTCTTTAAACTGAAATTGCAATGTAATTAGAATAGGAAAAACATTAATGGCAAATCATTTGCGTAAAGAATTTTTGATTTTAAATACTTGAATACTTATTTGACTGCAGAATCTTCTTAAAGAGAGTTGAGAATACTTTAAATTCAAGCACTTGTTAATGAGGTAAATGTAAGTGTGAAAAGCTGACGTATTTTACATGAAAATGTATATAAAATATATTTATATTACATTTTTTTAAAAAATACATAAAATGTATTTCTAGTAGTTAGGGTTTTGGGAACTTTACCTTTCATGATAAAAGGTGCTCTGTCACAACCGACAGTTATTATAAATCTTTCCTTTCTCTCTCTGTCTCTCTCCCCCTCCCTCCCTCTCTCTCCCCTATTTTATTAATTTCTTTTGTAACTAATACGAATCTGCAGCCAGCCTCATCATTATGATTTAGAGTTCATTATTTGCTAGTGCTGAGTTCACTGGACTCATTTCAACTAGCTTGGCTTTGCTTTTTTCTTCATTAACAGGTTCAAGTTCACAGGCTGCACCAATATTGTCTAAACTTCAAGAAATTAAAGAAGTTGAAAAAGAACTTGGAGAAAAGGAATCTGAACTTAAAACTGTAGAAAAAGAGCTGGCAAATTTAAGGAATGTTGCTGAAAAGTAAGTGCTACCTTATATAAATACCTGGGTTTTTTATATGACTGTAATTTTAAGAAAGACTTTTCGAGAGAGTTGGGCCTCTTGAGGAGTTTATATGCAGCACAGATGAACTATTTTATGTCCACCAGAAATTGCTGGAAACAACTTACAGGACAAACAGAAGAAACCAACAAACATGCTTGACTTAAGATACAAAAACAATTTGAGCATGTGATATTATCTATTCGAAATATGTTCAAAGTTTCCAAAGTTCACATTAAATACGCCAAACAACAGATCTGCCTCAGTCATATTTAGGTATGGATTCTGATAGCTCAGACTTCTTCTAAGAAACAGTAAAGCTGCTACAGGAGAATTTCTGGCAGATACTATTGAAAAGATTTAAATTACATTATTTTAAGTATAGTGTTCTCAGGTACTTTGATTTCAGCTTTAAGCAATTACTGTAGATACCTTTGGCAGATGGATAATAACCTTTATTTGGTTAGTTCTATAAAATACCATAAGAAGGACAAAAAGGTTGCGTTTTCTGTACAATATGTATTTGTGGATTTTTTTTTTTTTTAAAGTCACCTTGATCACTTTTCAGAAATATGGCCAAAATGAAAGAGCTAGTTTTACTGAAATATGGCCAAAATGAAAGAGCTAGTTTTACTCAGTTGTAATTTTCCTTTAGTGTTTCTGACTAAAATCTTTCATCCTGCTGTTTGGAAAACATGACCTCTGAATTATTGCCAGACTCCCATTTATCTGTTGCATTTGTTCTCATGTATCTTTTGTGTCTGCATATATAATAATTTTAACTGTACATACCTATATGTATAATCCAATGAATTGCACATACCTATACTTCATGATGGCAAATACAGAAACTACATCAGATGCTTATCTATGTGGGCTTATTTGTTTTATAGCCCTTAAGAGTTTCGTAATTAGGTAGTTTGGAACCAGAAAACACTGTTTTTCAGTGCTGTTGCTTGTCCACTGCTTCACTGTATCTCACTGTATCTTAGACTGGGAACATAGATTCTGCTATATTTCTGTGTTTCAACATAGAAGCTGAAGTGCTGAGAACCCTTCATAAAAGCAGAATTTGTCACTTGCTCTCTCCAAAGGTACCAACAACTGAAGCAGCAGTGGGAGATGAAATCTGAAGAAGTAGAACTACTGCAAGCCAAGCTTCAGCAGAGTGCTTATCACAAACAAGAGGAAGAACTGAATGCTCTGAAGAAAACCATTGGTGAGACAAATCTATTCTGATTTTAACAGAAAAATAATTATTGAAAATAAGAGGGATATTGCAACGAATGTCCAGATGTTTCTATAGCAAAATACTTGCTTTTGAAAGCACATATTTTTAGCTTTGAAAATACTAGCTTAAAATATATTGGAATGCATAACAAGTACAAATTGTAATCAATTAGCATATGGGGAGATTCTGATAAAATAAAATTCTGAAAATAATGGTCATTATTTTGCAATATAGCTTGTATAATTACTTGGAATTTTATATGCTTTATAATAACTAGAAAAATAGTGTTGCATGGAGATTTTTTTTATATAAAAAGTGAGCTGGGAAGAAAGGAATCCCATGAGGTTCAACAAGGACAAGGGCAGGGTCCTGCACCTGGGGAGGAATAACCCCAGGCACCAGGACACATTAGGGGTTGACCTGCTGGAAAGCAGCTGCGCAGAGAGGGATTTGGGGTTCTGGTTAACAACAAGTTACCCATCAGGCAGCAGTGTGCCCTTGTGGCCAAGAAGGCCAATGGCTGCATTAGGAGGAGTGTGGCCAGCAGGTCAAGGGAGGGAATCCTGCCCTTCTGCTCTGCTCTGGTGAGGCCACTCCTGAAGTACTGAGGCCCATGTCTGGGCTCTCCAGAACAAGCCCTCTTGTAGAGCTTCTAGAGAGGGTCCAGCAGAGAGCGACAAAAATGATCAAGGGACTGGAGTATCTGTTGCATGAGGAAAGACTAAGCGAGCTGGGCCTGTTTAGCCTGGAGAAGAGAAGACTGAGAGGGGATCTGATCAACATGTACAAATAGCTGAGGGGTAAATGTAGGGGGGATGGGGCCAAACCCTTCTCTGCGGTGGCCAGTGACAGGACACGGGGTAATGGGTACAAGCTGAAATACAGGCAGTTCCATCTCCATGTGAGGAAGAACTTCTTTGCTGTGAGGGTGCCAGAGCCCTGGCACAGGCTGCCCAGAGAGGTTGTGGAGTCTCCTTCCCTGGAGATCTTCCAAACCCGCCTGGCTGCCACCCTGTGCCCCGTGCTCTGGGTGTCCCTGCTGGAGCAGGGGATTGTACTAGATGATCTCTAGAGGTCCCTTTCAACTTTAACCATTAAGTGGTTCTGTGATGCAGGATTTTATTCCAAATATGAGTGTCGTTTTGATGCTGTTTGGTTTGGTTTTTGTCCCCCTCCTGTCCCCCACACCTCCCCAGAAATCATTGGTTTTATATATCCTTAGTTTGCAATGTAAGTGGTTTGATGAGAAAGCATTGGAAGAATATTGTTCATATAGCTAGGGAGGAATGCAAAAGGAAGGGATGCAACAGCAGCTAAGTATTTAAAGGAAAAAAAAGAAGGCATAAAGCTTATGCATTAAACATGATATGTGACTTATTTGGTAGCCATTCGATTAATAATTCTTTACTGTGTGATTTGGCATAAACTTGCCTCTTGTTTCTTTCTGTTTTTTTTTGTTTGTTTGTTTGTTTGTTTGTTTTTTCCTTTAGAGGGGGTTGGGGCTTGTTTTCTATTTGCAACCTTACCACTAACTGATAACTCTAATATACTGTCTTAAAAGAGCAATCATTAAAATAGCTGACAGCAATAATTAGCAAGCTTTTTTCTAGTAGAGACAGATGATTTCAGCTGCAATTAAGTATGTAAACCTAAGGATGAGAACAATGTCCAAATTAAGTGCTGTACTTCTTGATGCAGAGCAGTGTGAAGAAACTTTAATGAAAACTAAAGAGAGTCAAAAGAAAGCAGAAGAAAAATACAAGGTATTGGAGAACAAAATGAAAAATGCAGAAGCAGAGCGGGAAAAAGAACTAAGGGATGCCCAGCAGAAACTAGATGACACAAAGAAAAAAGCAGATGCTTCAAGCAAAAAAATGAAAGAAAAGCAGCAGGTAAAACCTGTGTTAGCAACTTCAAAATGCAAAAAGCTTTAGCAGTAAAGAGAAAAGGGCTGCAAAAATTTGATTCTCCTAAAATTTTTGTATCCTCAATTTCAGAAAAACGTTAATTTGTAGTTACTGACATGAAAAAATTGCTGATTCCTCTTTTGTGAGAAAATTCCACTGCCAAACAACAGATATTATAATGTTTTCTACAGCATTTATTACACTGAGCTGGGAATTACTGTTTCTATTTAAATATAACCTTTTGTACTTCTGAACACAACTCTTTAGGAAGTTGATGCATTAGTTCTGGAACTTGAAGAGTTAAAACAAGAACAATGCTCCTATAAACAACAGATGGAGGCTGCAGATGAAGCTATCAAGTCCTTTCAGGAACAGGTTAATGCTATGGCAGCTGAGGTGTCCAAGAACAAGGTAAAAGTGAATGTGTTTCATTTTTAAGTTTGATGGGATTTGAGATAACATCCCCAAATCTTGAATTATAGGGTGCACTTTGTTTGCTCTTTTTTTTTTTTTTTTCCCAGCACTCATTTTATGCTTAGTCTAAGTAGTTTTGGGGGGTTTTTTTTGGGTTTTTTTTTTTTTTGGCTTTATTATGAGTTGTGATTTGGTTTTTTGCCTTTGCTATCATTCGTTTTCCTAACAAATATCTAACAGCAGTTTTTTTAAAAAGAGGACGTGTAATCTATGGCATTCCCATTTTTTTTCCAGGAGTCTGTAGAGAAAGCCCAGAAGGAGCTGGCCAAGCAGAAGGAAATCATTGCTGTACAGGATCAAGAGATAAAAGACAAATCTGCAGAGGTAGTAGCATACAGAGAACAGAACAATGAATTGCAGCTGAAGGTTAAAGAATTAGAACACAACATCAGCAAACACCAGCAAGAGGCTACTGAAGCTGCTGCAAAGGTATTTCAAAAATGTGCTTTTTCTTTTAAAGCCTTTCTTTTTATAGCTTTGTATAGCCTTTCTTTTATACAAGGCACTGTCATATTGGTAGATCTTTATATGAGAAGTTTTTAAGCAAAAAGCAGTGGAAATTGTAAGAGCTGATCTCTGTGGTCTAAAAGAGCTTATGAGTATAGATTGCAGAAAACAGACCGAAGTGGAAAGACAGTGAAAAGAAAACTAATCTTTTGGACCAGACAGATACTAATTTTAAAAAATCTAATCTAAGAGGTCAATAGCAATATCTTACCTAAATATGGAGAAATAAGAGTTTCAAGCAGCGAGAGACAAGTATACGTGGAAGCTCCCCTAAATGTTTGATTCTCCTGCAATCTTGGAAATCATATGAAACCTTGTAAAGACACCCATCCATGATGTGCTGGGATAAAAAAATATATATATATTGTAGAATAATTTGAAGATTCTAATTTACTCTTTTTTAAAAAAAAATACAACCTCTGTATCTTTACTATTTGTGTATTTGCAGGTGGCCAAAATGTTGAAGGAATATGAATGGATAGCTTCAGAGAAGCCGCTCTTCGGTCAGCCAAACACAGCCTACGACTTCAAAACTAACAATCCGAAAGAAGCTGGTCAGAAGCTGCAGAAATTGCAGGAGAAGAAAGACAAACTGGGACGAAATGTGAACATGAGAGCCATGAATATGCTTTCTGAGGCAGAAGAGAGGGTAAGTGTTCTGTGCCTTAACCTTAGAGATTAGGCAGTTTAGCAATCTATTCTCAGTATGTTCTGTTGCTGAATGCCCCCAAAACTAATAGTAAAATTTCATGACATAACAGGACATCTTTTGTAGAAGCTTTGATCCTAACTTCACATGATTGAGCTATTTGTGCATTAGTAGTCAGGTTAGGCATACTCTTTCTTCACTTTGGACAGTAAGAAGTCTACTTTCATTCATTCCCCTGCATCAGTCTATTTGTTCTAAGTTGGCAACAGCAGCAATAAGCGAGTTTTAGTGCATCCATTATGGTATTTGAGAATTACATACTTAATGATCATTTTTTTTGATGTGCAACCTTTCATCTATATCCTGAAGGTATTTCAGGACTGTGTGAAAGCTGTCAACTGACTGACATTTTAGCCTTACTACTACTTAAAGTCTATAATTTGTCCGTTTTCCTTATTTGCTTACAAAATCGTAAGCAGGACTAGACTGGAAAGGAAATTCAATTTTCATAAAGTAATGTTAGTTTTCCTCACTGCTAATTGTTGAAAAAATATAAATGATATCCTAAACCTAAATCCTGCCAGTTAAGTGTAGGCTTGTGATTTCAGTTTTGTGAATAATAGCTATTTCATATGTAGAGTTTAATTGTCTAAAATTTTAATGAAATTTGCGCAAAATATACTAAAATCATTCTCATTGCACCAGTACAATGACTTAATGAAGAAAAAAAGAATTGTAGAGAATGACAAGTCTAAAATTCTTGCAACTATAGAAGAGCTTGACCAGAAGAAAAACGAAGCCTTGTACATTGCTTGGCAAAAGGTATGCCCTTCAGAATTCACTTTTCACATTTTAGCATGTATTTTCTCTTGACAGTCAAGTTCTGTAGTTCAATATTAGTACAGACTAGTAAGTTTTGAATATTTCTATAAAAATATCTTTATGTCTTATTCCTGATCTAGTCTCCATTCCCTAGTATCTAAATTACAAAAACACTGTTTTTTCTCCCATGTTTTCCTATTAATTCTGAGACTAAGAAATGAAGTTCATCTGAGACCTATAAAAATAACAGATCTGCAAAATTAAGTTTACCATTTTCTCACTGCTCGCCAGTAGAAGCAGGGTTAAGCTACTTGCATGCTGAAATAATTGCCTCGCACAGACTGATATCAGAGAGCTATTTTCTCCAATTTCTTTGTGTACTTTTTGGTACTTAAATCTCTGTCCAGAATTAAAATCCTTTTGGTCTTTGACTATATAGCAGTCCTAAACAACTGTGGGCCTGGGCTACAACTCCTGACCCTGGTGTGCTAGGTTATATTGGAATTCAATTCAAAGTTCTTGGCCTTTGAGAAAATTTGTTAACATGGGCATATCTAGTCAAATAACTTAAATTGCTCACACCTGAAGTATCAGTTTTAATTATTACTGCTGGTATTCGAGATATCACTAGGACAGTCTCACCTAATGACTGCAAAATCTTGTTCAGTCTAAGTCTTTGAATTATATTTAAAAGTTTAATGGATGATGAAATAAGAACTTTCTCAGGTGCATTTCTTGCCCTATGGACTTGCAAACTGGATTTACAAAACTGTATCATACTAACTAACTGGCCATTATTCACGTACTCCCAAGGGGAAAAGGTGGGGGAAGGATGCCCATGCATGCTTCTTACATGGGGCTTATACTTTTAATAGTTCTTTCAATCAAGAGAAATACCAGTTTACTAGTTAATAAATCTGAGATGCGGCAAAAACATTTTCCTGGTTGAAACAAAAAACATTTTTTTTTTCTCTCCTTAACGTTTGATCCATCTGAAGTGCTGTCTAAAATGTCCTACATACTTTCCTGGATTTTGCTTCTCTTTTTAATATATAGGAAAAAAAGACTCCATATGCCAATATTTTCTCTGTCAACATGTGCTAGTTATCACGTAAGAATTAAATTGGGCAAGAAAGCTAGAGCGTAACATATCTTACCATTGCAGCTCCCATACAGCAACTCTTGATTTAAAATCATTACAAATATTTGTGATGCTCTGACTTACAGGTGAACAATGACTTTGGTTCAATTTTCTCGACATTACTACCAGGAGCCAAGGCTATGCTGGCAGCAATTAAATGTCAGAATATCTTAGAAGGTCTGGAATTCAGAGTGGCCTTAGGAAACATATGGAAAGAAAATTTAACAGAACTTAGTGGAGGCCAGAGGTTGGTAATCTCTGTTTTTTGTTGCTGCTGCTGTTGTTTGTTTATTTGTTTTTTCTTTTTTTTCTTTTTTTTTTTTTTTTTTTTTTTTCATTGCAGCTATGTATGTGATAAGCCCAAAGCAAAAATGAATCTCTTTACCTGGAAGGAGATTGGTCAAATCAGGGACTATCTCCTTCCAGGTAAAAATAGTCATTTCTTTCTTCTCTAATCTGATTTAATACTCAAAATATTACTAATTTAGTTCAGGTTAAATGTTCTAATATATATGCCTGTGAGAGACATTTAGGAACAGAAGGAATATGACTTACAACATTGTGTTGCTTAGCGTATAATAGCAGGAAAAATACTCCACAGAGAAGTGACAAAAATGAATTCCGATTGCAACAACTCTGGGGAATACGGAGTTAGTGTTGATGGCTAAGTGTTCCCATCTCTGAGTCACAGTCTCAAAAATCTATGTAGGCAAGTTCAAAAATTGAATTCAGAAATAGTATGGTGACAACATTTTCTTCCCTGTTTTTCCTTTAGTACCATTAGGACAGATTTCAGCTGCTATATAGGCCATATGCTCTCCTTCTAGGAGTACAGCAGCTTCTAAGGAAAATCTGACAAGTTTAAAAGTACAGATAGAATTTAGAAAGAGGTGAAATGTTAGGTAAAGAATCTTCTGGAGAATGAAGATCCTGAATGTTTTGAGAATTGTAAGTTTTAGAAACAGTACTGTAAATCTCACAATTGAAAACTGACAAAGTGAAAGCATATTCATAAATGCCATAGCAAGTAACATTTTATTCTGATAAAAGATTAAAAAAATATGTTTTTATCCCATTTCCCATATCCCATTTTAAAATTGGACTTCGTTGGTAGGAGCTGTTATTCCATCTCTCCAGGACTCACTGTTTTTGAGAGATTTTCAACCAAACAACTATTTTCATTAGAGAAGGTTTTTCAAACCAGAGGGTAAAACATAATTTTTTTCTTCTCTGTGCTAGGTCACTGGTGGCTTTGTCTTTGATCTTAGCCATGCTTCTTTTCAAACCTGCCCCAATTTACATCCTGGATGAAGTGGATGCAGCCCTTGATCTCTCTCATACCCAGAACATTGGACAGATGCTACACAATCACTTCAGACACTCCCAGGTAATGATATCGAGGCGTCTCATTGTTATGATTTTTTTAAATGCTAATACTAAAGATCTTTAAATTGAATTCAACAATTTTGTTTTGGCTCTTGTTGAAATAAGCATGAAAAGTATGCTTACCTATATTTGGTGGTAGGAACTTTCGTTACCAGTACTATGAAATCATTTAAACGATCTTTTGGGACTTGGGAAGATCCTGCATTTTTTGCATAAAACTGATGACATTATTATCCAACAGCTGATGTATCAAGAAAGGAGAGCAATAGCAGATGTTAACCCACATAGCTCATTCTGATGTGGTTCATTATGTTCAGTATATTGAAGAATTAGCACCACAGTAACAGCCAAGTAAAGGAGCAGGAATCTCTTTATAAGACTTCGTCAATTGCTAAATATCCTTATACAAATTTAAGTGTTTATCCCATTAAGGTTTTGTTTGTTTGTTTGTTTATAGTTTATCGTGGTATCCTTGAAGGATGGGATGTTTAACAACGCAAATGTCCTCTACAAGACCAAGTTTGTGGATGGTGTCTCCACTGTCACAAGATACGATCAGTCTCAAAGCAGAAACAAGGCAGTGACAGGCAGCAAAGGCAGCAAGGTGCCGAAGGAGAAGATTCAAGGACGGGGAATCCTTGTCAGTTAACGTGATAATGTCATGAGCAAGTCCAGAAAGATGAAGTTTACTGGTGGTGTTACGTTTTAAATTGTTTCTAGATAAATTTAATTTCACATCTGCATCTTTTATCTTTTTATCACAGACTGCTTTTAATGTTAGCAGAACTGACCACTTTTATTTTTCTTGATGTAATTTCAGCTTCTATTTTTAAATGTTTTCAAACAAAAGCATATTAGCAGTAACTTGCTTTGTGAGAGGAACAGGAATAACTGTAGCCTTTGAATAGATGGAGAAAGAATCTGATGTGGCTTGTAATATATTATGGAGTTTAGGAACCTTACTGCGAAGTCTAAGTACTGCATTTTTCTTGTCAATTCATAGGAAGAAGGTGACAGCTTAATACTCTTAATTGCTCTAACTTTTTTTTTTTAAGAAAGATATTCATTGCTCAATTGTTTCTAAATTTGCTGTATGAATGTGTTTTTAATAAATAATTTCAAATAAAAAGTCTCATTATTTACTTTGTCTACAAGCATATAATGAGAAGTGAGCATATTTTCTCTGTTCTGAACTTATGTTTCTTAAATTATTTAGTTATTTAGTTCTGTGAACTCTGTAGCAGAGTTCACAGAAAATGCAAACATTTGAGGAAAATGCTAACTTTTAATTTTTTCTTCACTGCCCTTTTTCTTCCTTTTGCAAGGAACATGGAAGATGGTAGTAGAGTTGTTGCTGCTAGGTTTCTATGGCGCCCTGGACCAAAGCTAGCTAGTCGGGAATTACATAAGTGGGTAAACACCATCTTCGTGTCCCTTTCTTTCATTTCTCAGGCTGCAGGGGAAAAAAAAATCCATCTTGTTCAAAATCCACTTATTTTTTCCTCCTAACTTAGGCAATTTAACCTCCCAGTCAGAAATTTCAACGTCTAAGCTGAGCCCTGTTGCTGTCCTGGGGCTGGTTCATAAAGCCGGGAGCGGTGGCAGCAGCGGGTGCGGGGGTGGCTGTTCCTGCCGCTGCCGCTGTCCGTGGCGGCCGTGCTCCAGGGGCGAGGGGCGCCCCGAGTTCATCCTGCCCAGCCCCACGGCCCAAGCAGGGTCGTCCAGCGCAGGCGGTCAAAGAGGGTGCCCAGAGGGACTTCCAGCCTTGCTGAGGAGCCATCCTGGACACCCTGCTCCAGTGCTCACAGCAAAAACACTTGTTTCCTCATGCTCGGGGTTCCTGTGGCTTCTCAGCCTGTCCCTGGGTGCTCGGGGCCCAGTCTTGCCCCCTCATCTTCAATTCTCCTCCCACGTATTTAAACGTACCCTGCTCAGCTGCACGGGCCCCGCTCCCACCCTCAGCTGGGAGATGCTGCGGTGCCCCCAGCAGCTCCGTGGCCCCTTGCTGGCCTTGCTCCAGCAGCTCCATCCCTCTCCAGCAGTGAAGGGGCCCACGACTCCGGCTGCGGCCTCCCAGGACCAGGGTTAGAGCCACTTCTGATCCTCGGGGGCCACGGCGAGCCACAGCCCTTCAGCTAGACTGCGGCCCTGCGCACAGCCCTGCGCGCTCCGCTCCTCGTCCGCCTCGCTCACGCTCGCTGCCCGCTCACGGACCTCACCCTGCCTGCGCTCCCCGCTGAGGACGCGAGGGGAGACAGGGTCAGAACCCACTGAAGCCCACGGGGACACCGTGCACTGCTCCCCTCTCATCCTCCCAGCCAGGCATCCTGTCATGAAGGGCTTGCTGTGACTGTCCAAGGTTGTTTAAGAGTGGCCTTGCACTAACATTAGCCCTTTCCTTCTGGACGTGCACGGGTGTCTCATCAGGGCGCATGATCCGGTTTGTAAAATTTAACTCCTCCAGGCTGCCTCCACCAGGGGAACATCTTGATACCCTGGGCCTGAACTGCCTGAGGGCTGCTCTTCCCAGGTCACGCTGAGGCCAAGAAGGCATCTGCCATCTCTGTGTCGTTTGTGACCTGGGCCCCAGCCTGCCCGCAGTTCCCCTGGCCTTCCTTTTGCTACAGGTGTGTTTGAGGAAGCCCCCTCTCTGGTCCTTGGCATTCCTGGCCAGATTAAAGTCCAAGTGCGCCTCGGCCTCCAACCATCTTTCTTGGACCCTTTCCCACCTGGAGTTCTATCTTATGGGATTCTTCTGAGCAAGTCTCTGAGGAGGCTAAAATCTGCTCCAGAGCTGTGATCCTGCCCTAATCCCCCTCGGCAGGATCCATGACTTTACGGTCACTGCAGCCGTGGTTGCCCCCAGCCTCCACGTCTCCAACTGGCCCTTCCTTCTTCATAGGCACAAGGTCCAGCAGAGCACCGCACCTCACGTGGTCCTCTATCGCGTATGAGGAAGGTGGCATCAAGGGTCTGCAGGGCCCCTTGTGCCATGTTTTCCTGGAGGGAAAAACAGCTATCAGTGTGATTCGAATCACAATTTTTTCCAGATAGGCATTACGTTTTTGTTAGCGTGCCACACAGATTTGTTTCTGCTTGTTTCGAGGGCAGGTACCACCCCTTTCTGCCTGGGACTACTGCAGCCTTGCTAAGGCCCTGACTTTCATAGCTGGAGTTTAGAAGTTGGGCTCTGTCAAATCAAGTCAGCTTCCATTTAAACAGTGTCTCTGAGCAATACTTCCAAAGGTGGCTGGCCAGTGTTACCTCAAGCTGTCTGGCTTTAGCCCAGGAAAATCATCCCATGGTAAAGTGAAATCTCACAGCAGTGACCTCAAGAGCAACAATCACTGTTGTCCTCACTGCAGAAAAGGTGCCGCATTTGCTCGTATTCCAGGCAAGGTTGGTGTACCCTAAACTGACTTATTTCTGGAATGGTTCACCTCACTGTTACCGCATGTTTCTCTGGTGGAAATGGGACGGTTTCCTCGCACACCGAGTCGTCAGCCAGACGTTCCCATGGCGTCTGTTAAGTCTGCAGGATACAGAAACCTCTTCCTTGGAAGTGTGAGAAATGAGTTAGTTGAAATAAAAGCTAATCTGATACTGAGTGAAAAAGTCCCCACTAGGTGCTTGTGAGTTATCCCACTACCAAGGCAAAAGGCATCTCTTTGCTTGGATGCTTTTCCAATGAAAGGCAGAAATCTGGCTTTGCATGTTTGGAAAGCACGAACACATCAGCTAAGAGCGCAACACACAGGTTTGCTTTGAACTTAGAATACGGAAATACCATGAAATGGTCACAAGGAGAAAAAAAATACCAGTTACTTCCAAGAACAGGTCATGCAACTTTATTTAGTTTTTACCTTTTTGGTAAGCAGGAGGGTTTTCTTTCAATCAATCCATTTACATACTTCAACAGCCAAGTACAGAATGCAGTGACTTTGATGGAGATCTTGCAACATTAGAAAACGTTTCTCAATATACATCCACTTAAGCAACAGCTTGTAGGGTAGGAGGAGCACTAACGTCGAACCGCACACCTTGCTCCGGGTGCACAAAGCAGCATCGCAGCAGCACATGAAATGCCCACACTGGGCAAAGTAATACAGTGTGTTTTACATAGTGCAATCACTTTTAGAGGAAAAACTCTAGGAAGGCCACAATTTATTTTTATTTTTTTTTTAAATCCTGTCAAGTTTACAAATGAGCAGGAGTGGAAATCTGACCTCTGGCTGAATTAACTCTTGTGCAGGTAGGTTTTGTGTATAGGCACATCCTTCAGAGAGGGTCTCTGAATCTATCCTGTAATCACAGAAAAACATATTGCTTTGTGATTCACAGAGAAACCTTTTATACCGCCTCTAATTGCCCTAACAATTTCAGCCAGAGTTGTTAATTCAGCTGGTTTTAGATTTCCTCAGATACGCTCTTTGATATAGTTTAAATCCCCATTAGTGAAATACAAGTTACTACTGACCACTATTAGAGTTACTCTATTCATAGTCATTTGACCATATTAGGCATTGCTTCTGAATACTACAGTCCACAGTGAAAAATCAAATTACCAGAGATTTGGAGAGTCTTGCTTTTCTGTAACTGTAATGCTGACCAATACCAAAAAAAGGCAAAACTCAAAAAACCATAAAAACGAGTCAGACAGAAACTGCTACAGCAAAGCATCACTGGTAATACCGATCTAATAAAAACTGAGCACTCATGACACTACGTGTCATGATGAGCAAGATTTTAAACACATCATAAAGTGATTTTTTTTTCCCCAATAAGATTTTAAAATTTACAACTGTGCTTAACAGTTCAAACTGCATGTAAACAAAAAACAGCTCCCTGCAACAAGGTGTAAATCAAAACATTATAGCACCGGCTCTCAGCACCAGGGAGTTACTCGCTGATCACCTCCAGTACAAGACGCATTTTATCTGGTGTTTGATGCTGAGGTTTCTGCTACAGAAGCGCCACAGTGGGACAGATCTGCCCACTTTTGCTGAAGTTTTCTTACCAGGTGCGCACTGATTACATTCCTCCTTTCCACAGATAAAAATCAGACAGCTAAATACAGTTACAGTACTACAAAATACTGAATGGGAAATGGCATCGGAGGGAAAGGCGGGTGCTGCAGATGCGGCTCCGCACCGGCATGGAGGGGAGGGAACGCCACACTGGAATCCTGGGAATCCCCCATACTTCCCGTCCTGGCAGATCCAGCAGAGCAGCTGGGGACCATAAGCAAAGAAACAAACCTTTCTCTGCTGAGAGCCAGGGACGCAATATTGCCAGCGCTGGGTACTTCATTTCACCTCGGGCAGAGCGTTCACCTCCAGAAGAGCTGTTCTCATAGGGGTCGGATTAGGGCACAGTGGCAACTTCCCACTGCTAGGAGCCTGTTGTTACGGTGGCCACGTTTTCTGTCCGAGGAGGGGAAAAGCGGACAGGCAGCCTGGCCACCTCATCACATAGAAATTTTACTCCAAGTTAATGCAGGTATGTTCCTTCTTCCTAAGTGCAAATTTGAAAGTATTTGCTGTAAACCAGCATGAATTGGGCTGCTGAGAAACGACAGGTGATTCAGCTTGTTACAAACACTGACAAGTCTAAGTCATTACAGGTTTCCAAAGCAAGAACGGTTACAAACATGAAGAGGAAAAAAAGACTACTACTATCAAAAAATGTATCATTGCAAACTCTGAACACCCTTCAAAAACACCTCTAGAAAAGGCTGCTTTTCCTTTTTATTCTTTCCTTCCTGCAGCTGAGGAGCGTCCATGCAAAACAACTCTGAGCAGAGCAGCGCTCTGCGGGGCCCGGCCGCCCGCCCCGCAGGCCAGCGAAGTGCCC
>VZSV01000173.1:909749-927587 GCA_013398735.1 Nothocercus julius | reverse complement strand
AAAAAAAAAAAAAAAATAGAAAAAATAAGCACTCATGTTTCAGGAGGAAAGCAGGGAGTCAGATGAGCCGCTTTCTTTCATTAAAGCTATGATTTCCAAACAAGTGTGCATATTTAACTGCATTTTGAGCAAGCATGACAAAATAACACCACAAAGGGAAAGAAGAGACAGGCAGTAAAGGGCAGAATGACTTCATTAATTACACTGTCATCACTTAGTAAAACTGTTCCCCTGTCATGAATGAAGTGCATGAATAGACTTGAGTAGAAGTTTCACATAGCATTATGCCAGGTTTGATTCAAAATTAATTAGTCCCACAGTTTCAAAAATACAGAAGCCACCCACACATTTCAAAGGCACCTTCCAAAGTCAGGCCTATCCCATTTCGAATCTCTGACATGGGCCAATGAACCTTACGTGGTCAGTGCCTCTGCAAACAATACCAACAGCAATTCTGGCCTCCTGCCTCAGGGGATGAAAGCTGGCCTGCAGACAAGCATCAGCGAGATTTTGGTGCACTGTCAGCCTTCACTATTTCAGCATCTTTACTCACTAAGTTAAATGAAAATGCACTTTTGCATGGAAGACCACATGGCTATGTTGACATGGGTCACTTAGTAAGGACTTGTAGACTACCAGTAATCTACAGAGGCCAATGTGGAAACCAAGGGCTAAGGAAATGGCACAAAAGCAATAGCAAAGATGACTGAAAACAGACAGCTCAACCCTAAGCTCCAGAGCTGAGTGATTTTCCCAGCTGCAAGACTGTTCCCTAGCACATTCCAACCCTGTGTGAATACACGCACAGTGACAGCTCCATGGCCATTCAGGGGTCCATAGCCTACTTCTTCCCAGAGAACCCTTCCAGAGTACTACATTACTTTCAGTTAACATTGCTGGAAACACTAGCAGCATCTTCTCTAAACACTCAAGCCCATACCTTTGTTTGCTTTTCAATTCAAGGTCTGCTGCAGTGGCAACGCTGTGTCTTGTGTCACTGGAGGCTACAACCAGATGTATAACAGCTTCGAGCTCTGGCACCTGCTCAGCTTCAATGAATTTCACGATCCCCAGCTTACACTGTTGAGCATTGTGAAAAGTAAAGAAAATATTACTTTCAAGTAAGCATTTGTTACAATGACCAAAGCAGTTCAACTGTCTGAAATGTTGGCCTTTGCTGCTACATCAAAGGTCACACGCTTTCCATGTTTTAGCAGTACTCCTCTTTCATCCTGTCAAAGTAACCAGCTGCAGTTGAGCATTATCATATTGACAAGAGAGCGGCCTTGCCTTTCGGCAAAGGTGCTGAGATGATTAAGGGACTGAAGCATCTCTCCTAGAGAGAGAAAGCTGGACTGTTCCACCTGGAGAAGACTTAAGGGGAGGATCAATGTGTATACATAACTGAAACAGAAGGTGTAAAGAGGATGGGGCCAGACCCTTTTCAGTAGGCCCAAGCGTCAGGAAAAGAGGCAACAGGCACAAACTGAAAGACAAGAAGTTCCATCTGAATCTAAGGAAAATTTTGTTTACTGTGAGAGTGCCTGAACAAGCTGCTCTGAGAGGTTGTGGGGTCTCCATCCTTAGATATTTTCAAAAGCTGCATGGACAAGGACCTGGGCAACTTGCTCTATGTGCCTCTGCTTGAGCATGTGGCACAGACTAGATGATCTCCAGAGGTACCTTCCAACCTCAACCATTCTGTGATTCTTCTAAAAAATGCCATTTCTGTCAACGTAGGATAGTTTTGCAACCTTACAACCTTCAAGAAGAAAACATGGCAGTAGACTGTAGTTGTGTGTGCTCCCTTACCAGCTATGAAGAACTACTGGCAGACTGAGGGAGGCACCTTCACCTTCTGTCTCATTATTCTGATCTTCCTAATTCATCGGCTAACAGTTTCCTAATGAATTCTTTCAAGACCTTATCAGAAACAGCTCCCTATTTTTCTTCTACCCTTCCCCCTCCCTGTGTGTAGCTAGCTTTGTCACAACCCCACTGAGGATAAGCCTCTGTGACTGCCAAGTACCTGCTCCAGCTGTTCTGGTGTCCACGGGCTATCACCAATTACCCTTTTAGCTGCATAAAAGCTCATCCCTGGAGGAGGCTGAGGGATTCCAGAACCTGCCATGTTACTACTGGACGAAGAGCCCTGTGCTGAGGGCATGTTTTGTCGAGTCTGAGATTCGTTCAATACAAACCTACGAAAGACAGAAAAGGAGCTTCATTAAAGGCTTTACCAATCCACACCAGCAGCTGAATTAGATGCTGGTATACAGGAATAAATTCAACCTGTCCAGCTTCAAATATTCTTCCTTAATTAATCCCGTGGCCCTGACACGAATTTCACTCACCTGAGATTTTGACAACCAATTATCCTCATATATACTGCAAGATCTATAGAGATTTCATTGCAACTGTTTGGAAATAAATCTTTATTTAGAAAGGGAAGAGTTCACTGGCATTTCTGAAAAGAGCTAGCGGGTAATGAACCACCAAGAATTATTGCTATATTAGAAGTCATTACGCAAGAAATACTAGATTGAACAAATTTATATTCAAAGCTCTAGCAAACTTTGCATGGTTTCTTTCAAAGACTGAAAGCTAGCAAGGGAAATAACAAAGCATATGCAACAGGGTGAAACACCACTAAACAATCCTTCGTATCAAAAATACATACATAAAATGTCCCAGAGATAGCTCATTGTTTTAGTGCTGAGCAGGGAAGTACGGCAAAACCCACAAAGATTAAGTTCACATACTTGAGACTTTTTGGAGGTTGCCTAGACCAACAACCTGGTGCACACGCATACACCCTTAAAAATGCCACTCTCCCTGAGTTTGGGTAAACACACAAGGACACTAAAACTACAGCACAGCAAGAATTATTTTGCTATAAAATGTCATAATCTGTTCTGTTAGAACAGATAATAGCAAGAAAATTAAAGGAAGTAAATCTCAGCACTTATTTAAGTGCTTACATATGAAGGTAAACGCACATGTTCATAAATGTTCATCTCAAAATCTCAAACAGAAATTTCTGAAGTAGTCACAACTTTGAACACCTGAACGTGATTTTCAGCTCTAAGCCCTAGAGTTAAATTTTCTGATTGTTTTACCACCTACAGACCAGTGAGACTAATTCACACCCAGGTAATGACTAAGCAAATTCTACCAGGCATAAATTAGCTGTAAACAGCTGCAAATCACTTGACTCCAGGGCCCAAGACTTAAAGAGACAGGCATCCAGAGCCAGAAGCCAACTGCAAACATAGTCTGAGCACCTTCTGAAAGGAAAACAAAACGAGAAAAAAAACACTGTCACTTAGTCCCCCCCTCTTCTATGGTTTAAGTATTCAAATATCCATTGTCATGCTCTGCAGGGTACAAAAGCACCTAGAGAACTAAGGTCTCACTGAAGAGCTAGAGGACTTCTCTCTTGAAGCTATGGCTACATGAGTGTTGAGGTGTAATTAAAGTATAAACTTGGGGCAAACTGCAGCCTGTGAGCTGCGTGAAGCAGGCTGTGCATTTTAATCTGTAAGCTACAACAGGCTACTCACTCAAAGGGTAAAGAAGTTGCCCCTGAAAAGTCTGACAGGAACACAGCCTCTGGCAGAGCTACACAGCTTAAGAGATACATCAGATACTCGCTGTTTTAGAAGCGACTTGTGGGGCCGGTGGGTGGGAGGGAGGTTAATCCACTTGGGTAAGTAGAGTTAGGCATCTAACAGAAATTCTACAGGATTCGAGGAATTATCAGAAAAAAAAAAAAAAAAAGTGTTCTATTGACTTTTTTTCTACTTTCCTGCTTTCCACTTTCCTACTTCACAGCAAAAATTCCCCAGGCAATATAAATAAAGTCACATACCCAAGAAATGGAAAGTGACTTTTGAGAAAGCAGTGTTTAGGAATTCAAGTTGCTCTCAGAATCAGTGTTCACACCAAAACAAGCCATTACAATTAAAATTTTCTCATTGCAAGACCAACCTTGTCACTGAAGGTTCTGTTTTGGAAAGATTACACTTGCTTATGACCATGGAAGACTAAGCTTCAAAAGCCAACTACAGGAAGATGAGCACACAGTTTAATTATCCAATTTTATAAGTTCAGTTGTAAAGTATATGTAAAGGATATGTAAGTTATTTTATAAGTTATTATAAGTTTATAAGTTACTATATAGCTCATATATCTCAGAGTTTCCTTCTGATGTCAAAGGACATCATCTCTTTCCCGAACAGTGTAACACCTAAGTGCAGTTGCAATGTTCTTCAAACATGAGAACACATCATAACACGACAAGACTGCTAATTATTCTCACTTACCCATAAGGCATAAGAAGGACATCCAACATAAAGTCCAAAAGCAGCTGTACAGTCTTTGGTTTTTCAGCAAGATTAAATGGAGAAGCTGCTCCTTTCAGTGGTTCAGCAGGATATTTCATGTGAAAAAGGGTTGGTATTAGAAGATGCATTAGGCTGAAAAACAATTGTATTTACTGCAACCATTTTTTAAAAAGAAACGTTTTATTATAACATTAAAGAGAGAAACATTTAAGAACATATCTGGTCCTTAAAACCGCAAAAAATCATAATAAAACCAACACAGATTCATAACCCAGTGACCTCTATTTGCCACCTAACACACTTAATAGCACAAGGCAGGAGATAACACAGGATTTGCACTCAAAATAAAAGTATGTGCCCACATATGATCACATGAACACACAAGTCTAATGAGATAAAGTCACTGCTTGTGTCCACACTCTGAATAGTTTTTAAGTACGTTACAAACCTAGCTTTACAAAGCATAGTCTAGGACTGTCTCATCGCTAAGTTTTTGATAGGAGTCTTTTTAGAGCAGAAGGTGATCCATGCTGTCCACATTCACCAAACAGCACACACCAACAAATGTATTATACACCAATACAGATTTCCCAACAACCTTTTAATCCATTTGCTTGCTTCTGAACCAAGGCAAAATCATGACCCCAGGGAAGAGAGAAACTTTCAGTACGGTTATTCTAAAGTATCTTTATACTGTCACAGTGCTATAAAATGAAGAAAGGTATGATTTTGACATCCCTTTCCAATGATGGAAACCAGACTCATGATAAATAAAAAGTAGCACATAATTAATAATGCAATTTCTAGAAGTGACTGATACACAGCACTTTCAAACCTCTGTTTTGCCTTTTGGTTTTTTCCCCCTCCACTCCGCTGTCTGAAGTCAACAGAAATTTGGGGTTTTCACATTTTTTTTTCACAATTTAGACATTTACCAGCTGTTTCTGTTGCTAGATGAAGATATTTTCTGAAGGTCAAGCCTTAAGCTAGAAGCCCAAACATACAATTTGATGAAGACGTGGGTAAGATACAGGTATATACATCATATCACAGATCTCTTACTACATGGAGGGTTGGCTGCAGTGGATGCTGTATGTTATTACACTAACTCACTTCTTCGTATTGGCCAAACACTTCTGAATTGTGCAAAGCAAAAACATCCTAAGCAACCAGGCTTCAACCACAAAGAAAAATCTTGTTTTGCTAAAATGAAACAATTCCCTCTACGAATAAATAGTTATACCTATCTTGCTGAGGTTGAGGTTTCCCTTCCATTGCAGTGAGTAGAGTTGGGGCCAATTCACATTGTTTCTCCACAGGCAAGCGAGGGTATCCCATCTTAACATAAATTATGGTAAAATTCTAAAAGGGTAGGAAAATAACAGTATTTTTAACAGCACAAAGGAAATAGCTATTCTTTGAACTCTTATGTTGTGCTACTGAACTGGTGTTGGAAACAATTTGTGTTTTGGAAGACCCAGATCCTTAATTCTAAGGCTCACTGATAATCTGCAGCTTTCAAAGGGGAGAAAGTTCAGCAAGACCTATTCAGAAGAGGCTAGAAAACAATCATAGAAAGACCTCTCACTTCTCTTACTCACTTTCACTAAAAAGCACCAAGCACAGCTTCAAATAAAGCAAATCCAATGTTCTTATTTCCTTTTACATCTGCACAGAACACATGCAGGTTACAAACCCCTGGCCATTTACAAAAGGCAAACTCCGGACAACCTTGCTGAAAAGCAATCTGAGTTTAATTCTATATGACTACAGTTTAATTAGGCAAATATTTTTCTTTCTAAGAGGTGATATTTTCCTTTAAGGCTATATATGACTTGATAGTCAAACAAGAAAGAAAATTTCCCTCTGAATTTATTGCCTTTTACAGAGTGGTGAATTGCAATAGACATGCCATAGGTGAAACAATAATCATTTTCATTAGTTTCGTAAAACCAACTTTTTTAAGTTACTTTTACTTTTTAAACTGTATTGAATGAAGCCATCACTCAATTTTCCCTCTCTACAAAAGAAAAGTTATTTTTTCTCTATTTTCCACTGAACAGAGATCCTGACCCTAGAAACACAAAAAAGCTTACTTTCTTACAAGTTTAGAGTAATGAAATTTTTTTTCTAACTTCAGACCTGATCCTGCACATAGTAGGACAAAGACTGATTCTCTGTAGCTGCCTGCACAATATGATCTCTGCATTAAAAGCAATTACAATCCATTCATTCATAAAAGATGAAAATGAAAAGAGTAATTGTCAGCAATTTGAACAGACAGTGGTGTAGCAGCTTTCTGAAGTAAGTTTCAGCAACAACAGACTATAAAGTTTAGTTTGAAAAAAAAACACTTAAAGCATCAACCTTATTACAGTAACATTGCTTCTAAGGAAAAGTGACAGCTTAATACAAGAGACTTGAAAAATAATTCACTTGTTACAAGTAAATCAGCAGCTAGCCTTGGAAGAACAGATACTTACAGTGACAAAAGACACTGCAGAAGGATCTTGATATTGCACAAGTAGCGTCTCTACTGGAAGTTGGATTTTTGGACGACTTTTGATGCGCTTGTTCAAATGAACCAGCAGCTCCATAACCTAAGAGGAAGAAAACAGCAAACTTAAGAAGAACTACTACTAACTTTATTTAATTTGGGCTCAACATATTCCCATCACACTACACGGCACTACTAAGCACAAATGCAGAGTGCCTGATTTAGTCCATCTCTAAGACAATGACATCAATTATTTATCATGTAATCTCAGAGCCACTCTGACATGCCTCAAGTCACTGCAGACACATACATTAAACCCCCTCAAATTCAATTCCATGATCAATAGCTTCCACCAGCAGAATTGCAGGAAACGTTGATTATTGAAAACAATCAGTTCATTCCACACAACTACTTGAAAACCCTCAAGGTTGAGCCAGGTTTAGGAATTTTGCATTGCTACTGTCTGCTCTCTCTTGTGGCTGTATCAGAAACTACTGGAAAAACTACTCATAAGAAATGTCTTAAGTAAGTACATGAAAGCTGATACTTAGTGCTGAACAAGACAGAAATGAAGTATTTCAGGTGAGAGTATTTAACAATCAAAAATGAAGGAACCTAATAAATTACAGACAAAACTGTCCTACTACTAAATCTCCATTATACCTCTATCTATCTATAAATCTATCAGGTATCAAACAGATTCTCAAGCACAGGGGTGCAGAAACATCAGTTACATTAAGTGGAATATGCTCAGCTCCACTAAAATCGGACAGAGGCAGCCCTAAGGAGTCCTAGACGTATAGGGACTCCCAGCAACTCACGTCAAAGACCCTAAGTGTCACCCCGTCCTCTGCTTTCAGTGATTCACCAGCTTGTTATGTTTGGTGAAGCAGCTGCTAAGCTTCTGTCACTGAAGTTGGCCATGGAAAGAAGATCTGTATCAGCTCATCATCCTTGTACTGACTTTATGATAAGGTGGCAAGTAAAATAATAACGGCTAGATGTAACACAGATGAACTGCACATCTGAGCACAAACAATGCAATGGAGTCTGGAAAACAGCTAAGAAAATAAGTAAGTTAAGAAAAAGGTTAAGAAAAAAAACATCTGCAGTTCTTAAAACTACAGTGAGACATTCCTGTTGTTTTATATGGAAGAAAAACCATCAGTGCAATCCTTTATTGTAAAGCAAGAACCACACACACATGCGACTAACAGCAGAGCTGGAGGAGCCTGTTCGCATTATCCAAGGGGCCTACTGGAAAAAGGGCTCAGTATGTCCATGGCTTGGCTCATGTCCTGCCTCTCCAATCACCAGCATCAAGCCAGCACACTAAGCAGCTCACCCAGCACTGAATATGCTCACCCAGCACAAGAATATGAGCTTTTGTTTTTCTTCTTTCCACTCTAACAGCATAAGCTTGGGAAAAAAGTCACTATGAGGATTCAGAGTTAGATTACTGCATATGTAAGTTGTTTGACATACTGAACAAAGTGCACTGCACTCCTGCAACTGAGTGAAAGCAACTACTGAAACTTTTTGATCTGTACTTCAACAGCATACTGGCAATCACACAGAATAACCCCAAATCACGGAATCGTTGAGGTTGGAAGGGACCGCTATAGATCTAGTCCAGCCCCCCTGCTCCAGCAGGGACACCCAGAGCACGGGGCACAGGGTGGCAGCCAGGCGGGTTTGAAAATCTCCAGAGAAGGAGCCTGCACAGCCTCTCTGGGCAGCCTGTGCCAGGGCTCTGGCACCCGCACAGGAAAGAAGTTCTTCCTCAAGTGGAGATGGAACTTCCTGTGTTTCAGTTTGTCCCCATTACCCCATGTCCTGTCACTGGCCACCACGGCGAAGAGTTTGGCCCCATCCTCCCTACATTCACCCCTAAGGTACTTGTACATATTGCTCAGATCTACTCTCCATCTTTTCCAGGCTAAGCAGGCCCAGTTCGCTTGGCGTTTCCTCATACAATAGATGGCAATGCAGAGATGTTATTTTTTTGCTCATATTATACTCTTAACAGTCATACCATGTACATGCAATTACAGTGGCGTAGGTTTTCAAACTGTAATTAACTGTGTTGGCACATTGATTTTTTTTCTTAATCACTATAATAACTGCAAGAGAGAGAAAAGCCATGCTATGACACTTTGCTTATAGTCAGTCCTTGGATGAATAGAGTTTGTCCTTCTTCCATTCTATTTCATCTGCCTTATTAGCCTTTGTTTTCTAAAGGTTTGTGTGCTTCTTTAAAAAAAAAAAAAAAAAAAAAAATTATTAAGCTCCTGGCTTATTTCCACCAACTTCATAAGATCTTGAGGCTGGAGTTGAAGAAATAGGGACATTCTTTGCTGTCCACTGGCCAAAGTTAGCAAAGGACAGCTATATATTTTTGTTTCAGTCATGAGCATTTTAAAAAACAATACTGTTTTTTTTTCTTGATGTAATTTTTTTTTCCTTTCACCTATTTACAGGCAAAATAAGAGCAGAAGACTAAACAGCTGAGCTTTGATGAAAGCTACAGAAAAACGCAATGTGCATCTTGAGCAGATTTATCTGCAAGATACAACCTTGACAGTCAATCTTAATGGATGCTTATCAGAAGAAAAAAAGTCAGTTTTTACCTCATCTGTTTTACTGCTAATTTAAATCATTTAAAATGACTTAATGTGTATGTGTGTATAAATGTGTAAAAAATAACAATAATAATAAAAGCCACACACGTATACAAAGCACAACAACTAAATAGGCTTTTAGTTCAGTTTTGATTTTATTCTGAAACCAGATTACTAAGCAAGTCAACTTCCCTTCACTGATATGTCAAGAGCACAATTCTGGCTGATTGGCTGATTTCCTTGATCACAATGGATTTGACAGGCAGTAGAAAGCACAGAAAAGCGTTCTAAGTGCTTATGATACTATCATCATCCTGTAATGATAATCTACAGTTTAAATATACAGCAGGAGGAACAGGAAAAAACAAGCTTTATTTCACTTTTCTTTCTGACACAAAAATGACAATTCACCAGCAGACTGATGTGTGGTTTTGAGAGGCCTCTAAGAATTTCATTTTCACAGTGGCATAGTTTTCTCTCTTTCCCGAACCTCACAACGTTTCAGAGAAACAGGCAACACATTCCAGTCTACTAATGAAAAAACACCATACACAAACACCACAAGGAATTTCACTTGCTAGCGGATGCCTTTCCTTATGCTTTCAAGTGCAGATGACAAGCATGTACTCAGAAGAACCCTCTTTTGGGGAAAAAAAAAAAAAAAAAAGTTTTTCTCAGCACAGTGAAAAAGTTCCACATGTAGAGATTCTTTTGCACCACTTTTGGGACCATGTTTTTGCTGCAGAATTCTTGGAATAACTATGTTTTAGTTATCTGTAAGTTCTGATATCTACTGAAAGAGCCAGTGACAGCACAGTCATTTCCCTAGGACGAAGGGGGGCCTAAAAAAACAAAAAAGATTTTTGTGATTTGTCCAAGTCTGTCATCAGGCAACTCCTTCTGAGGAAGGGTTGCAAGAAATCCACCCTGTGCTTTATTACCCAACTGCTCTAGACTTGGTCAGATCTGTTACAGTCATCTTCCACCACCTCATGGGTCTCCTCTGGTAACATACTCCTTGCAGAACAGCAAACATAAGCAGATGTTCCTCTTTTAAAATCCAAACAGGTCATATCTGCCTTACTGTTCCTTTCACACAATCACACAACTGCTATTCCACAATACTTTTGTAAGCTTTTGGCCTGGAAAAAAAAAAAAACTAAAAACTCCTAGCAAAAGGAATTCCTGCTACTGAAGGCAGCTACATCGAAGAATTCCTTCAGACACATAATAAATTCTGTCTTTAGAACTTCTTGGTCCTTGCTCCTATTCCTGTAACTAGGCAAGCAAATGACACTAATGACTACACCTTCATGGTATTCACAGGCAGGAGCAAGCTTGCTCCACATGTGCTGTGATTCAGGTGGATGCAAAACAGACCAAACTTGGAAGCCCGTTATAGCTTGATTAGTGCTGTCCCTGCGCCAAAAATCTTGGCCTCAGGCTAACCTGAGATAGTTAGCCGGCTTCAAGTTGAAACAACTGTAATCTCCACACATCTGCAAAAGACCTTGCTGACGTGGACAGCAACTCACGTTTTCCGTAAGCCTTGGCAGTTTTGACAGCACCTGTCTACCAAACTCATGACATTTCCTCAAAGAATACAACTCCTCATGGAGAACATCGAAGCGCAGTCCTCTAGGCCATTTACTTCTCCCTCATTACAACAACATACCTCTCTCGTAAATTGCACCCTTACCTTTTTACGAACTCCTTCTTGTGTGCTGGACAACTTGAGGAGAACAGGGGGTAGGAATTTGGAAATAATGTTCTGCAACTGCTCATCCGTCTCTGCATGGCCAAGGCGCAAGAACACACGTTCAAGTTGATCTGCAGTTTAAAAAAAAAAAAAAAAAAAGAAGACGAAAAGCATTGAATCTCAAAATTACAGCAACAAGAAAACAACTTTTTCTAAACATCCCCTAATGGGTCTGTAAAGAACTCAGCACAGATCCATCTTCTATTTTTAACACTGAGAAACTGTTGATGGCAGAAACCAGCCAGATGGCTTCCCGAACAAGACTACACAATTATGTACAGACTATCCTATCAAAGACAGAAGTAAGAAAGATTTCCTTGATGGTATTCCATGACAGGTTAAAACTAAAAGCCAGAATATTGTCAAAGGGGAAATGAAAGGTTAACATATCTAGTTATTCTGAGCTCTTTCTGCTCTGACTGCAAAGGTGTGAGTTGTGAGGTTGCTAGTTTTTAATGGGCATGTCTGATGTAGCGGTCTGATTTCAGACCACAGCAAGCAGACTTCATACACTCTACTAGAAAGTTAGGAGGCAAAAATTCTTGTTATTCTTCTTGTTACTTCTAGGGTTCCAATTATGCAGCAGGATCCCTTTGTTGTATATACAGTGTAAACAGAACAAAAACATTAAGCACATGCAATAAACCCAAGAGAACAGCTAATATCATGGAAAGAGTCCAGACAAAGCGCTAGCTATAAAACTGGGGCAAGAAGGACCATGATAGCTGCATACAAATAAGTCGGCTGTGCACCTGCAAAATAAATAGGCTGTGTACCTAAAAGCAAGAAACAAGTTACAAAAGCCTAAGACTATTGTTGTAAAGTAAATTTGCTATTGATAGAGCATGACAAAAATCACTCCTAAATGCTGGCCATGCATTCACAGGACATCTTGACACAAGCTTTCTTGTTTTTCTGACTGGGTTTTTGTTAAGCTGCATAATTCTCCCAGAAATATTTTTATGAAGATCTAGAAATCTTGACTGAATCAATTAATTATTTCTTCCAATTTGTTAGTCTTGTTTTTATCATCAGCAAGAATGAGACAGCAATTGTGAAACACAGGATGTGTGGCTGTAGCTTAAAAGACAAAGTTCCTATTATTGCTCTATGAAGCTGTGGGAGAGTGGTAATGAATTCATCCATCTTCCTCCCACCAGCAAGTCTTCTCCCCAAACCAGGATGGGACTTCAGAGGGAAAAGAAAAAAAAAAAACCCTGAACGTCAACAAAGATGTAGAAGTTCCAGCTTTTGGGAGTTAAAGAGAGGAAGAACAAACGGGGGGGAAAAAAATATCTTACAAATAAGCTGGCAAGCGATCATTTCAGGGAAACAGATAAGGTCAAAATCTTCTATCAGTAGCTCAAGTACAAGGACTGTGGACCATCTGTCTTCATGCTAAAGAATGGAATAGTGGCTATTTTAGGCACAAGAATGCAGCTGTCCTGTCAGTGGAGCTGGAGGCAAAGCAAAACACCGCAGACACGGCAGCGTTCCCAGCAGCTGGGCTGCGGACAGTGCTCTGGAACAAAACGGAGAAGGCCTCTGTCCTCTGCAGCGGAAGGCAGGGAGGGCAGCACTCCTGAAGCTCCCGCAGGTCTAGAGACACCGCGGGAGCAGGGAAGCTCTCCCCAGGGATTCATCACGAGTGATGTGTTGCAAGCGAAGATCCGGGGATACCAAAGACTTCTCTCCTTTGGGAGGGACGGGAGTCACTGGGCAGGCTGTGAAGAACCCCAGAGGCAGGAAAGGAAAAAGCACTAGTTAGGGCAGAGTTAAATGGAGAAGGTGCACGTGGATGTATCAGTCTGGGCATTACCAGTCAGACTTCAGTGGATAAAAAGGATGTTCAAATTTAAACATAGCTCTAGCTATAAAGCTTTCCACAATGTAGCTTCAGAAGCCTTTACTGTCCTATTTTTTTTAATCTGCCCTATCCCTGTATTAAGCGTCCTCACAGCCTCATCCCTCCTCTACTGGCTTCAGTCCAAACAGACTGAAATCATTTCCAATATTTTATTTTCTGCTGAACAAATATGGCAGGCTCTTGCAAAGAGAGAGGACTATGAAGTTTTACTGTAGGAGAAAATACAAGCCAAATCTATGCAGCATTTATAATGGAAATCAATTTGTTAGTCATTCTCTTTTTTCAGACGGATTTTATAGAAATTTGTGCTGTGAGCTGCTCAACAACTTTGAGGTATTTACTTCATATTATGATATTTTCTTTTTAAGACCCAGCAAGTCCTTTCTCTCTTCTCCTGCCTTTTTGTGTCATACTTCACTTCCTCTCTCCAGCTCCCCCAGGATGACCGTTAGGATCCTTCCTGGGACACTTTGTTGGACCTGGAACACCATCAGGTTGTTGCAGTTCCATCATCCTCAAAGCAATTCACTGACGGATTTTCTCAAGGACATGTTCCCTCACTAGGCAACCAATCATACTTGAATGGAGAGAATTACATGTGAAACTACTTCCAAAGCCATCTATTACAGACTCTGGTTAATGTACTCCTTCCAAAAGGAGCAGAAACCTCTGTACCTCTGTCCATAGGAAATGCAAAAATTTATTAAATTGCAGTTATCTGTTTCCTTCCCAGCTTCCTCCAGCTTTCTGTTGTTACAGGCAGCAACCAGCACGGACCAAAACAGACTGGGAAAGAAAAGGGAAAAAGCTACTCCCTTGTTCACTCTGTTCGCGAAGCATGTTTGGTACTCCCCACACTTGCACCTAGTTAGTTAGCCCATATACCACAATCACGTATCCTTCTCTTAAATGCAAACATGAGAGGACTTGTCATCAAATTCAGGGAGACCAGTCGCCTGGCTGCAGAGAAAAACTTGGTCAGGAATCTGCCAGATCAATGCCAAGCCACTTGCCCATGCTGCTGATGCCAGCTGTATCCATAGCCGCCACAGAGGAAAACAAAGAAAAGGAACGTGACTGCAGGACTGTAAACTTCACTAGTGTAGCACAGCAACCAATTTTTACTCCACTGATGATTAAGACTACCTCTCAAGCTTAAAGCGTTCACTACTGGACAGCCCAAGTCCCAAATATTAAAAGAGCACGCATTCTGGTCCAGGAGAGAGGCTCAGGCCTCAATATTGCAGAAAACTCCTTTTCTCTCTGTGCTTTAGTTCTTCCCACGAGCTTTATTCAGTCTCCCTGCTCTAGCCTGCACAAGCGAGCGAGCCACTGTGCACTCGAAAGAGGCACCAAGCATGAGGAATGATTTGCTCCTCATCCATCTTGTATTCCTACAACATACACCTTACAACTTTTGAAGAACAAAGTCAAAATCTTCTCTAACTTTAGAGTCCCTACCATAACAGGGTTGCAGAGGACCATTAGGTTCTATTAGAATAAAAATAATTAAAGAGGCCTAACTTGCTTTGCCATAAAAAAAGACACAATTGGAGACTGAATAAACCTTAGAATCTGAAGTTACTACTACACAAGCTCATCCTAACTTGTCAGTAAGTATATTTAATTCAAAAACAATAAAGTCATTGCACCTCTCAGACTTCATCTTTGCTAGCCAACAGCCGAGACCCTTTTGCTTTAGAGGCCTCTTTTACAAGGAATAATCTCAATAAGATTAATTCAATACTGTCATTCAGCTCATCACTGAACTCATTAAGGTGGGATACTCTTGCAAGTCAGCCTTTATCAAGCATGAAACCAGCTGCAACTTACTTAAAGAAATACGATCAATACCTCACCGAAAACATGGTTATGACGTAGAGGCAACCACAGTCCTAAGGAAAACACTCCCACTGCATTATAAAGAACATAACTGGTTTAACAGAAATAGTCTTAGAAACATGGTAACTACACCACACCTACAGATACCAACACATACTAAGCATTAGATAAATAGCACAGAATGAACTGCCTAAGAATAGAATTATTTTAAACACCCTTATGGTTAAGTTCATGCATAATTCTGAACAGGTATTCATGTATTTTGGTACAATCACAGCTTTTTCCTTGGTGCTGTGCACTCTTCTTCACACAACAGAAAGGCAAGTTGACTAGACTGTGTTTTTTTGGAAAATGTGTTTTCAAAAGGATGAATATAAATATGCAAAATTTAAAAACAGGCATTATATATATGATGAGACGTTGCATTTCACCATATGTAAAAGAACTAAAACAGTAAGAAAACAGGATACATCTTTTTATCGCTGCTTCCAGCACCCGTGTCTACAGACTGGGTGTATTCCGAATTAGAAATCCTCAAGTTACCATGGCAATGCAGCTACCTATTTGTGGTAAAACCTATGTGTCATTTCTGGTTCTTTCCAGTCTTTGTTCAAAATTACAGGAATGGTTTTTAGTTTCAGTACTTAAGACAAGTCCCCGTGCAAAAACGGAAAGAAGAACAAATTTCAAAATGTAGAGTATGCAAATTTTACAAGAAAATCACCTTAAAAACAGGGCTTAACTTGTGCTTCTTTTGCACAGCTTCTAATGTCCAAGCCCTGTGATGGGTCAGATTTATCTCTAAGTCTCATAACTTCAGACCCGATCCCACAGTCATGCACACCAACAGCAAAAGTTCAGTCTGCTCATTACATGCCCCCTCTTCCACCTCAGCTTTATGGTAGCTTGCCAGAGAGAACAACAGAGCGAAAGATGCAGAAAGAAGTAGATAAATAAATATCTTAATGTTTTCCATTCATTAGCAAGGGAGTTTACCTACCTGCTTCCTCTCCCTCCCCCTTTTTTTTCTTTTTTTGATGAAAATATGTGCTGACCTCTGGGCAAAGCCAATTTGTGTAATTGAGTATCACAGATAAAATTCACCATTCCTTTTACGCAAACAGACTTAAGGAGCTGTGAGGCTGGAACATGTTATGCTAACTGTATTTCATAATTTAACTACTTGTCTGCAGAGTATCCCAGGAACTCAGGAAAACAGACAAAGGGACAGAAAATTCAAGGCATGCAGAGGGCACTAGTTTCACTTTCCCTGAGAACTAAACTGTATTTGTCTGAAAAACGCAGCAGGATTGACTGCTGCACTAAAATATTTCTAGAAGCTTCCTTCATAAAACAAAACAAAAACACGCACAAAACCCTTCAAGTAGATCCCACACTGAAAAGAGAGCATTGGACAGAGGAGTGCTTCAACTTCATTGCCAGGACGACAAAACAGTTTGAGACAGATGTTCACCAAAGCAAATGCTGAAATAAAGCTTTCAGTCCCTCCAGAGCTAAAGAATTGTTTCTGCACTATTCTGGTTGCAAAAGAAAAGATAAAGTTAGGAAAAAAAATCGTATTTATTGGCCCACTACTAAAACAGAAGTTAAATTCTTGTTCAAACACTGTAAGACTCTATAACTAGTATGATTATAGCAGCAGGCAGGCAGTCGAGATTTGCTGCTACTATCCCTGGTTCTGCTAGTCATTCATCATGTGCCTTTAGGCAAATCACTTAATGTAGCATTTATAGAGGGAACCTAATGACCAGGTTGTTTTACAAGATCTGAAGGGGAAGGTTGATAGCAGAGAAGTACTTCTTTTTTTTCATCCTATTCTTTCCTCTACCTACCCTTCCATTTTATGGGAGATATGGAGGTTTGGGTAGTATGCATAAATCCAAAATTTTCACACTACAGGGTGTCAGATTTAGGCTCTCCAATCAAATGGCTGACTATACAAACTGAAGATCACTTTCCATTCTCATGCATCCAAACTTATAGCTTTAGACCCAATTTGCTGAACCGGCATTCATTTCTAAGCTGCCATATGTTCATTTCCACACCGCTTTCAAATCATTTGTCCTCTAAGCAGTAAGCATCCTCATAAGAAGTTTACGCAGACAGTAAAAAGCTCATTTTTTTGACTAGAGCTACAGATCGAAGTTTCCCAGAGTGATGTATATATAAAACAGGGAAAAGTGTTTTTCCACTTATAATAATAGTAATAATAATAATTGTTACTCTGGTAATCCTCATTATCCTAAAGAGGATCATGTTTCTTTTGAATACGATGCAGTTTGATTACTTAACGTGTATCAAACAAATGACGGCATGTCTACAAGGAGGTGGTTCAGTTATGCACTCATTTACCTCAGCAACTTCTTTTTTCCCATTAGGTTTAATTATTACTCAAGACTACGGCACCTTCCGCCCATTCACAGTGGCAGTATTAGGAAAAAAACCTTCCTCTCCCTTCAGAGACAGGAGAAAAAAAAAAAAAAAAACCAAGAATGAACAAACTCTCCCCTGGAACATGGTTCTTTTCAGCATGTAGGGATGCTGCGGACACCTAACCAGAACGCAATTATTTAATAATTAACAGGCATCCGCCCCTATGATTCTTCCTCTCAGAGCAGCTGGCACGGAAGGCTGTGCGGCCACAGGCCGGTGCCCGAGAGCCGTTTTCCGCAGGGTCGGCCGGCGCAAGGGAAGAGCCCGCAGTCCCGCACGGGCCATTCCCACGGAGCGGAAACGTGTGGGCACCGCACCGGGCCCGCGCGGGGTCCTCGGGCCGCAGCAGGTGCGCGGCCTGCCGTTATCCCTGTCGTCGGTGCAATAAACAGCTTGGGATTCGGGTGCTGGGACTTAAGGATCAGCGCAACTTGCAGACCCTTCTCACTGCG
>VZSV01000173.1:857903-883385 GCA_013398735.1 Nothocercus julius | reverse complement strand
AGGAAGGAAGTGCAGCTGAGAATAAAGGAAGAAAGAATGCAAGGGCTCCAGGCTTTACATGAAAAATAACCTCTAACACTTCTTGAGAAGCCTCGAGACTCTGGTGTATCTTGTTCATCTGCAAATTCAGAAGTCTGCACCCTTGGGGAGCAAACAGCTCCCTCAGATACTCAGATACTTCAGCCTCTGTGTTTTTCATTCATATTTTACATTTTCTATGAAGAATGATAAGGTACTTCACATGAACAGAGAAGCAAGCAGGCTGAAGGAGACTAACAAACTTACTTTGTTAGCAAAACTTTTAAAACATACGAAAGTTTTTAATTAGTAAATTGCCAACTTTCTTCCTCAACACCAATTATTCTTTAAAAATGAACAAAGAACTGAATTCAATACATTTCACTTTAAAAGTTTCACATTCTTTTTAAAAGACACTTGTAGTTTGCAACTCTCCCCTCTATTCAAAAGAACTTAAGACGTGTTTGTCCGTCACTTCTTCCAGGGACTCTTTCAAATGTCAATCTCCTTTTTTTGTCCTGTCGTGCTTCTGCTACTCCTAAATCTGGAAACAAAATGGAAAAAAAATATAGATATGATAAACCATAAACACCACTAGTGTACAAGCTTAACTGTGTTTCTTAGAAGCAGTAACTGACTTTAGTTTTAATAAGGATGCTTTGAAAAGCACATAAAATGACATAAAATGAAATGAATACAGATTAACTAATATTTATTACTGAACATTTTTATGCATATTATCCTGTAACAATATCATTGGACAAGATCCATGTACAAGGTCAGTACGTCAACCTGCAGTCCATTTAAAGATATTATTTCAGTAAAGATGTTTATGATTATTTCTACTTCAATCTTCAGTAACAATGAAAATTATTTTTTAAAATGAGTGACATAAACTGTTCTATTTTCAAGTCAGTTAAAAAGGCTATTGACATTCTTACGGTATTTTTTACAATACGATGTTTTAAATATGTATCTTCCTATGCAAAATAAATTACTAGAACAAAATTCCAACTAGCCTTTGCAAAAGGTATTTTCAGAAAGTCTTAACAGTGACCTAAGAACTTTGTATGGTTGACTGAAATATTCGCTTGGCAAACTGGCATTAATTGTTTATGGTTTAACAAAAGTTTGGCCTGAAGCTCGCAGAAATTCCTGAAGGGTCTTGCATAGATTTAACAAGCCCTAACTTGCCCCTGAACATGTTTCTGAAATCTGGGATTTCATAAAGCTTTCTGCGTATTAAAGTGCTCTTTGCATTAGCATGCATGCCTATTTTGTACACTCATTCTTCATTTGACTCCTGAATAATAAAGTAAAATCAGCCTACTCCCCCTAAGTTAAGTTTCTGCATTTTAACAAGGAAAAGCTTTTTTTTTTTTTTTTTTTTTTTCCAAAAATATGCTTATTGTTCAAAGTATAAATTTAGGAACTTTTACGCAAGAAGTATATGTGCATTTAAGTTCAGTAGTAAGGGAAAAGTGCAACTATTGTGCTGGATTTAACAACTACTTCGGCAGAATTTGCAGTATATTATCGAGGTTACTCCTGTTTTTGGCAGAGTTACAAATAGAATTTCATCAATTTCTGTTTTCTTTGCACACACCTGTCACATTTGTTTCTCCTGTCCATAATAATGAGGCACTTTTTACTCTCTTTCTTGAAGATTCTCTGGCTCTTGGGTGAAAACTCAGACTTTGAAGCTCCTCTGGATCAATGGGGACAAATGTATCATATGCACAAGTGGATGAATGGTCATTCCAAGGGGTCTTGTCAATCAGAATTTCTAGGCTCCTAGGAGTCACATCTCTAAATTCCAGAAAACTGTTAGATCTCTCTGAAGATGCATATTCAGTGGAAGTTGAAAAGAAATTCTCCTCAGAATTTTTGGAATAATCGTCAGAGCTACAGTACATCATGAAGGGCTGCTGCTGAACATAAACAGAATTCTTAACATCTGGATGAGCAAGGTACTCGTAATCCTTTGGAACGACAAAAAAGTCCTGCATTTTCCCCACAGCTACATCTGAGGAGCATGGCTTCTGTTGCATATAACTTGAAAGGTCATTGTTAATGAAATCCTCATGATGACTCTGTGGTCGGACTGAGGCTTCAGAGTTCACATCAGATGGCCCTGGTGGAGAAAAATTTGAACCATTTTGTTTGGAAAATAAGAAATTAGCAAGTAGTCTAGTACTCTTTGACTTTCACCTGGTGTCAAAGAATATATACGGGTAGTAACTAGGACTACCAATTATTGCCTTGTACCTTTATCCTGCAGCTCTGAAGACTGATAATTCTGATCATAATTTGGATAGAGTGTGTCAAAAATATTCCATTTTTTTGCTGGTGATGCACACTTTACTTCTGCTTCTGGTGGGGCAGCAGAATTTATACTGTACAAAGATGTGATGTCACTAAAATGCTGAAATCAAAGAAAGATGTTTAAGGAGTATACATGCCTACTTTGAAAATATGAAAAGTCGAATTAGTGGTCAGGATTCTAAGATCTATGTATCGTTTTTCCTTGCTGGAAAGAGACACACACACACAAAAGGAAAGAAAAAGAAAAAAGAAAGGCAGGCACAAACAGTAGCCAATAATCCAAATGCTTTAAACCTATAAACAGACCAAAAAAAAGGCATATTACTTGAAACCCAGAAAAATCAATACCATAATATACTTTCTTTTCTTTTCTAGTCCAGGATTGCAAGTAATATTGGTTGCAATGGAGGATATAAAATCACAAGCTTCACTAAATGCAATTGCTATTTAGAAAAAAAATGTTTCAGCTGCCATAATGACTGATTATGTCATATAACAAATTACTAGAGGACTGTCAGGAGCAGAAGGAGGTCAACAAGTACACATTTTCAATTTCTCAGTTTCTAAACTACAAGTATTTGCTACTAAAGTCGTCCAAGGTGGATACAGAGGTAATGGATACAGAGAAGTACAGTGAGTGGTAGCTGTAAACGATGTAGAAGTGGGATATTTTCCTCCCTTTTTCTTTACTAATAAAAGCTTAACATTTTTTAGTCCACTTAGCAGAATATAATGACATGATTATCCCAGGCTTGGCTCGAGTGAAACAGTAAGAGCACACTGTTCTAACTCCAAAGTAGACTGTCTTGGACAGAATTACTCTTCTTAATCTCTGGGGCTTTTCACGTGCTTGCTACTATTAATTTCTGAGAGATTGAAATATTGTTGTGTAAGGAAGATTTAGATAAAATGAAGTAAAAATGATCTGGAAACATTTAATTGGAAAAAAGTCTCTTTTGTCAGGGAAAAAGAAAAAAAAGCAGGCTTATAGGCTGATAGCATACATGATACTAAGAGGTATGGACATGACAAGCTGATCGGCAGAATATTTTCCAAGTTAAGGAAATATTCTAATAATCTTCACTTGAACAGAGTAGTGATCCAACAACTTTTGTTGAGAATTAACAGACCCATCAGTTTAGATATGAATAATGATATGCTAAAGCAATGACAGTTATGTAACTTCCTCCACTTTTTAAATGATATGAGAAATAGACACATAGTTTCAGATACAAAAAATATTATAACAGTGCAAAAATGCTGCTTTGCTACTGAAATTAATTTTGGCCAACCTTTAAAACTTTTTTTGGAACTTGTGGCAGCAGTTCCTGAAGTTGACTAAAGCTGGCATGAAACAGCCTCTTCAGTGAAGATTCTGTCTTTAACATCAACTGGGCCACTAGAGGGTTGATACATGGAAAAGCAAGCAAGCATTTCTCTGGCTGGAAATGGAAATAATATTGTCAGATTCATATCTGACCACTCTGTCCCTCCCTCTGTAGAAAGACAACCCTTGAAGCCCTTGAACATACAATGCATCATAGAAGCTGCACTTCAAATCTATGCACTTTATATAGGTGTTTTGCACATGACATATTTTTTTGTTTGTTTGATTTCTGCATAGTATCACTCTTGCAAAAGAGCAACTTTTGCACAGTAGCTTGGTTAAAAAAGGAAGAAGATCCAAGAGACATTTCTAAAATTATGAACGAAACTAGTGAAACAGGTAAACTTGATTTCCAAATGCATTCCAAGGTTTACTGAATTCTCATGTTTATTCTCCATTTAAAATAATTACTTAACAGAAACTGAGAAGGCTGACAAAACAAATTACTTTTCTGAGTTTTTAGCAGTATTCTTAACCTTCGACTTGGCAAAAACTATAACCCAATATCCCACACTTGACAGGCAGTACCAAAACTTGCTTGAAAGTATTTCTGAGTTCTGCAAAAGCTACAAAGGATCTTGTCTCTTTAAGAGTTCAAATCTTTCCACAGATATGCTTAAAAAGCCTAAATCACAATAAAGAAATAATTTATTGTGGATCTCTAATATCAACTGTAATATGAGAAGTTAACCAATTCATTCTATTTTGTGTGTAATTATTTCTACTGCCTTCAATAATGGCTGAATCTGTCTTCCTGCCCACGGAAGCTGCTGTAAGGTAACTTTTATGATTTGGACAGTTTCTCAACATTAGTATCTAGAACTAAACAACTTTATGCATTAGCCTGCAGATGTGAAAGATAAACTCTCTGTTGTTTAACCATGAAGTACAAGGCAGAGTTCAAGCTGACCTAATTGTGCTGGCTGGATTGACTAGCTGCTGGATGACTGAACCACTTCACATGTATTTTCAAATTACCTTTATATTATATTGATATTTTAAAGCACAAACAATGTGAAAAGAAGAAAAAGAAAAAAAAAAAAAAAAAAAAGAACACAAAAACACCTAGAACCCTGGTCTTAGCAATAGCAAGAAAACAGTATAATTTAAGAGAAAGATAAGCAAACCTCAGATGGCAAGACAGAGAGCCAGGACTTGTCCAACCACTCATGAGGACTGATATTAGATGCTATCAAAATATTATCAGCAATTTGACGAATTACCAGTGCTGCTTCTTCAAACCCTGGCGTAAGAACCACCTAGGATTGATACACAGTATTTCTGATAAGCATTTATACTAAAGAGTAAAACCCCAAATGTCTTAATTAGCTACAGTAGGTAACAGGCAGGAAAGCCTAAAGCTGGCCCTGAACACAGCAGTGAGTAATGCAGTCTCTAAAGCTGATCTGTGCACATTCCATGTTGGAAATTCAACCTCTGGCCAGCAGTTTGGTGCCAAATGACACTCCTTCTTTATGCCAATCTTATGCAGTTAAAGTTACTTTCATCTATAGCCCTTCATATTTGACCAAGTTCATGGATATTACATCAGTTCCTAACAAAACAGATAGACTAGAACAAGTTTTAAGAAATTGAGATACTTAAAAATTTGAAGGTGTAAGTAATTTTCAAATGAACAGTCTGCTACGCTGTGGTGTACACAGAATGAAAAAGCTTTGACTACTCTAACCTTCATTTAACCAGACAATTTTGAAATAAATTTTAATATGCAAATAAATAAAAAAAAAGTTATAAAAGATGTCATGTCATGTAAAAAAAGCAGTTTACACACATCACATTTGTAAGCCAGGTGAAACCTTTTCTCCATTTTTAATGTGTATTGATTTAAATATTGGATTCTTTTATTTCTAAATAAAAAATAAAATAGGTGTTTTATCACGGTATGTAATAAAAACATGCCAAAGAGTTGATATGGTAGAGAGACACTTTATTTCCTTCTACCAAATCAACAGCACACTGCTAATTTGAAAAGATATAATAGTAAGACACACAGAGAATTAACAAACACTCCATTTATAAAATTAAAGGGATAATATAATTTCTTAGCACTGTTTTTAGCTACTACTGAGCATGATTCAACTTGTACTACAGGCAATCAGTCTTTTCACTGACTTCGGTAATATGGAATTTTACTTTTTTATTATATATATGTGCATGTATATATATGTATATAGAGAAAATCATGTTAATTAAGTTGAGCTATTTCCTGTTTCTAAAGTTGAATGCACATATGATTAAATACTCTGAAAATATTACACAGCAAAGATTAAAATAGACCTGTAAATAGACTGTTACCAAAAATACTACCTTTATTTCAAAGTCTTCAGACCTCTGTGCAAATTGAACCAAACTGGCATAAATTAAGACAAGGTGATGCACAACTGGTCCCCTGAGACTGTACCTATAAAATATTTTCATTGGGCTATTAATATCAAATACAAACATGGAATAATTCAAAAACACTTGCTATGTATGTTAATAAATATCTGCTTCATCTTTGGCAATCCAGAACACCAACCACAGTGCCTTCAACATTAACATCTGTGAAAGAAGAACTAGAATATAGTTGAGCAACTGAGCAGTGAAAGATACATCAGGAGGAAGAACATGGAATCAGCCTACAGTGAAAAAAATATGGCCTGATACAAAAGGACATAGAAGACTAAACATACATGTTATCCTGCCATGCACCTTTCTCTAGTGGTAAATTTGTTTTAAAGCAAGATAGCAAAATTGTCTCTTTTAACTTACACTGAACTCAGTCTTTCTCTGGAATAGAAGACAATCCAGCAGCAGCTATATTGGAGTGATAATGCCATCAGCTTCAATATTAGATTTTCAGAGGATTTCTCATAATTTAGCTCATCTATATTCTAACATAAAATTAATATAAAAATTAGAAATTAATCTATTTCATAGCTGTTGCAACATTGCAACAACGTGCATCACTGTATTACACAGAAGTGAGAACAAACATTATAGGCATTAAGACAAATCTGGAAGTCAGGAAAACTAGGCAGTATTCCCACTTATTTTGTATGCCCTTTTAAAAACTGACTGCTTCATATCTCTATTTTCCTCCCTCTAGGTACTACTTACAAACTTTGCAGGGTGCCCTAAGATTTTTGAGCATATTAACAATGCAAAATATTGTTACAAGCCTCCAACGCATTTTCTTAACCTATATAAATCATACTATAGGCTCTACTGATACTATGAAGTACAACATTGCTAAATGCTACCACATGGGAATGTTCATCTGTATCGTGCTTGCAGAAGTAATTATCTTATTCTTGGTATATCTTTCACAATAAGTTATGCTATCTCTAAAGTAATCTTTCTCACTGTGTAACAGATAAATAGAATTTAAGTATTATGTAACCTTAATCAGACGTCTTGTTTTGCATTTTATAAACCATTTAAAACTATTGTTTAAATCGTGTTTTTTTTATAATACAAACAGAACAAACTATCTATCTGGATAACTTTCTGAATCAAGAGAAATAAACAGGCACACCAGTGAGACTATGTAGCTTCACTGATACGCTTGTTTGGTTTTTACAGTATTCTTGCATACAGTCCATTTGGAAAGGCTTTAAGAATACTTAATACAATTCAATTGGAGCAGAAATGTGACATTTCTGTGAAGAAAAGTATGTAGAGACAGGGGAGCATTTTAAATGAGTCAAAATGCCACAGACACACTTTTGGAAACAATGAATTTGGCAATAATTTGCATCATGACACAATACATGTGTTCCATGTATTTAAGAGGAAAAAGACATGTGTTAGCAGGACTTGCAGCGACATAAGAAACTGCAGAACTAAGACATGTCAGTTTCATTCTTACCTGCAGAAAGATGGCAGTACATTCATCTACTGTTAAAACAACATATTTTTCTGGGCTTCCAAAGAGACATAACGAGTGACTACAGCTTCTTTCCACAAATGTAATGTTATACCTGTAAAAGTAAAATCTTGTCATTTAGTCTCAGTTAAGTAAAACAATGATATTTCTTATAGCAAACCAGTAACAAGAAACCCAATACATTTTTTTTTTAAAAATACAGTGCTCATTCTACCTTGAGCTCTCTCAAATCTCCAATTTCACCCTCAGACACATCCAAATAATAAACATCAGTGTGGCAACAACCTACTGAAATATTACAAGACGGATTCAATTAAGTTGCTAAATGAACTCAGCGCAACCTTGATGCACAGCTGATGAGTGCATAAAGTAATATGATATACTATGGAAGCTACCATAAATAAATAAATCAAAAAAACACACCTATGTGGAAGTTCATGGAGTAATAATTGAAAACTCCTTAACATAACATCTCTTTGTGTAATTAAAGTCATATTGTGTTTCTTCTGAATGTGAAAATGTTTTTAGCAACAGGATCTCTTAATGCTTAGCCCTTCTTTTGTAACTAAAACTGCATCTCTTCATATTTGTGTGGTATGGGTTAAATAAAGGGAGTGAAAGTTCCTTACCTGCCATTCTCATGACCCTAAATTTTTCTGAGCACAGCTTACTTTCAATGGCTGTACTAGGAGAAGATTCACTTAATGAACATTTTTTTTTATGGTTTTAGGGGAATCTTGACTGATGAAAGGCAAGCAGAAAACAGAGAACAGTTATAGAACCTCCAGGGAACACAAGAGCCCTAACCATGAATCTTCCAGTAGTAAGTCTTACAGGAATTTTATAGAGAGTGTGTTCAGAAATCCATAAAAAAGTGAATTCTAAGTTCCTCCGAAACTACATAGCTCTTGTTTTCCCTCTTTAATTATTTCACTAGTGCTAAGAGGACTACTGAAAAAGAACAGTAAAACATCTCTGGTTCTCTTCTGGCCAGCTGAAAAGAGAATTTGTGTCTTTAAAGAAGCAAATTAAATGTGCAAATTTAAGTATTGCACTTTTAAATGTGTTCAGCTGTAATTAGAAACAGCTCAAAAATAATTTCACAGTTGACTGCAGGATACAGTGAATACCCATATGGGTAAGTCTTTTCAGCAGCCTGGTGAAATCAACCATCTATGATACTCTCTCACCATCTCTGACACTAAGTTTCAAAGATGGAGCTGCTACATCTATATTTCTTTTTTTTCTTTTTCTTTGTGGAGAAAGCAAAATGCGATAAAACTATGTTATGTACATACATAGCTATGCACATGTACAACAATTTTCGAACTTTTTTTTTCTTGTGCAAATTGAAGGATTATTTAAGATTAAGTCAATATTAAATCTGAATTTAACATATAGTTTTTGTTTTTAACTTATCCTTTCCTGAAATCTGTGTAAGTTCAGCAAATGAACTCTTTTAGCTGGCATTTCTGTAGCAGAGCACAGATCATTAAAAATATATAAAACACATATACAATTAAAATATAGAAAAAATATATATGAAGAATTAAAAATAAACAACTGACTAGCACAAAGAAGCCTTCAAGCAAAAGCGTTTGGGGTTCAAATAGTTATTTTCAGGGAAAGGTAGCTAATCATTAGAATTAACAAATTGGCCATTTCTGCTCTGGCTGAGATTTGTGTGAACCTACAGAATTAAGCTATCAACTTCAGTATAAAATTTATCTCGTCGACTCTTCCAATGTAAATATTATAATCCCCCTGAAGTGTAGATACCTTACAGGCAAATAGATGAGGTATGTCCTGGATAATGGGAAATAAATAGTCAATAAAATCAAATAGATCAGTTTTACTTACTTGGATTCCAAAAGCTGAAGGATATCTGGCATGTTAACAAGTCCTTCAGATGTCAGAAACACATAGGGAATCTGCACTTCCAGAAGAACTGAACCGCTGTGATCCCCTAAAAACGTTTTATATACATAAGGTAATAGATTCATAAATATAATTTTAAAAATATATTTTTGAAGATATAAAGATGCTTTTTTAAAGATAAAAAGATATAAAATGGATATATCTTTTAAAAATGCACCTTCTTATTGAAACGTATATAAAGGCATATATTTTACGTTTAATAGGAATCAGACAGTTGTGTATTCATTTCAGATTAAGCTGTAATTTTTATTCCTTCAGATCTAAAGAAGCCTTTCCTTATAGTCAGGAATGGTGGATACAACTTGGATCAACAGCCCTCCAAATCTTTTGTAAGAGATCACCAAAGCTTAGTATTACATCCCAGCCAAAACAAAGCTTATCTCATACGAAAAATACATTCCTATCTTGCTGTATAGTTCAAGTAATAAACTAGTTCTGTTTGCTTAGCCTTCAGAATTTATTACCCCTTCTCTTCTCCAGGCTCACGAATTAACTATCTTAAGAGGATACAAAACGCTCTGCTTTCAGACATCAGATCAACTGTTTATGTATTATCCCAGTTATGGAGAGTGCTTACCCACTGGTATTGTTTCAGGAAGGGTGGTTTTAAAAGTCATGTAAGTAATATTCAGATTTTTACACAGATTTTTCCAGCAAGAGTTCTCAGAATAATCATATTCCATCACCAATGAGAAGTGTGTCCAAGGGAAGTCTGCTCCAATGTGCTGATTATGAACAATAACACAAGAATATCTGCTGAGACTTAAAAAATGAGAAAGAAAGAAAGAAAGAAAGTTATGTACATGTGCAACCATGAATAACTATTGCCAGAAAAAAATCAGCATATTTACTTTGAAGAAGTGTCATTGTTAGAGCCTATTTACAAAAAAGCAGGTAATCTTCCTGAATTTAAAAACTGTAATTTCCTTTTGAATTGTCCTTTCCCACTCCAATTATCTACCTAAAGCGCTCACATTTTCTTGCAATTTCATAATCTGACATAATACTATAAACTTGTTTTCTTAACTGAAAAGCTTTTCTAAAACTTTCTAAAACAGACTAATAGCAGTGGAATCATCCTGTCAGTCTCATGCCTAAGCATTTTATTTGAGTTTGGCCAAACTTCTCACCTTTCTGAATGGAGTTTTAGCTAGACTGAACACTCACATGGAAATGAACAGTAGTTTCACTAAAGTTAGCTCCAGGCTATGTCCTCAAAAATCAGGAATTTAACTTACTAGTTTATGATATCTTTACACCCTAAGGAGGTTCCTTTTTTCTCAGTATTCAAATCTGCAGCTTTTAAACCTGCATAAGAAGAATTAAAGCCTTGATAAAATAAATAAGCTTGTGCTTGCATGTATCAATGTAAAGCAAAAAGTAATAAATGTGGAACAACAGAGGATATTTAAATTCTATGAATCTCATTTTCTCTCTTGAAAAAGTCCTACATCATTTCAGTTTTGCAGTGGCAAATATAATAATTCGCAAGCTTCCATTTTTGAGACCAAGGAAGAAGTAAGGCTAACTTTAAGTAACTTTAAATGAGAAATCAAAGACTAGTACAAAAAGAAGTGTTTTTTTTTTTTTTTTTTTTTTTTTTTTTTCCCTTTAAGAGAATCTTTTAAATTCCTTTTTTACTGCTTGGATAACTCAAATTGTAAAAATGTGTCTGGAAGATGTAACTAAAATGGGATATCTCACAAACACAAATGCCTCTTTTCAAAAGTTTCATTAGTTGGATTGTTTGGTGTTTGCAAGCATGTCTTAAAATGTTAAAAAAAAAAAGAATAATAATATTACTAAATATTATAAGACAGGGTTTCTATCTTTTAAGAACATAGGAAATTTAACCTTATTTTGAAAGGAAAATAACAAGATCTGGAGATCTTCCAAACACGCTTGGACGCAGTCCTGTGCCACGTGCTCTAGGAGACCCTGCGTGTGCAGCGGGGTTGGACTAGATGATCTCTAAATGTCCCTTCCAACCTTAAGCATTCTATGATTCTACGATTCTACGAAAAATACATAACCAGGAATGTAGTGAAACACAGAATGAAAAACACTTTCCTCATTTTTTTAAAAATATATGTAAAAAAAATAATTTACCTTCCACTGCAGATAAACTGTGAATGAGGGCAGCCTTTTCTCTATCAGAGTCTGTTCTTGTTATGATTAGTATCTGAAAGAAGGCAAGTAAAAGGAACTGTAGTACTGGAAAATTTGTAGTTTAGGCCTGCATACATTGTTCCTCCTCCGTTACACAGAAAATACAAAACTAACTTAGCAGAGAACAAAAATGTAAATTTCTGAATTTTCTGTAAGAACTGAATTTTCTAGTTTATGTGCATATTATTACAAGACTTGGAGAAATTAATACAAGAACAGAATTCAAGAACAAAGTTGTTTTGGAAGAAGTCTGAAACCTGAACATTTAATTTAAAGTAAAACACTATTTATAGACCTTTTGTAAAGTCATGGTACCACATTACTAATGTCACACCAGAGAATTACTGTTGCAGTAGAGGAAAAGGATGAGATTTGCAGACAATCTGATGCCCTTATGGAGACAAACAAACTTCGGGTATCAGAAATTTAGCCTGCAAAATGTTGATGAACTGGAGGGAGGTACTAGATGTACTGCTAAGAGAATTGGCAAGATTTTCCAGATTGTAAAGGAGGTGCATGGAGCTGCAATGAGTATATTGACACTGAAAGATTATCTCTGCGGCTCATTTAATACCGCTGAAGATAAAAACTTGAAAAGAATTAAAATTTATCAAACCGCAGATATTTTAAAAAGAATTGCTAATGGAGAAAGAGTTTTCCTTGTCTAACCATTCAAATGACACAAAAGGAACCTTCTGTTTCAGACAGGATGAAATTTGAACCATTTATGCCATTTAGTGTGTTTTCATGGTATATGCCATGGATTAGAAGCTTAAGAAGGCACATGGCATCTCTAACTCTACGAAGCAAAAGAAAACTATTTATGTAAATGTTAACGCTATGCTAGATGTTTCGTAGAAGAACTCCTGCGTACCAGGAGCCACTGCTGTGTGACAAGCTTAAAGCAGACACCTATTTCCTTATGTAGGTACATGGAACAGACACTCGCAAACCATTTGCTCCTTTCAAAGCAGTTTTTAACAGTTGATTTTAAAATGCTGACCTACTTGTCACATACCATTCAAAATCATACTAATCATATCCTGTTGTGAGCTAGATGCTAATTTAGCAATATCCTCTTTCTACATAATCATGAGTACAAATGATAATGAAATACAAAGTAAATCCCAGAAGCTTATTTCAAAAATGTTTATTCTATTCTGTTAGCCACTTGCTTGCAATGCAACTTCCCATTATAAACCTTCATCAATGCAAATTTTGACTAATAAAAATATAACCAGATTACCATATTTCACATCACATTAACCAATGCTGATGTGATGTGACTGAACAGGAAATGGCTTATGTAATGCAACTTTTACATCTCATTAAAACAAGAATATGCTTTCTGCCTATTCTGGGTCATTGAATTCTGTCTCTGAATGTAAGTGAATAATGCATAGTCTTACAATCGTGAATAAAATTACATACATGAGTAGACAGGGCCATAAGTGCCCAGGTACAACCTTGTTTAAGTCATGCAAGCTAGTCAAAACTCGAGAGAGTTATATGCTTTTAAAAATCAGATCTAGTGTAGTTCAGAAGCAAAAGAAAATTATCACTGGGCTGAGATGCAGATGGCAAAGTCATCCTATGTCCCATGGTACAGCATAAACCTTAGCATCAGAAAGCAAAATGTGTTACTCCTAAGATGAAGAAAATAATGCTAGAGGCATCTTAGAGGGGTTACTGAGAGGCTGACACCAAAAAACTCAGGAACATTTTATTCTGATTAATTCATTTTCATTTTAATTTCAGAAAGGGTGCACCGTAAGCTCCTCTATTTTTCTTCTCAGAAAAATTATATCAAAATGTGTCCAGAGCTCTTGATGCTCTTTTAGCAGAAATTAAACTACTAAGCTCCAGAGAGGGTAGTACACAAAGCAAGTGTGGTAAATGTAAGTAAAATATTTGTCTGAGTGCTCAGCAGTATAAATTCTATTTCAGACAGCACATTTAAGAAAATATGTATTTCCCCTCTTTTCCTTATGCAATGAATATTCCATAAATAAAATAATAAATGATCTGTCAATGTACATGGTGTTTTGTACTGCACAGAAAAATCTAATACGGGTACATGTTGAAACACATGGGTATAAGTTGAAACACAAGGAGTTCCATCTCCACATGAGGAAGAACTTGTTTCCTATGAGATTGACAGAGCTCTGGCACAGGCTGCCCAGAGAGGTTGAGGAGTCTCCTTCTCTGGAGATCTTCAAACCCTGCCTGGATGCCACCCTGTGCCCCGTGCTCTGGGTGTCCCTGCTGGAGCAGGGGATTGGACTAGATGATCTCCAGAAGTCCCTTCCAACCTCAACTGCTCTGTGATTCTGTGAAAATATTCACATATCCAGAAAAATAATGTATCTCTGGACAACTTGAATTTCCTTGACAACTCTATTTTCAATTTCGTAACTATCTTTTTGGAATTTTTGCTTTTTATGTAATGGCAGGAAACTGGCCTCATGCAGAGGTCAAGCAGAGGAGCCCAGGTGAGAGCGTGCATACATTCCACTGTGTGTGGGCACAGCTGCACAACCTGGACTCGTCTCTGGATTTCTTTGCAGCAGAAGAACGCTGAGGCCTTCAAACAGGAAGTTACAACTTTCAGTAAGTCATGTGGTACAGCATGCTTAATGAAAAAAACACAAACAACAAAAAACCCTTATGTATTTCACTCTAGTAGCAAGGGAGATTCAGCGAAACATAAATCTGCATTGCTCCTAATAGAGATCCTAAATTTTATGTTATCCAAATTTAACAGATAGTATGATTTAGAAAGCTAAGATTGCTTTCAATTGGCCAACCCTTCTTGAAAGAAACTGTTTTAGGAATTTTTGCTATAGCTTAGCACCATTTTGTTTAGTTAGAAAATGTGTTTTCATTGTTAACCTTAACACTGCATTCCTCTCTACTACTTTGCATGTAATTTAGCATTTGACTCTGAAGTTCTGTTATTTTGGGATTGGTTTCATGCTTTTTCTGGCTGCTGTACTGTACAATCTTCAACTGCCTCCAGATTTTATCCAAACAGGATTCTAAGATGTTTTTATAGATATCCTTTGCCTTTGACAAATATCCTGTTAATAAAGCAACAAAACATAAATAATTGTAGTCACAAATAGTATTTTTCAAGGTTTGTATCTAATCTATATTTCAAACTAAAATTTATGTGAAGGTATCTCACACAGAACAGCTGAAATTTAATGACTAAACAATATGGAAGAACATTATTACTAATCAGGTACGTAAGTGGCCTGCAGAAAACTGCTCTGCCTCCTGCAGCATCTGCTGTACGATACCACTCCGAATCATAGAATAATAGAATACCACATCTCCCTGTCGTTCTGCTAGTTTGTTAAAGGTAATCTCAGAAAAAAGTCTGCGGAGAGCTCTACTTTCATACCCATTTTACATTTTTCTTCCCACTCTTTATTGCTAGAAATATTTAAATGAATACAAAGTCTTCCCATTGTCCTATCCAGGTCAGTTTACTACAGAGATTTTCCACTTTAAGTCAGTTTTAGAGAAACAACATCCTTCAAGAGAAAATTTGAGGCAGTTAGGTGCTCTGAACTGCCATCTAGTGTGCCTCACTTCCTTCACTCCAGAGGGAGTCTGTGTTTATGGAACTTTCCCAGGGCATTCATAAGAGCTGACTTCATATCCTTATCTATTCTTATACAACTATGTGAAAATTCACACTACATAGTTATACAAATTTCAAAAATATAATATTCAGATTTCAGGCATAAAATTGGGTGCTAAAAATTTCCCTATCCAAAATCTAGTATAATAGCAGAAGGCTCAAAAAAAGCTTCTGTGAGGCAGATGAGAACTAAACTCTAACTATTTAAAAATCTATCCCCAGGATAGGTTAAATAATATTTCATACTTTGCTTAAAATGCTTTTAATGATAAGTACTAAGCAGTCTATGAATATTTTTAGGAAGAAATTATTCTACCCACTCAGAAAGTGGATTGTAAAAACAATGAGGACCTGTCATTTTTGCATGATTCTCAGTTTCCAGACAAGGATTGCAATATAAATTTGTCTTTTGGAGAGACAGTGAGAAAACGCATTATGTATGTGTGGGTGAAGTTCCCATGGATGTTTCTTAGGCAGATCCAAGTGAAAATACAATCAGTGAAATGAGCACACCCACTAGCAACACAGTCTGCAGTGAATTCACAACTGAGATGGAATACGAAAAGGAAATCAATGTTTTAGGATTACTAATAACAAATGATCACAGCTTACAAGTATGAAGGAATGACTGCAGAATACATACCAAGCATTCAGATTTTGGGTAGTATTTTTACTTTTAAAAACATACCTAATGCTATATCTAAGCCACATGTTAAAAGAAGGTCTCGAATGGTCACCAGCAGATGCACCAGAGCAGCATGTCTGAACAGCATGGTATCTTTCTCATCTACTTTACCTTTATAAAGAGAAGATACAGACAACTTCTGCATAAAATTTCAAAAATCATGCTATACATATGTAAGCATCTTAAAAAATCTTGTTATTTCAGAATTTTAGTTCAACACAATTAAGTAGATATAAGCTTGGAAGGCTGCTTCTACGAATGCTCCAGATTCAAGACGGCAAGTGATCATGAAATGGCAGAACCTTTTCCTTGTCATCTGACCCAGCACAGGTAGGACACAGGGAGGTGTTCTGATAGGTACAGAGAGATAGACAGGGTTTGCTGGAGGAGTGGATAAATTCCCACAGGTCTGCCAGTAAATTCCCACTGACGTATGGATTTCAGTAAGGAAAACTTCAAATATGCATTGAAAAAAACAAAGTACCTTTAGGTTGTTTTTTTAGGCCCTTTTTTAATAAGCTCAGCTGTTCATGTTACTACTTCCTCACCTAACACGACAAATCACTAACATTTTCAATGACAGCATAACTTAGCTAACCAGTTTTCCAAATATTTCAGAACTCATCCTGAAAAAACAGAACGATAGATTATTTGCTAACTCATAAGCAATTTTAAAACAACCTCATAGTGAAATTTTCATTTAATATATTAACAATTTCTTAATTTAATCAGTAATAATCTATAAATTAGATCTATAAATTTTAAACCTGCAGTCTTTATAGGGAGTGTTTTGAATGCAGATAGCCCTGACATATAGCATTCCTGCTGTCCTCCAATGATCCAGGTCTTAACTTCTGTTATCATCTTTCCCATTCCTAATTAATGTTTCCTGACGAGAATCCTAATAATCTTTGAGAAGGTAGATTTGGAAAATGTCTTGGATCTGCTGAGTACATCAGTTTAAGGGATACAGAATATTCTGCATCCTCTCTGAAAAAACTTGCCCTTTTGTGTGTACTGCAATTAATAGAGTTTTTAGTTCAAAAAAACAGGTGACGGGCTGAAGGAAGGAAAAAAACAAACTTTTAAGTACAAATTTGGAAGAATTACAAGATAAACAGACAAAGACTTGGCATCATGATCTACCAAAACAAAGGGAACGGCTATTGCTCCGCATCAGTGACAGCGCTAAAGCTGAAGGACTGTGTTCAATTCTTGTCGCCCTTTGTCATAAATATTTTTAAAAAAACAAGTGTGGAATACAGAACATTTAGAAAGAAAACACTAAGACAGTAATAAAACATGTTTTATGAGGAAGGACTGGAGAAACTGGCCAGAAAAGAAATGGCCAACAGAGGGAAAGTGGTTCTGTAATACATAACTAGGCTGTGTGCAATTGTTTTCTACATTCATTGGAGAATTAAAGTGAAAAAAAAAAAAAAAAAAAGCACCCAGAATTAGACTGGATATAACACAAGAATTCTTTTTAAAAGGAAGTCTGTTGACTTTTCTGTATTTATAAATGTTTATTAAAAAATATTATAAAAATTTATTAGGAATGGACTGGATATGCTAGATGTCTTCCTTATCTCTATGCTTCTGTGAATCTTTCAGAAAGAAAATTCTTCTTTTCTTCTACAAGGTTTGTACAAGTCAGGATAGGAGAAAAAAGAAGTCAGAAAGAAACTAAATGAACGATAGTCTCCTCTTTCTAACCCAGGCTTAGCATTTTCCATTTATTTTCTCGGTAATCAGGCAAATATGACAAAAACCACTATTAAGCAAGAAAAAATAACAAAGCCACATTCAGAGCTCCTTATTTTAAATTCTAGCATGAAGAGTATTATTTAAACATTGTTTAATGCATAAGCAATATTTCTTAAGCCTAGCTAAAACTTCCTTAGAGATACAATAAGAACAGTTTTTAAAAATGTATTTATTAATAAATGTAACACCAAAGCAATGAAATATTTTGGAAGTAAAAGAACTAATCAATTACTGTATCCCCACATGTCACACTGCTGAAAGTTTATCATTAATTTATCAATCATCTGGAATCACATGTCATCAAGTAAGCCCATACTAGTACATCAGGAGAAAAACATATGGATTTTCTATATACATACCTTCTTTAAAGTGATCACTTATCACTTTTTCCTGCTGTTTTAAGAAAAACCTTGTGTGATCAAACTTAATGTTGATGAAGTTCCAATTTACAGCTGCAAGTATGCCCAGATGTGACAAATCTTTTAGAACAGGCGCAGTAGCAGCATCCAAGAGACAGTATGCTTGGCACTGGCTTCCTGGACAACACAATAAAGAAAACATTGTAATAGAGTCTGGATTCAGAAACTACTATTGGACAAAAATACGTTACTGCACAAAGAGAGGCCTAAAAAATCACCATCTTTGTGAAAGCTACAGCTTAAACAGAAAAACTGGTAGCCTCCTACCTCACAGAATTCAGCCACTCCTCAAAACATGTTACTGTGTTACTCTATCCTTTTCACAAAGTGACTAAACTCCATTTATAATAGTTACGATTTCTTACCCTCCTACCAAGATTATACTATTACTTGCTTTACAACTTTTTTCTGTTTTGTAGTTTAGTCCATTTGATTTCCATTTGCTACTATAACTTCGACTCCAACAGCCCTTCTCCTTCACTGATATCACGGTATCTGATGTTTTTGTTGGCTTGGCAGGCAAGCCAAGTTCTTTGTCACATCATTCAAGGCTTCCCTAATGTAACTGAAAAAAAGAAATGTTGTAAGCTTTTCAACTGTCAAACCACTTAATATTTTGTAATTCTTGTATTTTGTAATTCCTTCTATATTACAACTGAGTTTCTTGCTATTAAAATCCATGACAACAAAGACACAAAGCTGCTTAATGCTGAATGAGCAGAATGGGAAATAGGTGAAACTCCTCAGTACCAGCTTTTTAGTGCACAAGAGCCCTACGGTTCTTTGTTTTCAAAAAATTATTTATGTATTTATTTATTTATTTTCAATATAGCCACCTGACCGATATAGTTTTCCAATTTGACTGGCAGATAACTTCACCTAGTCATTTCCTAAGAACAATTAATTAACTCATATTTTTAAGCATTCTAAAAAAAAAAAAAATGTTTATCACTACATCCGGACTTTCTGGATTTAGGTCAGATGCTATGCAGTCCTACTTTAATGCAGCATTTTCTTTTCAATGAGTATTTCCAGTAGTGAATCTTTATTGTTCTATTGTTAAGAAAAGTGTGTGAATCTTTCTTGCCTCTGTTATGTCTCTAAACTGTTTTTGATAAAGATTTCTTCATGTACAAGGCTATGATGTAACCTTCAAACCAAGGATTGTTTTATGACATTCTAGCCTATTAAAAAGTGTCTTTGCAAAATATTAGTTTTGTTTTGACTGTTGATTTTTTTTTTCAGTTGCATTAAAGAAGCCTTGTTACCCAAATCACATAAACAGCCATTGAAAGTAAGTTTATAGACATTATACTTCATAAATCCATTTCATAATTGGAAACAGATGAAAATACTATTCATGTCTTTTACTGAATCTATGAAGGAGAATCTCCTTAAGCAAATGGGTAATCTGAATGCAATTCCAAGCAAAACCAAACTATACTAAGCCTAAAACACTCTTATATTGGATGTGCTTACATTAGGGCTAAAAAATACCACAGACAAATATCAAGGTAGGTATTTCTCCACCATTTCTATGGCCCAAAAACACAAAACTTATATTCTGAATGCACGTGTCTTCATATAATACCTTGAAAAGTACAACAGCAAGAGTTGACAGGATAATGTTTAGTCACCTGCTGAATAAAGTCATATTAGATTTTCACTTTTTTAAAGACATTTCCTACCAAAATCATTGCTATTCTCCTTCCATCTCCAATTTTATCATTAAAACCGTCAGAGAAAAAGTGCAGATTAATAATTGGAAGGAACACATCAGCCTGAAAAGACTTCATATCTGGTGTCTTAGTTTGGACATGACTTAAAGGCAGTACTTTTTCAGTCTGCATAAGATCTGTTTCAAAAAAAAAAAACACCTGTTTTCAGGTTTTCAGTCAATAACAATATACATTAAGCTTAGCAATTTCTGTATTTGTTTTGTGTTACTGGACATGCTTTAAAACAAATTTCTATTAAACTGCGATGTTATCTAAGATACACTTTTTGGATACACCATATACCTGATGCCTGAATATTGACTGTGATGCTGTTTTCATTTTTCTGCTCTGTTTTTTCTACTGTTACAGTCTTGGAAACAGAACTGTCCTCTTTGTGGACATGCAAAGGCTCTTCTTCAAGCTGCAGTACTAAATCATTAAATCACAAGTGAATATTTACAAACAAGTATCACAAGACCAGCTCAATTAATAAGAAACCATTTCATATGTGGCTGTACGCAAAAAAAAAAAAATCAAATGAATTTGTTTCAATGGTATATATTACAATTTTTTTCATGAACTTCTTTATTGTTCCCATGTGCCTATATACTCTGGAAAGGCCACCATGAATAGATGATGTTTCCAAAGAAGTCAGGTGCTGTCAGCCTCCTTACAGCTGTTGCTGAGCTCTTACTATGGCTCTACAGTAAAGCTCGTATGGTTTCATATATAGACAGAGAAAACATGCACAAGAGCAAATAAGCTGCTGTTAACTATGATGAACTCAATCAAACTAAGAAAAATATGTTAGTGGTATGGGCAGAAAATGTTAGATACCATGGAACACAGAAGCTGCAAATGGCAGAAAAGAAGGAAAAAGCATATTGAAAAAAGCCTGTTATGACTTCTTACAGCCATCTTTTGCAACTCCCTAATATCTCAGCTTGCTCATTTCTTCCTTACAAATATGCATTCAAGAGCTACAGCTTCTTTCCACAAAGATGCCTTTGGCAACTCTACCTCTTTATTTCTGAGAGGGGCTTTGGCTGCACTGGTGGCTCCAAAACATCACTGATTAATTTTAGCTAAGAACGTCAGTTTCCTCAGTAAATAAACTGACAGAAGAAACATACAAAGCCTTTTCTTTTTTTAGATTAAGTTAAAAACCTTCATGATTTTCAAAAGCTATATAGGCTTCAAAATTAGGTCAATAAATTATTTTTACTACATTCCTCCCTTACATTTTCTAAACTAAGTATTGTACAGAAAATTATCTTTAAAAAATAAGCTAAAAAAAACAGCCCTAGAAGCAGTCTTGCTATTTCTTCAGCTATTTTAGAACTACTCTTAATAAGAAATATTGTTTGGAAGAATACAAAATAATTTACATGATTTCTATATCACTATGCTAAGAGCTATACATTTGAATGGGTTCTCTATATATCATACATTACTGATCTGCAGTAATGAAGTCTCCTGTAAACAAGTATCTTTTTATACTACATATAACTTGCTTTAACATCCACAAACCTCCTTGCCTTTCATTTCTAAATGTAACATAGATACTTTTCCTTTTAACACACAGGTAACTTTAGGAGATGTAGTTCTGCTCAAAATTCACTAGATGGTAACATAAGACTTAAGTTATCTTGCTTTTTGCTGGATTGTTTATTTCTGAACCCATGAAAGTTTTCTTTCATGTCTATGAGCATCAGTAGGAGATGAATTTTACCCAGAAAATCAATGTTACATAAGATTAGGTAAGCATACAGTTATACAGATAACCTAATTATTATCAAAATTTTTAGGTACCAAATATCTCAACCAGATAAAAGCTTTTGTAGGCTATATGTAGGCCAAGATATGCCATTTTTTTAGCACAACTTTACTACGGAGAATGAATGTAGAAATATGGTATCTCCCAATATTTTGTGTTATTTTGTTATATTGATGTATTTTATTACATTTTTATTATATTTTGTTATACTTCATTTACTTATACATATATATATGTGTATAAATATATATACAAAAGCAAGTGCAGGGTCCTACTCCTGAGGAGGAACAACCCCCGGCACCAGGACAGGCTAGGGGTGACCACTTCAGACCAGCTCTGCAGGGAAGGACCTCGGAATCCTGGGGAGCAACAAGTCAACCATGAGCCAACAATGTCACCTTCAGGAGGCCAACTATATCCTGAGCTGCAGGAAGAAGAGCATCGCGAGAAGGGGAAGGAGGTGACTAGTCCCCTCTACGCAGCCCTGGATAAGTCCCTGGACTCCAGATCTGTCCGGATTTGAGATGCCCAGCACAAGACAGACTTGGTGCTACTGGAGTGAGTCGAGCAGAGAGCTACTAAGGTGATTAAGTTTGTGGAGCAACCCGCATATGAGGAAAAGCTGCGAGAGTTGGGCCTGTTCAGCCTGGAGAAGATGACTTTAGGCAGATCTCATCAATATGTATAAGTATCTGAAGAGAGGCTGTGAAGAGGATGGTGCCAGATTATTCTCAGTGATGTCTAGCAATAGGATGAGGAGCAATGGGCATAAACTGAAACACAAGAAGTCTGAACATGAGGAAAAACTTCTTTGCTATGAGGGTGACTGAACTCGTTACCCAGAAACGTTGTGGAGCCTCCATCCTTGGAGACACTCAGAAGAAGTCCAGACACAATCTTGGGTAACCCTATAGGAACCTGCTCGAGCATTGGGTTTGGACTAGGTCGCCAAAGGTCCTTTCCATCTTTAATCTTTTCCCTTGCTCTCATTTTCCACTCCTGCAATGTTCATCCCGAGAAGCCTGGGTCTACTTCATAAACATTGCTATCAGCATTAGTAGCCGTGCAGACAACATGGTTTTATTTAGCACTTGTTTTGCACCACTGTTTGATGGGTTTTCACCACAATAAAAGGCTAAAACAGTTCTTTTTAGAGACAAAATGTACACTTTACTCACTCCCTAGGCTATGCCAATTCTACAGCTCCAACAGTAAAAAGCAAGCAATTGACAACTACTGTTATTCCATAAAAGTCAGGAGATCTGATTCAGAATATATGAAGAGAAAGGATCTGGACTAACAAAGTACTGTTTAGAGATCCTTTTCAAAACAGGAATTGTGCACATTTTATTAAAATAGACAAGCAAACTAACTAAAATATCCGAAGGAAAAAGACTAAGGGTATGATCCTTAGCAGAAAATTTGGCCACACAAAAGACCATAAAAATGTTACCACTGCATTCAAGAAATTTCTACACCTATGATTTAATCATAACAAGGATGAACTAATATCTGTTTTAATTGGTGCGAGAGAACAGAATTAGAACTGGAATTACACCATAATAACTGGTTCACCTACCCTTTTCAGGACTATGTATGTCATTTTCCTTCTCTCTTTGGGTGAATGTATTTTTAGACCTCAGCATGATAAATGTGCTCAGAAGATCAGAATCATCATCATCCCATGTTGTAGTCAGGGCAACGGATGATCGCTTTTGACTCCTGGGTGAACTGTCTTGCTTAAAAGACACATCTTTACAGCTGACTGATTCAAGTGATTTGGGGATCTTCTTTTCTTCAGTTAAGAAATAAATAGGTTCTTCTACCTTACTCAGTTGTATATTTTCTCCAGTAAGCTCTTCTACAGACGTGTTTGCACTGTATATTTGGACAGAAGATGCCACACTCACAGGAAGGGAAAACTGATGGCTTTTAGTGTCAGGGAACATGCTGAAATTAATTTTTTTGTCCAACTGACATTTTTCAGCAGAAAACAATTCCAGAGTTGCCATGGAATTCTCTTCAAGCCACCCTATAAAATAAAATTAAATTTCTGCTTTGCAACTTGCATCTTTTCCCTTCTCAGTTGGAATATACTATTTCGGATTGATTATAGAGCAAGTTTTTAAAATTTCTTCTTTCTGTCTTCCCAGGTTGTTAGAACCTACATTTAGAACATTTGAGCTGATCAGTCCCATGTCAAATTTTACAGTGCTGAGAAAACAGCCACACTATTGTTTTGAAAATTTTTCACCATCTGTCTAGTATATATTAGTGTTATCTTCCTAAGAACAGGGGAACAATGAGTTTGATTAAATGCTTAACAGAAGCCTTAACAGAAAGGAAAAAAAAAAAAAAAGAAAAAAGAGAGAAGAAATGAGGAATGCAATTACTGCCTCCTGAAGATATACTTTACTAGAACTGTAACGTTCTGTGTTGCTGCTGCATATCCACGTTATCTATGTATAAATGTATTTAAATACTTTGCAATATGGAAATAGCATTTAAGTGACAGCTTTGTTCCATGAGAGCAGCACCTATTTCATGCTACATTTCTGAAATTTGAATCTGTCAGTCCTTGGCGTTCTACAGCCATGATTAGTGCAATGCAGTCAGACTGTAGTTATTCTAATAGAGTTTAAAGAACCCTTTACAATTTTCTGTTGAAACTTGGCAATAAGCATGTATTGTGGCCCATGAGAAGCTTTGAAGCGTATCAGTGGTTCAACTCCTTCAAACCATAACCAGAAAAAATATCTGAATAACATCATAATTAAATAATCTTCACTGTAGCGTATTCTCACCATTGGTCTTTAACCAGGTAAGACAACATGAACATCCGCTTTATCAAGATACTTAATGTGTGATCAGTTATCAAAATAATATGTAATTTAAATATATAATTATCATTCATTAAGATCTCTTCCTGTATGTGTTTGTGTGTGTGTGTTCATAGCAATAGAGAAGATAACTTTGTATGTAGTTGAATACAAGTTTTTTGTCCTTTTAATTTGCTCTAACTTTCCAAACGCAGATCTTAACACAGTAGTGTTTCTACTTTATGCTGATATAATAGATTTTACTCCTAAGAAAAAGCAATCTTCATATCTGCCTTGTAGAAAGTATGTGACTGTCACTATGCAATTTTCTATTGAAGCACCTATCCTTGTCTTTTTATCACTAAAAGCTTTTGGGGGAGAAAAAAGAAAACATACTTACATTCTAGCTGATATGATGTAAAGAGGGAGAATGTTTCTACTTCTGTAGGAAAAAAAGTATTTGTACTACCAGAATCTAGACTTAATTGCTCTAAAGTCTCTAAGGAGACCGGTCTTAATCCTACATGAAGCCACCAGTCCACTTCCAGTGAGCTAGGCATTGGTGTTTCTATGTCAGCAGATAGTAGTTCTTTCAGTTCTGCAAGCGAATGATGCTGACAGGTAAGTTTAACAGTCTGACACTCTGAAGAAAGAGACATACAGAAATAATATTAATATTTGAGAAACATGGAAACAGTGTCATTTTGAAAACAAATGCCCCCAAGTACTTGTTTCTAGTACATATATCCCCTGGTTATACATTAGCAGCTCAGTATCCCTTATTGGACAAATTTACAAATTAATTAAACAACCTAAGAGGTCATTTACTCAATCCTGGGACTTGTAAAACAAAGGTAGATAACATGAAATTAAAAGTAGTGGTGATGAGTATTCTGATGCTGTCAGAATGCTGTCCATAGCT
>VZSV01000173.1:841165-857878 GCA_013398735.1 Nothocercus julius | reverse complement strand
CACATAACTTATTGGCTTATTCCAACTTTGAGGGCTAGGAGAAGAAATGCTCAGCAACACATGATTACATTTTTCACTACATGACCTCCATGTACGTGGAAGTCTTCCACAACAATTAGAAAATCTATACCTTACCTTTAAGCAAAAGAGATTTCATATTGTCCTGGTACTTCTCTGACTGCCATACCAAACATTCTAAGTATTCCCTGGTGGGCTCTGTAATAAAAATACTAAGAAGAACATTAAAAACAAGACTTGGAGGAATGAAGGTTAACAGCATTATCTGTTGAATTACCAAATCAATTGATTTATACAAAATTACTCTGTAAAATCAGATCATTTCTCCCCAAACGTCTCATTTGTTCCTTCACTGAACAATTTGTCTATTCATGAATTTTTTTGTGCATATATACATACTCAGCTGTCTTCAAAAAAGATCACTATGATTAGGTGTAGGAGAAATCACAAAGGTTGGGCATATAACTTACGAATTAAAAGAGCGTTGAAAAGAGCGTTGATATTTTAAACCTTCCTGCTAACAGCAACAAAAGAAAGGCTAGTTTCACAAACAAGATGAGATGTATTTGTCTTCTTTGCCTTCTGGAGATTTTGTAGGTGCTGCTGCTCCCCAAATACTTATTATTGTCTACTCCAAAAGTGAAACTGTATTTTCAGGTTATTAAGCCTCCAAGGAGAAAGACAGTCCTACAATATGAGGCTGGGTTTCTTTTTCCAAGAAGGTCACAGGTACAGATTGTGACCTCTGTGAAAAAAATACAGAGAGTACAGCCTCTCTACAAAACACTTCCCTTTGTTTAAGGCAAAACACAAAGTAATATAACTGTCCATGGCCACAAACTAATAAAATTAACTTATTTTTGCACTAATTGAAGAGTATTTTAAGATTAACATTTATTTCTACAAAGTTTTCAATACCTGTTACCAGAAAGAGGTTCCTCTTGGAGTATTGTATTCAGAAAATTCAGCTGAGGTCTTTGTTGTCCGTAAAGAGGGCTTAAAGGTACTTCCATTTCCTCTTTCAGATAGGCAGCATATTCAGCTAGAAATTGCATAAAATCCACACCCCATGCCCCCCAAAAATGTGTTGAAATGTACATATTTGTGAATTGTATTACATTGTGAAACTTTGTATTAATACATAAAACCTATCTGTAGGACAATTAATTGATTAATCAGTAAAAATCAGAGTGATGTACTCCACATTTTAATTTCTCAATAGCTTTGGGGGAAAAAAAAAGTGTAGGTCACATTTCTTCACTCACTCTTTAACATGAATCTGGCTACAAACTTTTCATATATAAAGTAATTGTTATGATTAAATCACCAAATGTTATGGATAAGGTTTTGGTATTAAGCATTGATCATTGGTGGTCATTGTAGATCCTTCATACATAAAGTAAACTACTTAGGTGAGAGTGATATCTGCAGTAATTTTGTGGTGGCCTGAAAATAACAAATACAGATGAATGGGAAATCTAGAAATAAAAACCTCAGAAATTTAAGGGCACAATTACTCTGTTGAGTAGGGTTAACACTCAGTGGAACTTCAGGGATGAGATTAATTCCAAGATTTTATTTTAAAACAGCACACATACAAGCTTGGGATGTTAAAAAAATCCCAGGCAAGTCACTTTTCACATGCCTTTCTTGCTATGTATATTAAAAGCAGACATTTAATATGCTATTTCTTTTTCAGACTAAAAAATTACAAGATAAAGGAGCAAGGTACAGAAAGATACAAGTGCTAGGAAGCTACAGTATGTACAGTGGACATTGAAAAAGAAAAGTGTTTATACAAGCAAGAAATCATCTTCCAACCAATATAATTTCTCTCTCATTTACTTAGAAATGGGAAAGACTTTTCGGTAGTTGAATCTCACCTTCACAGGCTGTTTTGTTGTGGTGAGAAACTAAATAAACACTTTTCTCCCAGCAAGGCAAGGAAACATTCTTAGGGCAGCAAAAACATATTTAAAAACTGCAATCATTTCTCTTTGAGCAATAATGTTTTGTATCAAAAATGTGAAACAAATGAGTATCAAAAATGCCACTCTTATATGACTGATTCTCCTCTGAATATTTAGCTATATATTTCACTCCTTGTATCTCATAAATAGCAAAATTAAAGACAGGAAAAGACCAGAAGGTTTATCTGTTAAATTTGACACCTGATAATTTCACTAAAAACAGACTTGCATATATAGGTTTGCAAGTCTTCATCCTAAAGATCTGAGTACCTTTAAAGGAAAAAAAAAGACCCAGAAGCTGCCCAAGTCCTGCAGCAATGGACTGCAGCAAAGGACCAAGTCCGTCAGCAAGGCTGAATGAGCCTTGCTTGATTCAGTGGTACAGCCAAGCCAGCAAGCTGGAAGACAGGTTAATGGTGTCACATTCATTTGAAAACAACTTGAGATGGGACAGCGTTACTACTGAAGAACAGAGACTACCCTAGATGAGCTGACAGACATCTTGGGTAGCTCACTGGGTTAACAATGAAGAAAACCATGTTGGGCAGTGGCCTCCAGATGCATTCTAAGTGTAACTTTGTCTCTGTCTCTGGGTTTGACTTGAGCCTTTTTGTCTGACAAATTGAACTGGTGTGACTCCTTCCACCAAAAGCCCGTTTTCACTGCAATACAGTATCAGGAGCATAATGCAATTAGCCTGAAGAGGAAAACAGTTGAGTAAAACCACATGCACACCAAGCTAAAGAGGGATTTTGTTCTGGAGGAAAAAAGAGAGTATCTTAAGGATTCTGGAAGTAACTGCTGGAAGAAGGACCATGAAGTGAACACGCATTGGCAACTAACACTGTAATGTTGCTACTGTGCACAGGCCAATGCACTGACATGCTCTTCATGAGATTAGTCAGTTTCTTGTGTAAGTTTTTTCTGCTTGGAATTAAAGCTGAAAAATGTCAGTAGAACATCATTTTACTGCCTCTTTTAGTCTCCAGACAGTATTTAGGATATGAAAACACATGGGATTGGAAGAATATCCATTATCTGAAGAGATTATCTGGAATCTGAAAAAGTGATTAAACAGTTTGCCTGAACAGACACCAAACCTGTCTAGCCTTAGAATCACAGAATCACAGAATGGTTGAGGTTGGAAGGTTGTATTGTAAGCTAATGTCATGTTTGCCTGATAATTTTTTTCAAGCTATTAAATGCATATACATAGAGTTTCCTAAGACCAACATTTGTGAAGGCAGGCTTCAACTCACACAAAGCAAAATTTAAAACTTCCTGTGTTCATCAGTGGAAAATAGCTCTATGACTACCTGATTTTATGCCTTGATCACACAGCTATACTGGACCAAAAATGTCTGCTCAGGATTTTGTAACTCTAGAACTTCTGTAACTCTAGGAGTTTGTAACTGGGCCCAGTAGGGAAATCTTAAATGTGTCTTGTGTCCTCAATCACTCCTTTTCAAAGTGCTTACATAGGACCTTAGCAAACTTTGAACTGTATTCTTTCCACAATCTGAATCAATTTGCCTTAACTTTCCGCTGCCATCTCTAGTAGTGAGGCTGTTAGATTAAAAACACATGTATATATGCAGCAAAGCTATTGAAGTGCAAAAAGTCTGGACAGTACTTGCAGCTAAAAGCGATACAAAGCAAGTGCAAATTTGTGCTTCACTTTTAAACTCTTGAAAGGAGTATGGCCTTTATATTTCCTTATACTACAAGCACAAAATAGTAGATTTCAAAAAGCAAATGTTCTGATCTTAAATACATGTGGCACACATATACCCCAAAACAGGATAGGGGGACAATTACTTTAAGAATTTATTTTAAATAATACTACAGGATTACTCCAGTCTTCCTACCTGGCTCAAAGAAATCCAACGCGTTTCTTCTATTACTGTAATAAACCTCTTCTGGTTTGGAACAGTATTTGGAAATTTCTGATTTCTTTGCAATTTCTGCATTGAGAACTGAAAACAGATTTTAAAATATGTTATAATTAGCCATTTATTTATTTTTCCTATCAAAACATTTTTTAGGGACTTTTTTTTTCCACTGGGGCTCCATTCTACAGTATTACTGTAAACTTGGCACTATGAAGAATTGCAGATGCATTTAGCAACCTACTAATACCATGGAGTCTACCATGGAGGACCAGAGCAGTGCACAATTTTATCCCTTGATAGGGTGTGAAAACAAAAGCAATATAGGATAGTCTTGCTAAGATAAGTATTTTGGGTCACTATCTGACCTATTCAAAGTATGTATGACTGCAGTGATGTGACTTCTGGGACAAGCTGGTGGTCTCCACGTATTTCAATAAGAGTTTGCCTATGCATTTTTTTTTCTATTAAAAAGACAAAAACAAAACAAAAAGGAATAGTTGAAGTCTATATACAAAATCTCCAGACCTTTGCAGTAGAGGTATATTTATTTGGCTTAGTTAGTACTGGAATATGGTATGTAGGTACTAAATATAGCAGACAAATGTATATTGAACTCCTCAGTCAAATATAAACATGCTTTTAAAGTTTTGTCTTATGTTTAACAGGCGACTGGATTACCCAGAACTGCTGCCCTAGCAGAAGCAGAATTCAAACCTATATCTACCATATTTAAAAGCATCAGTCTTGCTTCTTTGAGCAACACTGGCCTGTCCACCTGAAGCAAAGAAGTGCCTTTTCTGTCAAAATTAAAACTTAAGAGAACGTCTTTACCTCTTAACTATAAGATACTGCTTTAGATATCAATTCAATAGACAATAATTGTCATTAAGGATGTATTACTTATCTGTAACATAAAAGTATTTAGTAACTTCCTAAAGTCCTTTAAATAAATCACTATTGTAATTCAGAATGTAATGTTTACCCATGGAAATCTTTAACCTTTTTTTTTTTTTTTTTCCTAGAAACCTGTTTTGGCTTTTGCCATTATAAGTCATTGGAAGCCATTTACAAGCAATTGGCATTACCTGCAATTATTTATACAGCATGACTATACTACATACAATCCTCTTGGGTATATCTCTGGAAGTAAATTTAATCACAGGTAAGAAAAACTGATTATTTAAATTATTTATTTATTTATTTATTTAATTTAAACTTGATTATTGAAATTATTGACCTCCTCTGGTTTGGAGGACCAGACATGGTCTTCCATGAAATGGATTATGGTTCATTTAATTTCAAGATTACAATATAACTCTGGCCAGGACAAATAGCATCATAGACAAATAGATCACTTCCTCTTGGCTATTTGAGACCTCATTTCTAATATCCTGAAATCAATGTACTGCAAAATTCATAGTTTCATATACAGAAATTCTCATTTGTCAGACTATATATTATGATGTAAATTATACATGAATTGAAAACAAGAGCTACATTGTGTTAAATCTCTTCAGAGAAAGTAAAATCAGGTCAAGCATATAAGAAAACCAATTCTCACTTTCTTTGATCAACTCTTCAAATGTGGCTTCATCACCCATAGCTTCTGGAGCTAATTTTAACAACTCTTTCAGTTTCAAGTATGATGGAATCTTCATTTCTGATCCAATCGTCCTGTAGCCTTCCAACTCAAGAGGTAACATCAAATACTGAAAAATGAGTAAGTACTGCCATAAAGTTTCAGCTTCTTTTAAAATCCTGAAATAGATTAATTCTAAATGGATCCAAAAGGTTTTAACAACAATGTCGTATGATTTATGCACAGAACAAACAAAGCTTAGTTCAGGATAAGCAAAATAAATAAATAAATAAATAAAAGAATAAAATAATGTTACAATATTTCAAAAGGAGCCAGTAAAGTAAGAACAGCACTATGAACTTAAGTTCAGACGGGGTGCTGGATAGGAATTCAGCAATATTTTCATTTATTTCACTGAAAATCTGGTATGCAATGGCATGTTACTGGCACCAAAATACATTTCCCCAGTGGCAAAAATTTTTCCCACAATTTTCTAAGCCCCATTTTTCCTCCGCATTGCTGACACTGTAGAAACATAAAGTGTCTCGATGTATATTTTCACGTGGAATTTTGAAAACCGGAAAAAAAACACCCGAAATATTTATATTCAGAAAGTGGCCAGGCTAGCCTCCTAAGTGCCAAAACATGTAGCAGGAATTTCCCTTTTCCCTTGCACACATGATGACTTTTTATTCTGTTTTATGTCTACTGTTAGTGTAATGGTACTTACATAAAAATGCCAGTACATAAGATCCCAGCAAAAACAGCTGTCTTAAGTGGGAATTCATAGCAAAGACATCCAGGAATTCTAAATACATGTATAAAAATAGCGGCTTTTTATCCAAGAAATTGGAAAGCTTCAAATATTTCGTAAGTATGAAGAGAATTGAGTAAAATGACTTGCAGTTATAAAAAAAAGAACTTGTGCAAAATAATCAATAATACAACAGACAAGAAACAACTTTGTAGTACCTCTTCATCTTTTAAAGACATCGGACTGAAGTATTCCTTAATTCCCTGAAATGCTGTTTTACTCTTCTGCATCTCCATTTCATTTTGGAATGTCAAACATTTCCTTTAAAAGAACATAAAATGAAGCACGTGACTTCTCTTGATTATATCATATGCAAGATTAGAAGTCCTAATTGTAGTCTTGATAACTATCTACATGGGAAATTCTTTCTTTTAAGACATGTTTTCCTAGGAAAACAATTCCAAGACATACTGCAACAAGCTGTCTTAGTAAATGAAATGAATTTTCAAGAAAATTGTACAAGCATAATATTGGGACCCCTCTTTGAAAAATACAAAAGAGTATTAAACTTGTTAACTGGTCCAACATTTAAGTACACTATTATGCTGAAACTCTTTCTACCACTGCATCAGGAAACATATTTTCTTCTAAGATTATTTTTTTTCTACTATATAAGAAGTTTCTATAATCTGTAGTATTTGTATCATTCAACATTTGTGAATTTTCTATTTCCAGAAACCATTCAGCATCAAACAAGGCAGAGTATGCCCCTTAAATAATAAATGAAAATTATTTTCACTGGTTAAACTTTCAAATACCAACAAGTAAAACTTTGGAGTTAGGCTATTTTTTGCCCTGAAAAACTATGTTACAATTAGCCTGATTTTTCAGAAACCACTGGAAACTCTATTGGGCTTGCTTCTGACGGCTATTATACTACTGAAACTATTAAAAGAATCATCTTTCACTAGGAGAGTTACTTTGTAAATCTCTGGAAACACTACTTTATTGGATGAATATTTTAGCTTGTAAAGTATAAATTGTTCAGAGTCAAGCCATGGAGTTATCATCCAATTTTATTTTCAGCAGAAATTTGTCTGCTTAAAGAGTCTCCCTGCGTTCCACACTCATCTAAAAAAGGCTGGTAGCTTTGCCAGTGAGAAGTGGATTAGCAAAAAGTCTGAGCAATTTACGCAGAGGATCATACTAATTTTTTTTTTCTCCTGTAATTACCAATTGTGCAAGTTACTGCAGAATTTGGATCACAACACTGTTGTGGAAGTACTCTACTAGGTGCATATATCTTATGCCTGGCATGCATTGCAAGATGAGTACTCATAAAAAAATCCCATCTCCTCCCATCCCCATCATTTCTACTGCTGTATAGCTTATTTACTGTATATAAATTCTGCTTTGCCTTGCTTAAGAGAGAGGCAATCCTATCAAGTACACAGGAAGTTACATAGGTCATCCAAGCATAGAATAAATCAGAACAAAATTTGGCCAGGGTTTGTTAGAAGTTATACACAGATGAATATATTACAAAATATTAGCCACTTCCTGTATATAATTTTTATCTGTTTTAATGCACCAGTTTGTTTAAACCCCTGACATAAAGGGCACATTTCAATCAAATTTAAACAACTTAACAAAAACTATAATAATTAAAACTTGAATCTGAAGGACTACAACTCACCAGGGTAAAAGCACGGGTCTACTGAAAGAGGACAGACAGGAGAGGAAGAAAAAACATGCTAATTTGAATAGTTTCCTGGCCTTGTTAAATTTAGCAGCATTTTACTGAGAAGGCATTAATCAACCTGATGAAGGCTCTTTAAAGATAAACATTTTTCAGTACTCCTAAACTAAAATGTTGATCACATTTGACAGTTACAGAGTGTAAAAATATACTCTTTGATTTATTAAATTTTCTTTAATAGTATATAAAAACTCCATCCTACTCATTTTTACCAAAGTAAGAAGAAAAACTGAAGTTTTTAATCTTTGCAAATATAAAAAATTGTTTAACATGTAACAAAAGTTAAGATTTCAACATGCTAATGGTATTACACAGAGACTATTGTTTATGTTAAATAATATACAGCAATTTTGCATATACCCGAAAATGGTCTCTTCTGTTAAATTCTTTCCTTCAGAATCTACAAGGGGATCTTTCACTAAAAAAAACTGCAGCCTGTCCATAAGGGCATATGGAGTAGGGAGTTTTTTACCATAATTTTCAAGATTATCAACAAAAATAAGTTCATCTCCAACATATAAATCTGAAAGTAAATAAAATACATTAGCAAACCATATAAAAATAATAAGCATTACTAGAATTGTTGAACAGCTATTGAAATGCTACAAGTATTAGCCATATAGTAATTTTTTTACTTCATATGTTTTAACATTTAAGCCTAGATTTCCACTATTCATCTAATAAGCTCTGGTTCTTGCCTGCTTCCTTTTGTATTATATGTAATATTTGTTAAAAATAATAGTTAATTTATTATCAATCCCTTGTTTGCATTATCAACCTATCAACCTAAAGGAGCTGTTGAGGTGCATTTTGTTTGAGTAACTTTTTTCATGCAACTTATGGCACTGAATTACTTACTTGCCACTCATTACTTACACTCAAAGGGTATGGAAGGCCCCTTTCTTTTACTAACTTGGAAGCCTCCCGATTCCCACATTCCTCCATTCCTTAGAAGACTCCTTTCATTCCTAATAGCTACAAAATGACAGACAGCCTTTATGGGCCCTCAAACTATTCAGAAATTCTATGGAACATAACACAAACAGCTCCCCATAGGGATATTTATCAATTCAAAGACATATGCTTGCTATAATGTACCTGTGTTTAATGAAGTGACCAGTTCAGGGAAGTTACTAAAACTTATATTAGCCCACTTGGTAGCCTACCTGAAACTTACTTGTTTTGGTACTGCCAGCAGGGACAAAATAACTTGCAAATCTTTCAGAAGGGCAGCTTTTCATAATGTTATAATGAAGTCTTCCCTCAAAATTTAAATTTTATTTATTTTTTATTTTACTTTCACTTTTTACTTCTTGGATACAACAGTAAGCTAGAACTTTTTTACAGTAATACGCTAATTACACAGAGAGATTTTTGCAGACTCCTTAATTCAATAAACGAGTGAACAAATCATGGCACAGTTTAATGTACTCTTACAAAAGGAAAATGTAGTCTCTTAACTTTCCGAGTTATTTTTGTTTAAGGTAATTCTATATTTTCTATAGCTTTAAAAATACAAAATATGTTATGAATTTCAGGCTCATTTTTTTTTCTTCCAGAGACCCTTATCAATGGAAATTTAGAGGTTGTTTCTAAGATAGTAAAAACTAAGAAATGAAAAATGATCTGAATTCCTCTTATATTCTATGTAAAGATATCTTATATATAAAACTTTAATCAGTTATTGAGACCTTGAACAACACCACTCATCCTGCCATAGGGCTATCTTAGGAAAAACATAAGAAAATACTTACTCTGATGAACTAAGATTATTGTCTTTCAATTATTAACTATAATACACTTGCATTATTGATACTATGTCTCTAGTAAATGTTATCTGGTACAATTCTGTGTCAAGAACCAGCTGTTCACCCTGTGTGATTGTGGAACAAAGCTCTTAGTAAATAATTAAATTACTTTCCTATCCTTTCTCTCCTTTATACGGTAAAAGAACATGCAGCTAGGATCTAAATTTACTGAACAGAAAGGTCATGACCATTTTGATCAATGCCCAACAGAGTCTACTGTAATTATTGTGCTTCTTTTTGTACACTTTCTGCCACATGTTTAATCAACATGAAATTTCTTTTGACTTGCAATTGTTCAGACAAACCTGGCTTCTCTACAGACTAAAAGCCTCTTAAGTGGTTAGAACTACTGAAATCGCAAAACATGCAGTCACCCAAATGATCTCTTCAACTTTTACGGATCCTGTACTAAAAATTATGGAAGTTATCAATCTAGCATCGTAAAAAGATAGAAAAGAGTAAATTAAACACCTTACCTTGACATTGTTCTTTAAGTGCAATGGCACAGTCAGTCTTTAAATATTTGTCTTCAGTGAATTCTTCTTTATAAATGTTTTTCATTTGTAAACAAGCTGCTTCTAAGTCAGTCTGAGAACTGGGATTTGAACTTGGAATAACTTCCATTAATTCATTATTAATAGCAAACTTTATACAAGAGATAGGTTTCCTAAAAAATAGAAAAAAAATATGATATTTAAATTATTCTATGAATACTTTCTGTAAGATAAAGCTGACTTCCCTGACCCCTCAGTGAAACCACTGTACTGAAAATAAAGATATGCTAAGAACATTGATAATCACTGTTTCACAGGAAAAGTTTGGAAACATCTGTATGGACAAATTTAATTTTCTTTTTAAAATTTTCGTCCAAAGTTTCTCAGCACAAAGTTGAGCAAAAGGGTAACAACTGCAACACCAAATCTATAAAATCATATCATTTACAACAAGAACTTGTTGCTTTGTTACCTAAAGCTTTAATGTTTATTATATTTTATATATTTGTATATTGTTTCTCCGTTTCTCTGATTTGGCTCTGACAGAGCCAAAAATATAAATAATTCACTAAGAAGCAATCAGCTTCCTTCACCAAGTCCCGTGAGTTGCATACTAACAAGAAAGAGCAACTTCTCCAGAGCCTATTTAATCTTCATTAATTTACAATCCAAGAGATAAACAGATTAAGGGAGTTATCAGTCCTTTTAATTGTAGGGAAAAGGTTTTCTTCCAGATACCCGCCATGTATTCCCCCTTTTTCTAGTTATCTTCCTGATATTAGCTATTCTAAACAACATTTTTTTGAGAGAGATCCATGCTTCCTTTTTATACCATACCACATATACAAACAATTAATCTTTCCATTGCTATAACAGAGGCATAATGTTATAGACAACATCCTCATTCACTGTGTGGCTCTGATCAGTTCCAGGAGCTTGATCATTCCTGTTTCATGAATAAGGAGAGGTTTATACAGAAAAAAAATAGTATGTAGTGATGTAACTAAACACAGTATCACAAGAAAATCATAGAAGAGTGCCACAGTACGATATTGGCAAGCATGGCATTAACATTTTCTAAATATAACTGCATAACACTGCAACCACAAGTTTTCTGCTTCATGAGTCTTATTTTAATGAAGTTACAAATCTAGCATAGATCTCAGTCTAGTCTGTAAAACTGCAAATGTAATTTCTCCGTTTCTCCCAGACTAACAAAATCTTGAGAGCAGAAATTCATATAAGTTACTAGTTTCATGGAAACATTTCTTTTAATGTTCTGTGCAAACTATGAAGGTTGCAGACTTGTACTGTGCAGAGGTAACACAATATTCATATTATATTGCCATAATAAACATTTCCATTGCTATTACTTAAATTTTAAAATAAATATTTCTACCTATGATTGCATTGCAAGTTTGACTTTTCTAGCTTCCCTTGGCATCTTTATAGAGGTTTAGAAGTAGTCTTTTAAACTAGGCTTTAGATGGGATAACTATTTTTTTAAAGAGGGCAGGATGAATTAGGTTCTCACAGTGTACTTTTATGATTGTGCACAGATTTTAGGGATCTCCCCTAAGGGCAGACATACATTGCAAAATCATTTTAAAAAAATAGGTAAGAAAGCAAAGAACTTCATAAAAATATAGTACTATTTTTAGTGAAAAAGCATCTTCAAGTTGTTAGCTAACACAGTTTCATGCAATGTATTCTTACAACCGGCAGAAAACATTTCTATATTGTTACCATCATTAGCATAAGAGTTACAAAGTACTTGAATGATATCAAAGAACCTGTGATGTTTTTAATTTAAGGTTACTGACTTTTCTAGGAAATCCTCCACAGATAAGCTTTTCTTCCATAGATCCAGTACAGAAATATCTGTAATGTTCTGTGTTGAAATAACAGAGGCTGAAACAGAGGCACAAGTAAAATCAAATATAACTATGAGATTTTACTTTCATATATTGGACAAAACTGCAGAGGCTAATAAAACTGTGGCTTATATGTACAGAATAAAAACTACTTTTATTTTCCACTATCAACAATAAATAAAAAGGCATCAGAAAGATGCAAATATATTCTTGTTTATTTTATTTGACCTCTACTTTTGGAAATTCCCCTCCTATTTTTTGAGTACCTCAAAATCTCAGCATCATTTTTCAAACATCTCCCCACTAAACAGATGCTGTTTTACTCATCTTTTTATAATTTTTCTTCTGCTTTTACTTGTTTCCTTTCCTTCCACAACTGCATACCCCTCACACACTGTACAGTATTTGATTAATTCAGCAGTATATTTTCAGAGATTTTAATAAACTAATAATTTACCCTTATTGGTGATGCTACACATAAATAAATATCAACTACCCATATGTGTCTGCTTTGGCAATGAACATATGCTATTTGCAAGTGCATATATTGCTTTACTGCTATTCTTGTAAATAAGTCTTTTTTACCAGATACAGCATGTTATGCCCAAACATCAGCTTTACCTTTAATTCACAGTGAATCTAAACACTGTGTAACCTACTTCTAGTCCATGGCCTCCTATACTGATCATCAGCAAAGAGTCCAGTGAGATGACACTTTTCATCTTGATGTAAACAGGGTGGAAAGCAAAGTGATAATCTACAGATTAAAAACTTCTGCCTTGCAATGCTCTGTACGAAGAAAAGGGTATATGGTAAAATTTTGACAGATAAACTTCAATTCTTACTTTTTTTTTGTTCTCTACCTGTTTAAATAGTCCCACTGTTTTCAAAGTTTTGCTCCTTCTATTGTATATTTAAGCTTAATTTTTTCAAAAACTGACACAGTCAAATTAGGATACAAGTTTAACACTTATTGGAGCTACGTTTTTAGTCTTATGTAACTTCTGCATGATGGTTCCTCTATGACCTCCTTCCCTACTGATTCTCTACAACGAAAACTGACAACTAGATCTAGACCTCCTACATGTTACTGACCACACACCGGATTAAGTAGCCTATGAAGCAATTCTTGCAAAAGCTATTTACAGTAAAATACAGTTAGTGAAAAAAAGTGTCAGAAATCAAAGAAATGGAAGAAGACTGGGCAATAACGCGCTCTTAGTAAAACAAACTGTAAGGACTGCAATGTAACAGCTCTTTGAGCATGCTCTGGGGTCACCAATAAATGACCTGCTGCAGTTTATGTCGAAACTTCTAAGCAGACTAGTTTTTTTTACAGTTCCATATGACTTGCAGTCATATTGTCAGTTTGCAACATGAAAGAAACAAGGGTGGAAGAAGATGCTGAAGTTCTGGAGGAGCGCACACAGATTGCTTGCGCACACAGATTGCTTGCGCTTGCTTGCGCACACAGATTACTGCTTGGTGCATGATTACATGTATTGACCTCTTCTGGTGGAAAGAGAGCATGAGCCAGCACAACTCATAGGAGAGCACTTCTTACATTATCCATATCCAGAGCGGCCTTTCAGCAGGCACTAGAGATTTCTACATGTTTTCACTTTTCCCATTGTAGTCTAGTCAGCATTGCTCTGCTCCTCAAAAAGGCCTCAAGTTATTTTCCACTATAGCCGCTCACATGTTTTGCTCATGCACTTCAGTTTTTAGTCACAGATACTACAGAAATATCACGAGACCAAATGTGACGGAACTACCGCGAGCTTTTCACATATATACTGAACGCTATCTTGCATATTGTTGGATTATAGTATATATGCATTATAGTATATAATGTCTATAAGATGAAGTTTCTGCTGTTTTAACTCAAGAAAATACTATGACATTATATAGCAGTCCTACAGGGGTTAAGTTATTCCCTCAAAGGGAAGAGATGCAGACAAGGTGTTTGATGCCATGGATCTTGGTTATCACCATGTATTACCATCCAATAAGTCCCAGGCTGCATCTCTTTCAGCTACATAGCATGAACACTCCCATATGTATCTGCACGCTGAACTCCTGAAGGCTTCACTTCTCAGTATCTCCCTCTTCCATTCACACACCGAAAACAGCTGCTCTGAGCAAAGCACCACTGTGCTGGACAAGTTTATTTCTTTGGCTTATGCTTTCTTGTTGAAAATTTAAATATATAAAAACTTAGATAGGCAAGGTAGAATGCTTCAGTGATAAGCAATTTATACGAACACACCACACAAAAGTAAACAAAAAGGAAACAGGAGTACATAGGGCTGTTATGTCTTAACAAAACAGTATCTGTAAAGTCCAGATGCCCCTTGTATGTCTCAAAAAACATCTGCACTCAAATGAAATTTGAATTACTAACATCTTACAAAGATACACTTTTCTGTATTATCTATAGTAAATACAGTGTTCAATACTTTTGGTCTGCTGGATATTAAAGGTGCTAGAATATTGGATTAGTTTTCCAGAAAAGGTAATTCATTGACTTCTATGCTTTAGCAGTCACAATGCCCTCTCCACTGAACAAGAAACCAGCTATAAAACATGATTCCCCAAGAGAAAAGCAAAATATTGCTGCTATTCAGATTTGACAAAACTATACTCCATTTTTATAATAAAGCAAATATATAATTTCCCTGTCATTAAGAGAATTAAGTTATTTGCAGAAAAAAATACAGTAAATCCTAAGAAATTACCATTCTCTGTATTTTAGTGTACCAAATTTTATTTATCTACTGCCATGTCTTGTAGAATGAGATTAATAAAGATAATAAAACCATACCTCATATAAATAGTCTGTTGAGTGATACTTAAAGGCTGCAAACATCATCCTTCTTGTTTTCTGATGTACTTAAGACTTCATTTGTATAAAATCATGAGTTTTGTCTGAAAATAAAATACAGATTATTGCCCCCCCCCCTCCATTATACAGAAATGGTCAAAGAGAAGTTGAAATTATAATTCATCAATAATAACTTTGTAAATTCTGTTAGCTCTCTGGAAGGTATTTCCCTTAGAATAATGCTTCCCTACTAAATGCTTTCATTTAGTACTCTTCTTTCATAAGAATGTAACAGACTAATTGCAGACCACAGGTGGCTGATTTAAAGCTGATTTTTTTTTTGGGGGGGGGGGCTGGGGGGGAGCACTTTTTCTCTTGCTGTGACATTCAGTTTCACAGAAAAAAAACATCAAAACATTTAGTGAATATAAGCATATAAAGTATCTCCCCTGAATTAGGAGAGTCTTACACAGTAATTATGACACCCCAACTCATTAATTTAATGGATTCTAGTTTAACAATAATACTTTAACTATCTACACCATCAGCTTTGTACTGACTCACGTGAAGTGAGGGGACTTTTTAAATTCTTTCTCAGTTTTAGGAAGAAAGTGGGGATCGTACAGGCTGCACGAGGCCCTGCTGTAACCGCAGGCCCCTAAACGAAGTCCCTGTTGGGCACCAGGAGCACAATGGGAACTGTTCAACGGCAGGGATAGGGTATGTGCACAAAACATCATATATTCCTGCTCTGCTATGCATAACATAAGACACTCTTTGTGCTTAATTACAGTAGGAGTCTCAGTAGGAGAATCAAAGCTAAACTAAGAAAATTTTGTCTAAAACTGTATAATGTAAATGAAATATAGTGTTGCTGCATGAGAGAATAGGGTGAGCAGGGACTCTCAGGACCCTAAGCGCCTGCATCTGGTACTGCAGCTATCAGCAGTACCTATGAGGCCAAAATTGCTTGGGTAACAATTAGGAAAACACTAAACTTGGTTACAAATGTAACAGAATTGGGACCAAGGCCTAGAAGGTCCTTAGGGACTCCTTGTTTATTTGGGAAGAGTCTGGGTGAAGGAAGGAAAAAAAAAAAAAAAAAAAAAAAAAAGGATAAAAACAAGTGGAGAAGAGGATGTCTTACTGGGGTAGGAGTGTACCTGTCCGCCACCACGGACACCCTGGGTCCCCTGCCCCCTTGGACAACCCACTGGTCTCTCCCTCTTCACCTAAGAGCAGGTGGGGTGAGTCAGGGTCAGCTTTGTAGGAGAGACAGCCTTGCCCCTTAGCACTAGGGCGCAAGCAGAACGGAAATAGCGTTACAAGTCAGCAGTGCGTCAGTGGCTAAATAATACTCCTAGTAGCAATGGTGTGTTTATTAGGCACATAAAAACATTGTTGGCGTATTGGAGGTGTGCCGCTTAAAGCAATAAATACCATAACCACCTCCCTGTGATGCAGTTTACATTTGCCACTTTAAATAGGTATGGGTGCAACACCGGTCTGTACAGAGACACGTAGCTTAAAAAGGTTGTTTTTTTTTTTTAAAAAAAAAAAAAAAAAGTGCGCTACGTAGGAGTATGCTCCTGTTTTGTTTTCCAGAAACTCTAAGGAACACTGCTTTTTTGGAAATACACACTATGGACTGTTTCCGAGAGCTGCGGTTTGCAGACTCGGCGAGCAAAGCGCCACGAGCACGCGGAGAACACAAGCGGACGAGGGGCGCTGCGACCACGGC
>VZSV01000173.1:809508-840785 GCA_013398735.1 Nothocercus julius | reverse complement strand
GCCAGGCGCTCGGGAGCGCGTTACTGCTCATCTGCAAAGGGGGTGCGTGATGAGGGTCTCGGGGGACGAGACCCGGAAACATCTTCGATCGTTTGAAAGGAGGAATAAAAATACTTTTAAAACAATAGAGTAATAAGTAATTTCAGTAATAAAACATGTGACTTTGGTCTTTAATCCAACAGAAGCGGCTGCTGTGGGAAAAAAATATAACCGCCAGGAGTTCATTAGTCTCTGATCGTGTCCTTTCACAGACATCCCACCTAAGAGTTACATGACATTATTACTGCTTGGTTTAGCAGAGTGATAACAGCAATATATTGAAATTACAGTACCAGCTACATGTACGGTAGCCATGCGGGGTACAGCTCGGTCACAGTGCCGGTGTGGTCCCTGTTAGTCCCTATGACACACGCACCCTCTTGAGCATCCCCCATTGCAGGTAAGGAACACGTGAGCTGAAGCCAGCGCAAGCCCGCTGCGCTCTGTTTACTTCCTTTATTTGTCCGGGTTTTGTACTCAGGGTGAGCCATGTGTATTTCCACCATGTTGGCCTGACCATCTGTGGGAAAAAAATTACACATTTACAACATTTACACAGTTGATCAAAGAAACATTTACACTAGCTGATCCATTCAAAGGGTGGCACATCTAAAACAACGGTCACCGTAAGGTGCCCTTCGTGTTGTGATAAAATCACTCTCAGTGTGAGGGCTGCGGCTAATGAGTCGCCCTGCCTGATTCCCGAGCTCCATGGGCACCTCTGAGACTTCTTCCAATTTAAGGGTTTCCTGGTTACAACTGAGAGAGACTGTTGACTTTCAAAGTAAGGATACCTAAAACTTGTGCATTTCCCAACCTCACGGTCTATTCTGGTGAACAGAAATAGTAATGAGAAGTAGAATTTAATACCAAAAAATGCTAGCTTTTCATGTGCACAAAAAACATGAAATGCCGTTTTATACAATAAACTGTGCGATTTTGGTACAGTTTTGTTTTTGTCTGCCTAAGTTGTGCCCAGCAGTGTGCAGGCTGATGTCTTTCTGAACAGTCAGTTCAGCATTAAATTTCAGCCTGGGTTCAGGCACTGACTGATCCCTGGACGGATACGAAAGATGGCAGCTAGGTGCAAGAATTCCTCCTCTCCCAGCCCCGGTTGCTTTTACACAAGTTGCAGCTTCAGTTAGGCTCTGAACACCTTTTTTTTTTCTCAGGCTGGGATGGCTCCCTCCTTCCCGGTTTATACACGCCACAGTATTGAACAACCTTTCCTCCTCCTTGCACATTGCATGGACATCCACGGAGGCTGCGTCGCAAGTGCGGATGTTCATGGTAATACTGCAGCATTCAGCATATTGGTATGATATTCCCAGGATTCTGGAAAACTCAGTTCTTCCAAAAACTCTTTGAAGTTTGCTAAAGCTCAGATTCAAACTAGATAATAGAACCCATATGAGGATAGTTACCACTGGAGAAAATAAAGTGATACTTTTCACTCTGGTTTAAAAGTTCCATGAGTTTTTGTACTTCACAGTGGGTCGAGAACTTAATTTTAAAAATGGGCACACACTATTTTTGCCACTACAAAACTGCTGTTTTTTTTTTTTTTTTTTTTTCCTGTGAAGATATATTTAGCCCTTATAATAGTATTTCCAAACAGAGGCATTCTGCAGATGTTTGCCAGTCAGTGAATATGTCATAGTAGAAGCTGTACTGTTAAGAGCTCTGGCAACACAGGCAGCCTCTGGAGGCTTTGAAGATTATAATCTGAGCCAAATTTATTTTGTTTAAAATTATTTAAATTTATTTTTGTTTGTTTTTAATAATAAATTCATTTTATTTTGTTTGAGGCAAATTTGCAAGTTGTCTTGATTCTCATTTACAGAGAAATAGGTAATTAAAAAGATGCCACTGCAGAGAAATTCTTCCAGGTAGTAAAGGCTTTGGAAGTACCTGAATAAGGTGAGAATAGGAGCAACAGCAGAGCAGATTAGGTAGTTCTTCATGCCTCAGTCTGCAGCCACCCAAACAAACATGTTGTAGCTTTGGTACCCACTGGGCAATGACATGTTTTACTTGTAAAACTGCATGCATCACCTTAAATGGCTGGCTTATGAAGGAGGTTGGGAAATTTATTAACATGAACACCAAATAGCACTGTCTGTCAGGGAGAGGAAGGGAAGGGAAGGGAAAGGGAGGAGAGGGTAGGAGAGGTAAAGAAAGGGGGGAGGAGGGGAGGGAAAAGAAGATAGATCTAATTTAGTTCTTTTCCCCAGTTTCCTTTGTGACTTAAAGAAGCAGAAGAGACAGAAGTATCTGATCAGACATAGTGTAATGATAAAGGAGCTATCATGGAAAGGCAGCTGCATTTCCACCTGCATTCTCTGCTTTTCTTTTTCCTTGACGTTTATTTGCAATTAGATTAAAAGGCAGAGAGAAAACAAGCAGTGGTCTGTTCTTTACAAAAGGCATGCTGCACAGTCTGTGCCAGGTTATCCTCATTTATTCTAAGAGAGTTTGTTACATTATATATTATCCTTAATGATTATGACATTCTCCTTTCAAGTGCAGATTGTTTAGGCAGTAGTGCAGAGGGTTGCTCAATTAGTTCTGGGCTATTTATATTTTAGCCAGTGAGGGCTATCCCATTTGATATGAAGGCATAAAAAATGATTCATTTTGACTCATGTCAAAATGTCCCTACTCATGTTAGGGATCCAATTTGTACACAATGAGATATTGTCACTTCCCTACTGAGTAAATGCTTGGTTTTGAGAAGCCAACTTCATTATTTTACAGAGCTGTAAACAGAACAGTGATTTTGAAAATCAAACCATTCCCCAGTTGCTTTAGTCGCTACAGCTTACTCTTACATTGATGCCTCAGTATGAAGAAATATGTGTTGATCAGATTAAGCTTATCCCAGAAGTAATCATGTTCTCCGTTTTAAAATTTGTTATGGCTTGGTAAATGGGCCTTTGTTTTGCAACACCGTCCAGACCTAAAATAGTATTTCATTGATTTTAATAGGTAGTTTGGATTAGATTTTATCAAGAGTGGTATCATCATCCATTTGATCATTTAGTCACTAAAAGACTGCATTTTGTCAAAACATCTAAAACCAGAATTGCCATCTCCAATAATAACAATGACAAAGATAATAATAACCTTTACATCAAGGTAAAATTCCAGCTTAATGTCGGGGAGTTTTGTAGTATTGGCAAATAGCTAGTGCTTCATAAAAGTATGAAAAACAAATAAAAATTCTGTTTTGAAACCAGGCATATGAAGATTGAACAGGAAAGCGTAGATGGTAAAGCCTGGTACAGTGCTGTGCCACCTCAAATGAGAACAACTGCCAAATCAAAATGTTTTTACTTACGAAACACAATAATGATAAAACAATAAAACAAAGTATTCATTTCAATTTCTCTCCCCTGAAAAGTGTAAAATGTACTTGGGAAGTCTAGAAATGATAGAGAAAGGTTAGCTAATGAAAAGCTACAAGCTATTTTTGAAAAATATAAACAACTTGATGAACTGGGGCACAAAGGTAATATCTACATAGAGTGCATGAAGCATGAGGGAAGTTTATTCACCACCAGAATTTGTAACAGAATATTCATCCAAGTACCAGGAATGCTGCAGCGCAGAAGGGGTTTTGTGCGAAGCTGCTGTGCACGCAGTTGTGATCCGCTAGGGGCTGTTATTGTCACACATCTAGATAAACAGCCTCCAGTTATAAGAGCAGCGTGGATGTGGAAGGATGTCTCACAGGGCCTGAAAGATAAAAGAGTTTCAGCTCTCCAGGTATCTGCCCAAATGAGGCATCTTCCTACTGACCTAAGAAAACAGCTCCTCAGTCAGGAGAGAGGAGGCGCCAAAGGGGATTGGCTTGGGTAGTATTCCCTGCAATAAGAGTGCAGTGCTTTCATGAAGTTTTGATCTGTTTTCTTTGCAGTTTGATTTATTTGCTTTCAGAGTAAAAAAAACCCAATGTTAATAAAACCTGTATTATTTTATTGCCACAGAAACTGAGTACTGCCAACCTAATACTAAGAATGCTTGCTCAAGTACATTTGCAAGCTTCATTTTATACCAAATAAAACAGGAATCAGGGTGAGAGTAGAAGATGACTCTAATCCTGAGACATTTGTATGACGGGGAGATCCATTTAATGTAACTAATCCTATGAAGATGTGCTAGCCTCAAAGTTTCCTGCAATCACAACAGAGCTTTAGAGAGTTAAAAAAAAAAAAAAAAAAAAAAAAGATTTTTTTCCCAAATGATTTCCTTAAGACTGCAATTTTATTATGAACATTTTACAAATTGAACTAAGACATTCTGTGGTAATAAGATATTATAACGTGCCACCATTAGGATAGCCACAGAAACTTTGTGAAAACATACGGCACTAACTCAAAGAATATTTGCATTTTGGCTAACTGAGACACGAGCATGCTTTCAGTGAAAAACTACAGGCAGAACAGCTAATCTGAAGTTCTCAAGGGCAAGGGAGGTGCAGATTAACCTTTCAAAATTTGCCGATAATGATGATTATTGATTAAAAACTTAAGCTTGATGTTTAATCTAGCTGTGAATCACTAAACAAAACATCAATACCATCAGTGATACTTCTGCCAAGGTTCAAAGTTCGCTCTATAAACTGATGTTTTCTTCAGTCTGGTTGCTATTTCATAGCCATTTAATGCATCCTACTTTTTAATTAACTGTTATCAGTGATACAGACTTTTACGCTCTGCCTTCACTGGTCTTGTTTGCCTCCATTTCATTTTGTTCTGCTTCTCTATTTGTTCAGTGCACACTGAAAGTACTATTATCAGTTCCAGTCTTAGAACAAAAAGGCAGTTCTTAAGAGTAGGTTGTTGCAATAAAGATAATGGTGTGAAAGTAGCTGGCACGGGTACCATCGTGATTGCTTTATAGTCTTCTCATGGTGGCCTGTGGGGCAATGGTTCCCCTTGAAGACTGTGGAGCTGGCATGGGTGCAGTTCTCTATCTCAGAGACTTAGTGTAATAGTGTAGTGTAGACTTAGTGTAATAGTGTAATACCGTCTTTTTAAATGAGCATTTTTTAAAATCTGTACATCTTAAACCATGTCCCTGCCAAAATACCAGTAGCCATAAAGCTCTCTTTAAAATTGAGCACTACCATTTGAAATTGCTTATGTATTAGGATATGCTGTGACTCATATAGTAGGCAGTTATTTCCTGATCTTTAATTTGTGTCCATTTGGAGGTCTGATAAAGAGTCGGTTAGGCTTCTAGCTAGTTCTTGCAATTGCAGTGGCATTTTTTTCCATTGATTTGTCAGTTTGCTTGTCACAGACAAATATTTCTAGCATGATGAGGGATAGTCAAATTATATTTTCCATTTTAGAGTCTGAAGCATCCCCACACCTTTGGAGTTTATGGAAACTTTAAAAGATGCAGTGTAATCCTTGAGGCTATGTTTTCTATTTCTTCTCCTTACTTCAGTATAAATTATTTGATAAGACATTTTTATTCACATTAGATGGTGTTTGGTGACTAAGACCAAGGGAATAGCATTCTTTTGAGGGAAAAAAATGACATTTTTTTCTGTCATAGCTGTATAGATGAAGAAAAAAAATGAAGAAACTCAGGACTTCAAACTTCATTTGCTTGTCAGAAACAACTGCAGCAATACTTGACTCATCAAACAATGCCAGGGACACTCAAGGTCCGTGATGGGATTTTGAATCTGAGAACCAAGCAGCAACAGCAGTGACAGCCTCCTTCTGGGCTGCTGAACTGCTTCCAGAATGATGAGCTTTTGATAGTCGCTCCTGGACATTATAATCCAAAATAATTGCAGCCTTTTGCAATGCCTATAATATACCTGATAGCATCCTAATAGCTGTAGTGCACTCAGGAACGATGATGTTTGGTGTAGGGAAGGGCCATCAAGGAATAAGCCCTTGTAAGATGTGACTTTTATGGAGCTATAAGTAGAGCTCTGCAATTAAATGTCTCAAGGCCCTACAGGAGTAGTGGTGGCCCTGTGGTGAGTTCTGTTCTTACCACCAGACATAACACTGGCACATGGATCAGAGCTTACCTAAGCTCAGGAGATGTCCACATCAAGCTTTAAGCCTGTGCCAGAGCTGTTCCTGCTGCAGTTCTCAGCACCAATATCTGGAGGTGAAAGGTAGCGTGTAGTGAGAAAGCCTTGCACAGACTGGTAACGACAGACTATTCCTCTTCCCTTTGCCTTTCGCCTCTCATTAGCTGTTCCCAAACCGGCCAGGACATAATCTGGTCATTGCCTTCCTCAGAAGCCATGAGGAGGAGCTCATGGAGGAGCCAGGAGGCTAGCTAGGATGTATTGTGCTTTATTCTAAGAGGCTATGTCTCATATTTCAAAATATCTGTGAGTATCCAGGCATTTTCACACTATCTTTTTTCAGACTTTACTTAGTCATCTGTTTGGTTTCAATTTCCACACCTGAGGGAGCTTAGAGGGAGGCTTTGTTTGGACTGGCATTGAAGTACCCGGAAAGATAACCACGGAAAGTCTACTCTCCTCTGTTTGCTGAAGCTGGTATCGCTGAAACTGTACATGCTGTAAGCGGAACATGGTCCACATTATGATCTTTAGCAAAACCCCTGTCGCCACTAGTGACTTCAGGGTATGTTGGTCTGTAAAATCTAATAACAAAGGTTTGAATTTTTAAAACAAAACAAAACAAAATACATAGGAAATGGATTATATAAGTACTTCACAGCAAGCAGAAATTTCTAGATTGCTTTGAGGAAAAGGTGGAATGGATTCTCCTGCTAAGTATGTTACTGTTGGCACGTACAGGCTTATAGTGGCACACAGTGCCAGATGCCTCTGGAGGAGCAGCACTTCTGATGTTGTTTGCTCAGGAACCAGACATAAATCTAAAAACATATAAGATATTTGGTTTATCTGCTAAGGGCTGTTTTCTCACCTCTTATGCCAGTCTTTACCACTGGCTTGGAACCTGACTTTGAGTAAGCCATTTCATCACTTAAACTTTCAGGATCACGGATGAGAAATGTCATCATTGTTGCAAAGTATTATTAAGTCAGGTTTCTGCTTATGACTGGATTTAAGCAAATGTCATGGTACGTTTACCATGTATTTACCATGGGGTAACAGAGGTAGGAAGATCTATATAGATTCCCACAGATATCAGTGGATTTGATATCACCAGAATTTTCTCCTGCAGTGAACTCCCATTATTCCTGGTCACATCAGCACCACATCCAGCAGAAGGTTTTGATAGCTTGCAGAAGCTGTCCCCAGTACTGCTGCATTGCATCTGCAGTGTAAAGCAAAAATGGCTTCTGCTTCACCAGGATGCACTGGTGGATCCACCATGGGCAACATGATTCAGTCCCAGCAACTTGTGTCATTTTAGCAATGGCTCCTCACCTGATTGCTGGGACTGCCAGCAAACTGAGATGGAGCTCTAGTCACTTGTCTTTCAAGTGCCTGCTTGATGTCCTCTTGATTCCTCTCCTCCAGGTCTCCTTGAGTAGCATGCCCATTTCCTCTGGGAGGATCCTGCCTTGTCAGTTGAGGAGCTGAGTCAGTTTTCAGTTGACCAAAATCAAGAGAGAGCAGCTTTGATCAGTTCTTTCTACCTGCAACTGATGTCTGATATCTGATACCTGGGCCTGCTTAGTCTACAAAGACTCATACTGTTTTTTTAAAGAAGGCCTGAAAAGTCAAGCTTATAAATGAGTTTAAAATTCAAATGCCATCCTTCTGATCTATGATGACAGAACTATCAAGGCTCTTCAGTCATACCATGCTGACTAATCCCATTCTGTCATAACCTTCCTGGCATTTTCGTGTGTCATGTTGAATGTCTTTGTAGTAGTGTCCCAGTATACAATTAGCAAATTATTGGAGTGAGATGCAGTGCATGTTTTGCAATGTACAGTGACGGGGCAAGAATGATAAAGCCGTGCAAGAAGGGCTTTGCGTCACACAGGCAGTACATCTTCACAGCATAATTGCATGTTTGATAAGGACTGCAGGGAGGACAGGTAAAGATGCCTAAAACTCTCAGACACATCTATCTGCTGCAACCTCAGTATGTCACATCATAGTGTGGATGTCTCACCTTAACACATCAGCCAGAAGCCTTGAGATTGCCAGAATTCCCATGAGGCCAATGTAATGCCTTTTGTTATGTAATATGGCATTTCCGTGATTGTGTAAAATTAAGGTAAGCCGTTTACAATGCCTCTTGGTGGCCTAGGAAATCCAGCTGAGGTTGCAATCCGGTCAACTCCCCTTCCACTGGCTGAGCAGAGTGACGCAAACAGAGAATTACCATGCAAGAGAATTCCTGAATAACAAAGATGCAAAGAACAAATTGCTATACAGAGAAACAAACCTAATAATACTTCGTTTGTATTTATGCTAATTAAACAAAGTGAGAGAAGCAAAGCAAAATACAATTTTGTGATACTTCTGATGGTTATATTCACCTCCCACCCACACTTTACATCATCTTGCATATATTAACTTTTTTTTTTTCCTGTGAGTAGTTATGTTCATAGCTGCAAAGGATGCTAAAGACAATAAAATCAGACAAGGCAAAGATAATAAACACTGTAAAAATAAGTCAGTGGCTCCATTGCCTCTTCCTTATAGATATTTCAATATCTAGATAGGAATTTGAATATATTTCATCTAGTTTTATACTAAGCAATTTGTCTTAATTTTTTTTGGATGAACCCTCTCAGTACTATTCCTACTGATTACAGTTGTTCAGAAATCTGGTGCAAACAGGGACACCATTGTGCTGGGTTGTGCACATGCACCTGATAACACAGCAAGTCTTGGATCGAAGCATGCTTATAATCAAAGCATGTCTTACTCAGTCAGACTCAGGATTTTATGCAAAATGTTTAGAGGGTTGAATGTGTTTGGGAGAGAAAAGTATTTTTAAGGTTACAACACATTTTGTCTTACAGACTCAGCTCCTGGTGATTTGTGCTGTAGATTCACCTTTCACCTAATATTTGCATCTGCAAAACAGTCTTGAAATCCCATGTCTTGAGATGACATTTTTACTGTCTGGAAGATTTATCGCAATGCAGGACAAAGATGAGCCAGCTTGTTTTTCGCCTTGGTCTGCCAAAATCCACTCCTACTCAGTGCTTAGCTGTATGAAACTTGGTGACAAGAAGCTCCACCTCTGTTTTTGTGACTACTTCTGTATTATTTTGTCTGTCATCTAAATGAACCCATAAAAATAAAGAACCGGTCCTCAACAGTTTGCAGTTTATGTTGGATGTAATATCGTAAAGTGACACTGTGCAAAAATATTGAAATAGGAGGGAACATTACTAGTGAAATGTAATGGATTGCTTATTCATTAGTATGTGTATATTAAGCCTATTACTATTTTTAATAGAATACTGTTTGTGTAGATTTTGTCTCCCTACATCTGCAAAATGTTGCTACAGTTTATGAGCAGCCCCACTGAAAACCTTTGATCAGGATTTGGCAGGACCCCTCTAGCCTTGGGAAACATGCCCAGTAAGGAAGTGTTTTGCTTTTGGTGGGGGATCATTGTATTACGGAAGGAAAGAACAGCTTTTAGACAACACAATAGTCAAAACGGTGGAAAGAAAAGTAACTACATAAGTGAATCTGAAGTCTCAATTTATCATATTAAATCTTGTGTGGTACGTCTCTGAAAGAATTGTCACCACAAGAAATGATCATAAAATCATTATGTGTGTGTCATGGAATATCATAGGAATCAGTAACGAAAATTGTGATGAGGTAGCTGTAGAGAGGTATTTTATTGCACCAGGGTTAAATCTCCATCAACCAATATTCAGGAGCAAAATAAAAAAGCCTCCTCTTCACATATCTTTAACGCAGACACACTGACAGGTTGAGCAGAGGTGCTTGTGCCCTTGCTCTGGTGTGTGCCTCTGCTCACACTGTTCCAGAGCAGGGTGAGTGCCTGTCCATGCTGGATGTCTTGAGGGGTCCTGTCAGCCCTTCCTCCTACCTGCCCAGGGTCCTTGGGACAGCAACCCAGCCCTCACCCATATAGAGTGGTCCCCAAGACTTGGTGTCATCTGCAAACCTAACGACAGTGTGCTTATCACCTCCTTTAGGTTGCTGGTGAAATGTTGAACAGGACAAGTCCTTGGATGTACTTTGTGGAACCCCTGTTGTCACCAGACACCATGGAAGATACAATCCATTCGCCACCATCCTCTGAGCCAGACCACACAGCCAGGTATTTATCCACTGGTTGTCCACCTGCCCAGACCGTAGCATCCCAGCTTGGATACAAGAATATTGTGGGAGAGAGAGTTGAAAGCCTTGTTCAAGTTAATGACATTCCTTCCTCAACACAGTTGTTTCATCACAGAAGGCAACCAGCTGGGTCCAGCATGACTTACCCCAGGCCAACATACACTTCTGCCATTACTGACTTTATATGCCCAGTGCTTCAGAATGTCTTGCTCTGTGACTTTCACTACCACCAAAGAGAGTCTGAGAGTTCATCAGAATGTACTTTTAACCTTTTTTTTTCCATCTTACAAGTAGTATCTGGGAGTGATGGGAAAATAACACTATTGCAAAATGCTTCTTTTAATGCTGTGTTTCCCATAACTACTTGGAGTAGAAACCAGTGTCAAGGGACTGGTAGTGTAACAAGATACACTGGTTAGAAGTAAAGCTAATCCAATTCAGATTGGAAGTAGGGCATGAATTTTTAACAATAAAGTCAATTAATGACTAGAAATCTCACTTACCCTGACACTCTTTATTTTCCCTAGGACTAGAGACTTGCTTAAAAGAAGTACAAAAGTGCTTAAAGAGAAAGTGAAGGCTTGATGCAGAAATTGCTGAGTAAGTTTCTCTGAACTCCTCTGTATGGGATGTCAGTTTCAGGCCTTTCTATCCTCTCAGTTTGTGCCAGTGCCATCTAGCAAAGCATTTGTTCAGGGTCACATGGTTATTTTTAAAGATCTTACCATCAAATCAAATGCTGGCAAGCGTGGGTCTCCTACTTAAAATCATATAAATCAAATTAACACTTCCTGGGTTACATACATCTAAACTAATGGTGGCATTTTCTGATATTGGTGACATTTCCTTTCCACAGGAACTTAAGGAAAAATTTCTTGGCAGTGAGGGTGACAGATCCCTGGCACAGGCTGCCCAGAGAGGCTGTGGAGTCTCCTTCTCTGGAGACCTTCCAAACCTGCTTGGACGCAGTCCTGGGCCACATGGTCTAGGGGACTGTGAGTGTGCAGGGGGGTTGGACTAGAGGATCCCTTCCAACCTTAAGGATTCTATGATTCTATGATATCTGAGATAGAGGACTGCAGTCATGACTTCCTAACACTTGGGATGCAATTCAGGTTTCAGGTGAGTGAGGTGAGTCAGTATAGGAAACCAGTCTAGGATAAAATTGTTCACTTACTTTTTGGTGGGTGTCTTCTGCCAGCTTAGATGTGGGTGATCAAGCTGATTAGACAAGCACCAATATTAGTGAAAGAACGGCAACATGCACAGAGGAAGGGGAGAGGGGAGCAGTGCAACAGAATAATGTGTCTTCAGCAACGGCCAAAAATTGCTGCCGTTCAAATGTGGCCTAACACTGTGAGCTGTTTTTCCTTCAGTTGACCAGGCAACCATATGATTGTGCTTCTCCCTCTCTTCAGGCAAAGATGAGAAAGAGCTGATATTATTTTTGTTATTATTTATTGTCTGTATTGTATATGTGCCTCACCAGGCATGGTGTGTGGGTGGCCACACCTCATCTATGGAATTACTTCACAGAAAACATTCCTAGTAGCTGAATCAGTTTTATATCAGCTAGGCATAGCTGGAGTGGCTTCTGAGGGACATAATGGCTCTCGAGTCACACCCTTTAATTCTGGACAGGCGGAACTTATTTACGCACAGCTTGTTAAGTGACATGGCACTCAAACACCTCAGAGACAAGGTGCATGGAGTCATAAGCAGGTAGGGACATCTGTCAGTTTCTACAGCCCCAAATAGCAACACTTAACATGCTTTCTATGTATGACTCTGGGTTAAATATTACCTTGTTAATCAAACAAGAATGTGAGTTGACAGTGCCTTTCCTCAAACGGCAAAAAGAGGTGGCCACCCTCCAGCCCTGGTGGGGCCCTCCTGCCTGCTGCGTCACTGTTCCTCATGCAATGGTAGGCTGCACTTCTGAAACAATCTGGATCTCAAATCAACCTCTCAAATAGAAAAAGTGCAGTTGCACAGCGCAGCCTGGAGCACGGGAGGGCCTTGATGGACCAGCCATGGGGCAGGAGGAATGGGGAAGCAGGAGCATCTTGGGTAGCTTCATCCCTTGAGTAAACACATCACTGAATCATCCCCTTTCATTGTGATGAGAAAATATGAGAAGATACTTAATTGCAGGACATACTATCCAAGTATTACCGCTGTGTAAAAGACTATAATTCTAGTAATGTGCCACAAATTAATACAATACTTAAAATACTGTAGCTACACAATGATAGTCTTGATGGCTGTGTGCTTTCCCAGTACGCAGCCTGCCAGGTGGTACACCATCTAGTTCTTCTACCCTTCCATTATCCTACCAGTTTTACTTTCTCATTAACTTGCAGAAAAATTCTCCTGCCCTAAGTATTTAATAAATTACCCATCTCAACTACTTTGCTTCTTAGTTCGGAGTTAGGGACTGCCTCTTCCAATTCAATATCTCTATTTTGCAATATTTCCCATAGCTGCCTTTCTGCTTTCAGTATGTATCAGCTCTGTGCCTACAATATAGGAACCACTTCGCTATTTGATTAAAATATCTAGTTTTAGACAGGTTTGCAAATGTGAAAGTCCACAGTGTAAACTACTAAACATGCTGCATATATTTTCTTTATACATGTTTTTTTATCTCTTGAAATTTGAATATTTTAGTTGACATTAAGGGGTACACAGTAGTGTTGTACAGGCCTGTAGGATGATGGTGACAGTAAAAGTTCGTTTTTGGTTGGAAAGGAAATTGAAATGTGGCAGACACTGACTTTGGTAGCAAAATCAGCTTATGTAGACCTGAGCTCCAAGCCTTACACCACACTCTGCTTCTTCCTATGGAGCTAGTCTTTAAGACTGCTGATCATTCTGACAAAGCTTTCCCCTAAGGCAGTGAGTCTGTTTTTTCATTTTATTTTAAGTAACCTGCACCCAGCTACTTCGATGAGTTGGTGTCGCAGTCCCCAGGCCTGTTCATGGTGTGGTTGCCACAGTCCTACTTGTGCCTCCTGCCCTAAGTGTGCATTCCCAGCATTTCCCTTGTGCCAGCTCTAGCTTTTGTTGGACCCTTTGCTGAGGGAGGAAACTTGCAGCAAGAGAGGGGACAGCACTGTGACAGCAGCACTCAGCTCTGATGCAGCTTCTTGCTTGGCTGAGCTGCTGCCGCAAAGGGAAGTCTTGCTCTCCTGCTTCCTCACAGGTCTGGGTTTCTTGCTGAAATGTAGTTATAACAAAAATACCCTCCAAACCCAAGACTGGTTTTCCGTCTCATCAGCGAGAATGGTTAAAGCCATGGTGCCAGTGCAGAGGGAGGCAGGAATATGAACAGGAATGTTTGTGTGTGTGTGTGTTCATGCGCCTGCTTCGAAAAGCCCTTAAACCATCTGCAAAACCGCGTCCAGAGCTCTTGGTGGAGAAGCATGTGATAGCCTGAGATGTTAGGGGAACTGAAGTGCTATCTGGCCTATCTGCCACAAGCCTGTTCTCCTTCTGCTTCGAAGGAAAGCTCTCCTGTGTATACAGAGCACAGCGGACATGCCAAGAGTCTGCCTGTGGCTCTGTTCTGTTCGGTAATGCCTCTATTTTCTGTGCTATAAAGGTGGACGGGGTTATATTACAAGACAGTGTTAGCAACTCATTTTGGGAAGGAACTGGTTACAACTGCTCTAAGAAAAGAAATACTGGATCCCGCAAGATTTCGTGAATGTGTACATATGAAGACATGGAGGCATTCATATTTTGAAAGAATATTTATTGTTTTTATTTAATATTTACAGTAGAATGTAAACTTAAAGCACTTTACAGAATTTATCTATGCTTAAGATATTTCATAAGGCAGAAAATTTAAGAAAAAATGCCAGACTTAGAAGAGATGAGACTGTCTTATTTTCCAAGATCAATGTTCCAATAATTGCAATGCCCCTTGAATAGAAGGAGAAGGGAAATAATTACTGAATAGCTACAGTTAGGGAAGAGTTTCTGATATGGCAGAAATAATGTAAGTATTTTTACTGTCCTCTGAAACATGTTATAAAATGAAAGTTTTCACAGACATCCCCGGGGAAATATAGAGTAGACAGGTATTTTCTAGGTGCTCTCAGAGCTGGGGAGCTGACTGAAAAACATATATGTGTTGAAAACAGCCTGTGTATGGACAAGTTAAAACTTCACGCAGTATTACTTCAGCACTCTGTAAACTAATTTTAGTTTATCTTCTGGTAAGTTCTTTTATTCTTTCTAGGAAAGATTAGATCTTTCTCAAAGCTTTGGTGAGTATCTCATTAGTTTCTGCAAAAATGTTCATTGGCTGTTCTCTGTGTCAGGATGCCTAAGAAGTTATACATAGCTCAAGACAATCTGCTCCTCATCATTTTGACTTGTGTGTAGCATAGGAGAGAAGCGCTTCTCCTTTAGTCTTTCTTTGGCCTTTGAAAGCTGATTCTCCTATGCTAAGTGCCTGGAAAGCAGGCACTGATAGAGGAAGGCTCAGAAAGGGCCACTGTAGCAATATACCTGTGTATCAGCTTTTCTTGATGTAAAGACTGGCCAGAGTTAAATGGCCTCCAGGTAAGCTGACATATATGCCTGAGGAACTTGCATTGACCTTCTCCTGAAATTTGTTCTTTTTACACCTGAAAATGGAGGCAGACTGGGTCAGGATGCACCACAGAAAATACCAAAGTCTTTAAACAAAAAGCAAAGAAACCATTTTCTTTTTTGCTAATTAAATCCAAAGGAAGGTGAACTTCCTGCCCATCTATGGTCTTGCAGAGATAAAAACATAATATACATGTAGTACTTTTTAAAGGTAGGTGGAATCTATCTATCTTCCTAAATAGATATTCATAAGTAAGAAGCAATGTTCTGTTACCCTTATCCTCTCTGCTAATGCACCATAGTGGACTTAGGGCTTAAAGACTTAGGTGGCCAGGTGGTCTGATCTGTTTTGGGGATTGCAAAATCACAGAATTGCAAACTGCAAACATCATTCTTTTACCTGTTAATATACTGTTTTGCCAGGATGGGTTTCTCCATATACAATCCAGATGGCGCCTGATTGATGCACATGACAGGCATGAAAAGGCTAAGAAAGCTCAGCTTGTAAAGAGCTAAGCAGGGATTTAATTGTTGTATTCAAGCACCTAAAGTTGAGCCACAGAGAAGATATAACCAGAGATGAACAGAGGGAAGACAAGTGGCAGTGATCACTAGTTACTGTAAAGGAAATATTAATTAGATATAAGAAAGAAAAAAATTGGCACTGCAAGACTCTGGAGTCTCCATTCTTGGAGACAGTCAGAGCTTAACAAGTCTCCGATCTGATCCAGTTGTTCCTGCTTTGAGAGGGCATTGGTCTGGAGAGCTGTAGAAGTATTCTTACACCTAAATTATTCTGTGATGTAGTTCTACAGCACCTGAGCTGAGCACTGTGCAGAGTGGTAAGTTATTTTGGAGAGAGAGAGAGTAACCCTGCAATCAGGTGAAGAAGTATGAGTCCTATAGCATCCATAGCTTATGCTTGATCTCCAGAGGAAAAACAGCTGTTGTGTCATTAGTTGTAAATCCTGACACTCTGAGTCTCCACTCAATTGGTCAAATGGCCAGTTAGTAAGTTTGAAGGCAGTAATACCTCCATAAGAACTATTTGCAATGGATGAATAATGTCTTTCATTTCCCTATGTGATTTTTCATTCATATTCTCATGATATAGGTAACAATTCATTGTCCTATATGAAAGCTGGTATAGGCTACCTAAATGCACATAAGATAAGTTTAGTCTGTGTAAAAGCTGTTTTCCTAACCTGTATCAATTGCAAGTATGCTTTATTACTTCTATATTTTTTATTAAAGAGCATGTGAAGGGCTATGGCAGAGATTAGGATCTCATTATAAACATGTAATAGAAATTACCTTGTCATTGACTCTTTTCAGTGATGCCCAGCGACAGGATGAGAAGCAAAAGGCACAAACTGAAGCACAGGTTGTTCTGTCTGAATATGAGGAAGAGCTTCTTTCCTGTGCGGGTGCCAGAGCCCTGGCACAGGCTGCCCAGAGAGGCTGTGCAGGCTCCTTCTCTGGAGACCTTCAAACCCGCCTGGACACTGTCCTATGCAACCTGCTGTAGGTGTCCCTGCATGAATAGGGCAGCTGGACTAGATGATCTCCAGAGGTCTCTTCCAACCTCAGCCATTCTGTGGTTCTGTGATTCTGTGACACTATTTAAAACAGCTTAAAAATATATTTTTTTCTGGACTTACACCCTTCAGTCCTCTAAAGTTATGAATGGAATACAGTAGTTCCTGTTAAAAATAATCTCTCATCTAAAGAAAAACATATCTTTTCTAAAGAAAAACATGTTTGGGAAAGGTAAGTTAGAAGGCTGAAAAAGGGTAAGTTAATAAGCTAAAAGAATGTGAGCTATGTAAACAAAAAATAAAGAAAAACAAGATTCCTAAATCTTTTGCTAGGTGTTATGTATGAAGTCTGATTTGCTAATATGTGGAATGCTGTGGAACGTGCTGGAGGAAAACTGTTTTTCAAAATCTTTACTATAACACTGCGATTTGGATCCAGTTCTGTGATTCTAATATTCATTGTATTAGCCAACCTTTTGCCTTGGGCTGTGAAATCAGGAAACACATTATTTCCATGGTGCACTAAAATCTGTCCAGTAGAAGAATATGTAGGTGGGCTGTCAGGAAACACATTCTTTCATAATGATGTTTTTTTAGAGTGGGGTGTCATCACACAGAGGAAGAACTGAAAATTCCATTATTGAGGAACTGCAATCTAAACTGTACAAAAACTTCTGGAAATATTTTATATTTTATTAAATATTAATTTATTTTATATGTTTATTTTATATGTTTATTACATAAACAAATATATATAAACAAATATTTGTAATATTTTATATATTTATTACAAGCAGGAGAGAGAACTGTGCTGATATGGGAAACAGAGAGAGAGGTTGGTGAAAAATCAGTAAATATCTTCCCCACAAAGAACTCCACGAGATTTTGTGGTTGAACAGAGGTATGGGAGATCAGCTGCAAAGTGGGCTGTGTCCAGCTGTGGAAGTGGAGGGTCTCCACACTCCAGGCAACTGACAGCTGAAGTGTTCTCACTTGTTTTCCTAATGTGTCTTTTATCAGAGCAAAATCAAAATTTTTGATTAAACACCTGTTTCAGGTAAACACCCAGTACTCTTGACAATGTGTTAGCATGGTACAGAATCTTTTAAAGAGGGGTCTTTCCTTCACCTGTTTGGGATACCGAAGACAATGCCGGAAGTGCTGTCACTTGTTCAAGAGAACAATGAGTTTCGACATGAGGAGTTTCAGCCCGTGTGAGGCCTGGACTGCCACAGCCTTGCAGGTACCAGGACCCGGGACAGCTGACGTTAGCTCTCTAGGTGAGCGTGAAGTCACTGCTGACACCGTGACACAGGCACATCCTGACATGTCGAGCTTGAGGCCTCTTTAAAATGTAGCTTCTCGAATTAATTTGAAATGAAAAGCAGCTACTCTCAAATACATGTAGGAAAAGCGATTAATTAAGTCTTAAACACCCTTGTCAGGGAAGTGTGTTTTCGTAACTTCTATACTGGAGAAAAGGGGGAGCTTCCTCTCTGCTCTCCCCCTACACTTTTTATAAGAGATTTGCTCACGACTCCACGGGAGAATATAATTTGTGGAATTTATAAAAAAAAAAAAAAACTTCAAATCTTCTTTCTGCAGTTTTGGATATGAATTACAGAATGTGTCCTCTTCCTTAATGATAGGGGTTCTGTAGCAGATGACAAGCATGAAAAATCCTTTATATTTCTACTGTGTCTAAAATACTATTTTTTCTCTGGCCCCCTTGTTTTGAAAAACATATTGCGCCCTTCTGTGATCCATGCTAAGGTGAGGCTGAGGTAAATTCAAAAGGCAAAAGGGGTAAGTTTGACTGTGAATATCCCTACCTCCGTTGTTCTTTCTGCATAAAGATGGAAAAATTTGGTGACTAGCACTTTTAGCCCAGTATTTTCCCTCAGGTGGAAATGTATTTAATTTACTTTTGTCTGTAAAGAAGGAAATTAGACTTGGACCCCAGATTGCTTAGAAAATGACAAAGTTTTAGTCACAAGAGTTAGTCTTGTAGGCTGGAGAGCTGTATTCCTTCTGATAACGAGTATCAACGGAGCTTGTGGGGGAAGCCCAGATGCAGGTCTTGGTAGGCCATCATCGTAGGTAGGAGCATTCCAGCCCTCCACTCATATTCTTCCTTAGTCTCTGATTTCATGTAAAAATGAACACCAAAAAAAACAACCGAACAAAATGTTTTAAGACCTAGTGTTATTGGGTGCTGGTACATAATAAATGTGAAAACTTAACTCAATCACTGTCTTCTTGCATTCTGGCATTTTAATATCTGGAGCTGGTAAATATTGTAGCAGTATGTTAATCACTCCTTTGTCTGAGATAATTAAAATTTTAAAGTAAATACCATGTGTTTTCTCTGTTGTGTTGCTTCTTTCTCTCCCTCCTCCTGGGGATTCTCTTTTCTGCACCAGAAGACAAACACTAGATCTTACTTTTTTTGCACAAAAGTACAAAAGTCAGTGATGAAGATGATCCAGTTTAAACTGACTACTGGAAAAAGCAGAAGCTGCCTCAAAGGCCTCAGTCATGTCAAAAACCTATCAGAGATATCTGCATTGAAAATAATACTGAAAAAAAATCTAATTTTTAACACTTGCCTTGTCAGTGCACTAATTTATAGCCTGGCCCCAGCAGGCTGTTGTACCAAAACAAACACATAAGCAATGAAATACAGCAAGGGATTTGGGGACAGAGGGATTTGGGGAACTTCAGAAAAAGGTCTGTGATACTGCACTTTCAGGCTGTTTGGTTTTCTAGGAAGTGGAAAAAAAATGCTAAAAATACCATTTTTGATCTCACGAATCTCAGAAAAAAATGTTTTTGTTTCCTAAGGCCTCTGTTCTAGTCTCATGTGTCTACATAATCACAATTTCTATTTAGAAAGTACTTCTAGCTCTCCTGCGTGCAGACATAAGTATAGCTTGGGCCTGGAAACCATGCGGCAGAGGTACATTCCAAAGCATATTTACCCTATATGGTCTTTAAGCCTGTTTGATGCTTTTAGATCAAATCTCCCTCCTGATGCTTTAAGACTTGTTGCTAGTGATAATGAGTGGAGTCATAGCACACCCCTAACGCCAAGGAGGGTGATCCGGTCACAATGTAACTCTTCAGTCACTGGAGAGATCAGATCTTTCTAGTTTCTTCCTGTTAATTTTAAATTAAAGCTGTAACAATTATTGCTTTATATAGTTCCTATCTATGCAGATTGAAAAAGACAAGCAACAGCTAAGCTCTGGAGCAGAGTGGATTTTCAAAGCTATTTGGATAATGAAAGATGCAAAGATGTTCACATGCGCTCCTTGTCGAACCGTTCCTTGATTTCTGTAGGATCTATGTATTTAACCTGGTGCAGTGTTTTAGAAAATCCCCATTCTATGAGTAGAACTACAACTATGTCTGCCAATCATTGCTGTGTGTTTTAGGTGCAATATATTTGGTTCTTTAGTTTATACATAGAGAATGAGAAGATGGGCCATTAATAGGTACAACCTCTGATATAAAGGGAAGATTTTCTTCTTTCTTATCTCCTTGGTCATATTGAAAGAAGAAGAAAGGCACTGGCTTCATTTAGATACTGTAACAGGTACCTTTAAGCATAAAGACAATTTCATTCTTGTCAAGCAGACTGCCTTAGACTGAATGTTTTCTCTGAAGAGAAGCCCATATGAACAGATTTCACCAGCAGAAGTGCTTTCTGTTGCAGCTGGTTTTGGGTATCATCGTGTAAATGATGCAGAAAGCTAAAACCAGATCCTAATCATAAGATCATCAAACAAACGCACCACAATGAAAGAACAATAGTTATCAATGAAAGATGAACTTCTGTGATTTCTTCTTACATTTGCTTCCCACTGCTTTTATGCAACATCCTTCTTCTTCCATCCTTGTATGTGTGGTTTTTTTTTTCCAGAGATTTTTCCACAAAGTATAGCAATATTCTACAAAACAAAGAGAAGCTTGAGCATGTGACCTATAGTGATGTATGATCAAGAGTTCAAAATGAGAAGATTAAAAGTCCAAAATGCAATTCGGTTGTATTAAAAAAAAAATAATATTATTATTTTTAAGCCAGATCATGGTTTCAGTGGCCTGACTTACAACTTTAATGGTAAAATGAGGCCATGTATATGCAGATGGATGCTGAATGTCTTTATCTTTCGAAAATAAATTCAGATTATCGGTAGCATACTACATTTGAGCCAGTTGCAGCTTAGAAATTGCTCTTCCAATTTTCACCAGTGTGGTCTCCCGTAAAACACACCAGTGATTTTAATAACAGGACAACTCATGGAAGCATAAGGGTATCTGAAAGGAGCACAGTTCTGTTACCTGTTTGAATGCACCAGTCTCATACAGCCTGATTTCCAAAGAAGACAGGTGAGAAACATGAAATGCCCATCTAGCTGTTACACTTATTACTACTTACACAATGTTTTAGGTGAATGCAGTACTATAGGGGGAAACAAGTTAGGTTTTCACAGAAACTTGCAGCTCTGCCACAGGATGCAGATTAGATTTTCAGGTAAAGGACAGAAAAACGTCACAACATTCCTTGAGTCCAAAATGAGTGTTCAGGTTCCAGATCTGTCTAATCTTTCTATTCACTTTTCTTCTGCTTCTTTCCTTGATGCTTTTCTTCAGAGCTAGCAGCTTTTATACATTTGTGTCCTACCTGGACCCAACTATATTTTAGCAGAAACTTTTTTTTTCTGGTTCTTCTGAAAATTAATACACTCCTTGCAATTAAATATTCCCTGGACAAGGTGTCTGCTACACAGAGGGTTGTTCCTAGTTCCTTTACATTGCCAGAGTTGGTGAAGAAATGCAAGCAAACTACTGCAAAATAAATTACTGTGTGGAATTAGAGTACATTCACTATTCCACACTACTTTCTCCATTTCTTAGCAGTAATAACACTGACGAGATTTAGCATAAGCCAGCATATTGCAAAATTTTTTTAGAATAAGTTTTAGATTGGTATCTCCATTAGCAAAACATTTTCACATTTTACTTCTTACTTTCACTTTCTTTCTCATTTTCTTTCTTCCATTCTGAATTTCCCCCTCTTCCCCTTTCACTTGTCCTACAGGTCACTGCAACTCCCACTTCCTGCCTTTCTTTGCTCGTATTAGAGCCTCTCATTCTGCTACAGATGCCTCAGTCCTGAGCCCTTCCATGCAAACCTTCCATGCTAGGAGATCAACCTGACAATCTTTAAACATACAAATCCCACTGCTGTGGAGATCCTGGAAAAGCAGAAAGCTTGTCAGACTGCTGAGATGCTTCCAGCATTGGAATCATATGATGGGATCTATCAGAAGCACAGTATTAATTTAATTTAAAAAACTGTGTGCTTCATTTGGCCAGAATTAATACAGGAAGAGGACAGGAAGGAGACATGGACTTTGTTTCCTTTGACAAGTAAATTTATTAATGACCTATCAAACCCTTATATGCCAGCAGAACACAGAAAGCTTGCACTGGGAGGAGGGTGATCTGGAAGGAAACTGCTAGTGCTAAATGTGAATTCTGATATGATCAAAGCCAGAGAGCCATTGAATCATATTTGTTTACAGAGTTAAATCAACAAGGGAAAAAAATTCTGCTTGGCATGATCCTGCATAGAAGGTTTGTTTGCATGGTCTTCCCTGCAGTTGTGTTTCCCATGTGGTGCTGAAGCAGTGCCATAAAGAACTTCACGGTGTTGGCCACAGAGTAAATGTGCAAGATGCACAGATTACACAAATGCACAGAGCAAACAACATTCAGGAAAGCAGTTTCAGCTAACTTTCAGCTAACCCTTTTGTTTAAATTGTTCACTCAGACTATGTTACATGGTTTCTGTAGAGAAACCACTTCTGATATTTTTATGCATGATGAATTTGCTAACATATATGCCTGAACCTGCAGAAATGCTAGTTTTGAAAACAGCTGTAAATGTGATCAGGAGAGGCTGACGAGTCAGGAATCAGCAACACCCAGAGGAAAAAGAAAGACAATATTTTAGGAGCATGCATATATCTTCACATTAGGCCAGGATTAAGGGAATGTTGTAACTGCAGAAAGTCGCGTGCAAAAGATTCTGCACAGAGGTACAGTTGTGAGTTGCATGCACCAGAAAAGTCGCCATGAAGTTATAGGATATCTAAGGTCTTTTAGGAGAAAGAAATTATGCAAGGAAGCACTAAATATATGTTTGAAGTGCAGAAGACTTGCCGTAGTCAGAATATTTATGGAAGGCAAAGCAAAGAAGGTATTTACAAATGTGCAGTCTTTTAGCACAGGCTCTCATTGGTGTAAACCTCCACACAATCAGGAAGAAAAAATATGGGGGGAATTCATGAACAATGACAAATAACAGACATCCTGTCACCCTCAGGCTAGGACTGTGGCTGCTGTGTATCATTTGCAGAGCAATACTGCCAGATTCACTGTGACTGCCTGTTATGAAAGAGCCCAGATGGAGATCATGCTTCCTGTTGTTCCTAGAAAGACCCTCTAGGATCAGTGAAGTTGTTGAAAGCGTTACCAAAGATCAGGGTGAAAGACTCCTATATTGAGCAAGAATTGGTAAGAATTAACATTTTCTGCCAGTGGGGGTACCCTTTCCCGATTTTGTACTGTATGGAAAGCTGCTCCAGTAGTGCAGCACACTTGGCATATCTTTATTGTATCTCTCTGTATTTTTTTCTGATCTGGAGGTGATCTGGTTTAGCAGCATAGTCTGAAATGTTCATACAGCTTCTACACACACTTTGCGTGAAGCATTTGTAACAACTTGTTCTGGCATAGGAAACATCGCTGGGAAACCTTCTGAGCTCACTTGCAACTTGGGCAAGTGAAAGACCCGGTGCCAGAAGTTTTAAGCAGGTGTTTCCACAGGTCTCTGTCTCAGATATCTGTGCACCAGCTACCAGGAAATGGTGTTCTGCTCTCCCTGCTTCCACTGGATACGAATAAAACACGAGTTTTATTAGCAAGCCAAGCTAAACTTGTCTCTTAGACAAGGCAGTGGTATAAATTCGATTGTCATACTTGCACATTTGAGACTGACAGGTTTCTGTATCTCTAACGTGGAAAATCTGAGCCTGGATCAGAACCCATTGCTGTGTGCGGTGTGCGAATCCCGAGAGGCCCGTGCCCTGTGCTCTGCTTGCTGCTGCAGGCCAGGAAGGGGCTCCTGGCAGCCGGCTGACGAGCAGCTGCTCAGGGATCTGAGGGTCAGCAAGGACGTCAGGACCCCCGCTCAGCACTCTCTGCAGGCTCACAGACCTCAGCTCGTGTGCACATCCTTATCTTTCCTGTTTGCGCTTTCCGATCATTCCCACTAACATGCGTGACCTGGGTGTCACTCCCTGAGCCCATCTTCAATAACCACAGATAATCTCTTACTGCGAGGCGGTGCAGGGGGATCACTACAGATATTACAGCATTTTTGTAAGCCCTTGATGGTGAAACCAGTAGAGAGGAAAGAAAACTTGTTGTCATCTCTGAGCTAAAACACCTATTCTCTGCTTCTAAGCACAACTCTGTGCTGCCTGAAAATCCATGTTTTTGAAACTGTATTTCATGACACCCAGAGCTTTAGTGAAACTGACAATATTTCAGAATGGAAAAAGTGTCCTCATGAATTTTCCTAGATTAAATTATTGTGAAAAGAATGACCTTTTATTACAGCATAATAACCTAAGTATACTAACATTTCGTAGTAGTTCCCATTTTCTTCCTAGATCACATTTTCAAGTTGACCTTTCTGCCAGATCAAAAGGGACCTGAAAAATAACAAATTAAGTGAAAAAGAGGTCATGAAAGAATTTTGGGGTTTCTGCATTATGTGTTTTTGAATTTCAAGGTTTTTGGAGAAGAGCTTTCCTTTTGTCCCTTGTCAGAGCCATATCCATCACTGTGGAATCTCTATCCATGCCTGTGCTATCCTATGCATGAGTCACAGCGGAAATACTACCTAAGAACAATGTCTGAATTGTTGTGGTGAATGGTAACTGTCTGCCTGGATTCCTCCAATGTGCCAGCTGGTGGATTTGCTGGGAAGCTTGTGTCCGCTGTTCATAAAGAAATGTAGGATCCTTACTCTTCTTAAATAGCACTGTATAAATCTCAAATCACATATGTTTCAGAATTTTGTCCTCTATTTAAAGTCTCACAGTTCTTATAACAAACAAAGGCATCCGTTCTTCCAAGGATTAAATTTACAGATAAAACTCTGCAAAATACAAAGTTTGCTCAGGTAGACTAAGGATGTCATGTACTGCAGTGTCTGCTGGTGCTGCTGTGGCAGTGATGCTATTTGAACACTATTGAAGGTTTATCCAAGAGATAAACTCGCCATAAGCTACCTGTAACAAGACAGCACCAATCCTGTATCCACAGGCATCAGATGCTTCTGTCAGGTGTGTTAAGCCCCCAGGTTTCAATGTCCTCAGTGTGAAATGGAAACTCAATCTCCATGAACTCAAATTGGCATATTATACATTAGAATCGTAGAACCACAGCATCATTATGGTTGGAAAAGACCTTCAGGGTCATTAAGCCCTACCATAAAAAAATGAAAGAGTGTTTTGAAACAGGAAATCCATGTTTGCTAGTTTGGGATTTAGACCCTGCCTGAGTCTTTAGAATTATACCTAACAAGGAAAAGGTTACCATTGCTGAGATTATTTACACTGAAAATGTAATTGCATACTCTTCTGGGTTTTTTTTTGATGTTTTGACAACTAACAGTTAACTAATGTAATGCCTGGAAATAAGTGGTCTCCTTGCCTAGTATCCATGATGCTTATCACCGAAGGAAGACAGAAGTACGGACTGGAGACTGGATACTCCCTCAGATGAAGCTTTTTGTTTGAAATCAGCAACAGCGAAGACTGAGCTGAACAGCTCCATCTTCCTAATGGATGTTGCTATGGAAATGTACAAAATACACCGGTTCTCAGAATCACAAGGCCACACAGGATAATGGAGGAAAACAGCTTGCCTTAAGCAGATCAATCAGACAAAAACATGTAGATCTGAACAAGACACTTAGCCCAATAGTCAGTTTGTTGTCATTTCCTTGTTCTATAGCAGTATAGCACGAGCATTTCAAGCATTAACCACACTACAGTCGTGAAGCTCCACTTGAAGTTGGGGCTGAGGTAGCTCTATTGGATTTTCCATTGTTTTGCTCTGTGTTCTGTGAGATCATCTGATTCTGCTGCTAGCAACAGAGAAGAAAGAAGAAATTCAGAAAGTTGCAACAGCTGCAAGTTGCTCTCTAAAGAAGACAACACAAAGGAAGTTTTAATAAGAGGCAGGATGGAAGAAATTGTAATCCTTTGCTGTGAAAATCTGTATACTGTGTTTCCAGTTATGTGTTTCTAGCACATCAGTCACATTAGTCCATACAGGGCAAAAATTCAGCTCAAAGTACATAGCACACTTAAGGCTCCATGCAAAACTGCCATATTAAGGGCAAAATTTACTTTAGTGAATGAAGTACGTGCAATACAGACACTGTATGTGAGACTCAGAAGCCAAAATCCACCCTTAAATTTGCCCTGAATACTGAGAAACTACAGCAGACTACAGCTCAGGTCTTCCATTATAATGTACTTATTATTCCTCAGACAATGAGTGCAAGGAAGGACACTTATTTTAACATTAACATTCTCAAAGAAAGGAGCAGAAGGAGGAAAAGTCCTCAGTTAAAACTTTCTTTCCAATGCGTGCTTCCAACAGGTTCCTAGCCCCAAATAGTAATTAAGCCAGAACAAAATTAGCCAGGCACATAATAAATGATGTTACTAGCACAGTTTGTGGCTTAGAGGCCAGCGCTGCAGCACTGCTGACTCTGTTGTCTGGTGAGGAACAGACAGGATCACTAAGGAAGACGTGCGCAAGGGCATGGATTGTTACACAAGGAGAAAAAAAGGCAGCGCATCTGTTTACTATTGCTTAGCAATGGTTTGGACAGTATTCCTCCCAAGCCTCCTTGGATACACCCTGGTACTTTGGAACTCTTTCATGCAGAGTGGTTATGAGATACTGTGGTCAATGTACTTCTGTTAACAGGCTATACCAATATTTATAAACTTCTGAGCTCTTTTGATAGTAATACACCTATTATCAGGAAGTAAGACATGATTGATTCACCTGTGTTACTAATGAAGCAAGCTTCTGCATGTTCCTCCTTCTTTACATGAGCAAAAAATGGCCAGAAGATGCCCTTGTCATATCAACTCCTGAGCAAATCAAAGTACCAGAAGAAGAGCAAAACAGCATAGAGTGCTGGGCAAGATAAAATTAATATAAAATTAGAGGCTCATTATGAGGAACTACTTTCTCACAGTCAAATCCTCCAATATCAGTATTGCAATGTAAGTTCACATAGCACTGACAGTGCTCCGCTGTAGGTAGAGATAGTATCAGTATGAGGTGCTTTTTTGATATATCTGCATGGCAACACAAATTGTTCTCAAGTTGAAGCTGCTTTCTCCAACCTAACAAAAAAGGGTTATCACTTCTTACAATTTATGTCTGATATTCAAACTGAAAATCTCTGAGAATACTGGGCCCAAACTGAAAGGTTAGTGCTTCAATAATACAAAACGTTTGTAGGATAGTAGACAGAACTCAAAATTCATGTCAGGGCATTTTCTGACAATGTTTTGCTCATGTCATAAAATGTTTGCAACTAGCATTTCTTCTGATTCTGCTGCTGCAGCCCAGGAAATCAATCTGACTGAAATTAGAATTCATTGCCTTCCCAGCCACAAACTTGAGATCTTAACTTAAGGGTTACAGAAGAAAAAAACAAACTTCAGCTAGTTGAATTGACAATACTCCCATTTTTTTTACACCTGGAATACTGTGCACCATTCTGGGCTTTCCAGTACAAGAGGGGTGTGCAACTTCTAGAGAGGGTCCAGTGTAGAGCAACGAAGATGATTAGGGGATGAAAGCATCTATCTTATGAGGAAAGACTAAGTGAGCTGGGCCTGTTTAGCCTAGAGAAGATTGATAGGGGATTTTATGAACATATATAAATACCTGAGGGGAGAATGTAAAGAGCACGGGGTTGAAATCTTCCTGGTGGTGGCCAGTGACAGGACAAGGGATAATGGAGACAAGTTGAAACTCAGCAAGTTCCATCTCCATGTGAGGAAGAACTTCTTTCCTGTGCAGGTGGCAGAGCCCTGGCACAGGCTGCCCAGAGAGGCTGTGCAGGCTCCTTCCCTGGAGATCTTCCCAACCCGCCTGGCTGCCGCCCTGTGCCCCGTGCTCTGGGTGTCCCTGCTGGAGCAGGGGGGTTGGACTAGATGGTCTGCAGAGGTCCCTTCCAGCCTCAACCATTCTGTGATTCTGTGATTTTGTCACAATACTGCAAATACGATTTTTTTGTTTGTTCTCTAAGAGCTTTGATTGTAAAATACATTGTATAAATATGATCTCCTTACTTTTATGAAGATTTGTCAAAAAGTGCTATATAGATTTAAAGGCAAGCAATAGAGTGTTAGCACTAATATATCATTTACCATATAAGAAGGGCTAGCATAATATGAAAAGTCTAGACATGAATCTGGAAAGCTGTACTGAAAACTTTTAAAGGGGTGTCTCTAAAGATACACAGACTGCACATAATAAAATATGATAATGGTAAATAGTTCCTGTGAGGTGACAAGAAGTGACAGAATACCAAAGTTCTGCCCAGGCAAGAGGACTGGAAACAAACCCTACTCCATTTTGAAATGACTGCAAATTATTATAACATTTCAATCATCTCCACAAAACAAAGATGAGGTTTTCCTAGATCTGCCATACTTTCAAACACTGCAGAAAACTGAAAAACAAATTGGTATGACTTGGAGGAGAAGGTAAGAAAAATATGTTTGGCCTTGGGAAAGGAGAAGAGGTTTGTTTTCTATCTTTTGCACTGCTGATGGCACGGAATGCATTCAGTTGGCACTGAATGCATTATAATCACAGCTGTTATAGGTACACAAGTGTATGCTGCAAATATTCTCAGTAAACCACTTAGCCAAGTAATGACTCCTAGTGCAGTGCTTTGTTATACACTAACAGAAATACACAGTTCGGAGGGCCAAGGATTCCTGCATATTGCTGTGCTGGCAGCACCACTCACTCATTTCAGTGAGAAATCCACCTCGCAGAACACCGATCATTTGCTGTGTTTGGCAAGCTGCAATTGCACAGCTTATCACATGCACAGCACACACAGATGAAAAGACTTTGTAAAAATGGGAGTGTGTTCCAAGCCTATCGAGCAATGACTACATTTCCAAAAAAATTTAACTCATATTTTTCTGAAAACGATTCTTAAAATACACTGTGGTGACTGTCAAGGTTTATGCAGGCTCATACCTCCTTGGCTAGCTCCACTTTTCCTATTGCCTACTCAAGCTGGCTGTCTAACAACAAAGCTTTCTGCTTTCACTTTTAGTTTTTAATTCTGACCTCTGCTTTTCATATTTGCACTTTACCATGCTTCTGTTTCATCATCTTTTTTTGGTATTGGATCCCTCTTTGGCTCTTAGCTAAGTGAGATCAGATTTTGACTTCTTTACAACCAGACATAAGCAAGATTGATAAAAATGTTCTCAAAAAGCTCCAGTAGCTATCTAGAGAGTTCCAAAGAAGACTAACAATGCCAGAGATAAAGCATGCTTTTTGATCTGTATCTCTGTACATTTGATTTGTACTTGCTTCCAGCAAGTGGGAAAGCTGGCTGCTAGATGGATTCTTGTTGAGAAAAATAATGTAACTAAAAAGATAAACAAAAGTGCAATAGAAAGGGAAAAGCCTTAAGCGAAAGGCTCAATGAATAACAAAAAATAACCCCAGCACTGACACATTAGGCTGTATAGCAGAGCTCAACATACTAGGAAAAAAGTACTCCTCATAATTGTTACATAAAAACAAGATTCTGTATGCTGAAGTCTGCATGTTGTAACCTGGCAATGTTAATGACTTTCTCTTACCTTTTAGAAGGTATGAGAAAGAGATTCTCTTTTAATGAAAAGATTTTGCAAAACATTTACATATGCTTCAGGACCAGTAAGGTAGTTTTAGTCTGTTGTAAGAAATATTAAATATTCCCCATGTCTTTACAGTTGCTTTGTTGATTAAAGAGTTCTGTGAAGTTGCTGAAAATTATTTCATTGATGAGAAGCCTGGTGGCATGCATGTGAAAGTGTATTTGTTTTCCCATAGAGAAAAAAATAGAAGAGTCTAGTAATGTACCCAGTGCGAATGGGTATAGAGGTTGCTTTCTTATAAAGGGCATGATTTAACATTAACAGTGTGTTAAAAAGGCATTTTATGCTAATTTTACAACATAATTCCTTCCCATCACAGTCTGCTTTTCATCATTTGTTTTGTAGTTTTAAATACTAAACATTCCTCTCTTCCCAAGTGTGTAGCACAGTTTGGTAGAAGAGAATGTGTAACAAAGAGGTAGAAGATTTCACATGTCGGTAGCTGCAAGAAATCTAACATTATTAGATCACATGCAAATCTGTATCTGCATTTATTTCAAGGCATTGGGAATGATTTTCCTTCTTCTTCACAAATATTGTTAAAAATTAGCATCAGCAAGGAAGGTTGCTGGTGTTCATTGATCTGTTGGGCAAAGGGTCTTCATTCACTTACAAATGTATATGTAAACTGGGAAAGGATTACAGACATAATGATCAGATACGAAACAAACTATAATTCAGACATTGCAGTGGGATTCATGAGAGCAGAATACAATTTTGTTTTTTTCCACAAGAAAGTACACTGTGGTTTCTTCAAAATCTCAGAAAATTTCTAGGATACTTTGGACATGCAGCATGGACTTTTACTAACATATGGGAGTGTTTTTGGAATACTGGAACAGGTTCTAGGCTGATAGAGTTGAACTTAGCTCCATTGCAGCCAAGGTTCAATATTAGTAATGGAACATTGATTCATCTGGGAATTATCTTTTATTGAACACTCAGAATGCCTTCTCTTTTGACTTCAGTGATATCTAGACATTGCCTATGCTATATTTAATGCATAGCAGCACATATGAATGCTTAATAGCATCCTATCTGTCCCTGGATCCGGAATCTTGTTAACTGTGCTGATACCTATTTAAATCAGAACATATTAATAGCTATGCTACAATATAACAGAGTGATTTACTCTAAATTAGGTAAATGTTGCTGTACTTTTACATTTCAAAAAAACAAATTACTTTTATTGTTCACACATTTCATCATATTGCTTCATGGATTTAACTGTATTCATACACAGTAGAACCTTGCCTTGCAGGCAGCAGATCTAGAAGCACAACTTGGAGCTCAGTTTTCATGGGAAAATTGTTTCAGACACAGTTACAATCTTCTGGGGTGTTCAAGGTAGATGCGTATGACCCTGCCAAATCCAGCCTGCAGGATGCGAGTAGCCAGGGCTCTTACCCTTTTTGAGCAGGTTTCAGTACAGATGCTCAGGGGAATGGGACTCAGGCCTTGTTTGGCACGCATGCTCCCCCGCAAGCATGTTCTCCCTGCTCACCAGGGTGGTGAGAAGCACATGGCCAGTACAGACCTGTTCCTTTGGCCACATGGCCCCCAAACCAACATGTTAAGGCTGAGAGAGCTGGGCCTGTTCAGCCTGGAGAAGAGAAGGCTGAGAGGAGACCTGAGCAGTGTCTATCAGTACCTCAAGGGAGGCAGTGAGGAGGATAGGGCGGCCTCTTCTCAGTGGTGGCCACTGATAGGACTAGAGGAAACGGCCACAAACTGAAGCACCAAAAGTTCCACAGGAACTTAAGGAAA
>VZSV01000173.1:790672-802888 GCA_013398735.1 Nothocercus julius | reverse complement strand
CTCAGTGCGGCAGCGGCGCCGAGGCCTCGGCGCTTGCGGAGCAGCAGCAGCAGCCGCCGCCGCCCCGATCCCTTCCTTGCTGGAGCGGGCGGCGCTGCGCCCCGGGCATGGCGGTGCTGGCGCTGGCCCTCGAGGGACTCGCCATCTTCGGCTTCGTCCTCTTCGTCGTGCTCTGGCTCATGCACTTCATGTCCATCATCTACACGTAAGCGCCGGCGCCCTCGGAGCGGGGGAAGGGGGAGTCGCTGCCGCTGCCACCCGCCTCTGTGCTGCGGCCTGGGCCCTTGTGGGGGTTTGGGGGGGGAAGGGGGGTATAAAATCGCAGCCATAAAATACAGAGTTAGTGCTGTGCACGAGTGAGGTTTTGGAGAAATAACAATAGGAGTGTGTATATATGTGTGCATCTTTATATATATATATATATATATATATGTATATAAACACAAACACACATCTCCTTGGACCCTTCGTGGATAACTCTGACGAATACTTCAGGAGTTTGAGAAGAGTGTTTCTGTGGCCTACAAAAAGCAGATTTGTGCTCGAGCTGGTCAGGGGAGCAGGCTGTGGGTGTGCTGGAGAGGATTAGGAATGCACCTTTTTGTCTGGTAGATCACTTCTGTTGTTGTTGGGGTTGACTTTCTCTTAAATTAAAGTCCAGCCTTGCATCACCACAGCTGTTAGAAATATGTGAATTTTGTTCTATCTGTGCTCATCTTTTCTCCTTCCTTTCTGCTGCCCATGCATGTGATGAGCATCTACGATAGACCCCTGTTGAAGTCAAGGGTAAAGCTCCTCTTGAGTACACGGGAACCGGAGTTCGGTGTCTCCTGCCTTTGGTTGTGGTAGTCCTCCTTCTTCATGGATAAATTGCGTGCATGAGCTCTGATCACCGTTGTGTTATAGTTATATTTAGATGTTTACATTCACTCGGGCCTCAGTACCTTCTTTTTCGAATGCCAGCTGCCCGGGCCCCGTGGGTAGGGCTTGGTGGTGACGGGTTGCAGGAAGGCCCCGTGCGGAGCAGACTACGAGCAGCCCTCTGCTGGTCACAGCTGCCTCTGGATGTCTCCAAAACCGATGGAAACAGCTAGCATTTCCACCTGTCCGAGGGCTGCATGTGATGCTGCTGCTCCCACGTACTAGGGTAAAAGCATCAACCTCCAGGGGCAGGCGATACGGAAAGAGGAGACGCTCGAGAGGGCACTCAGGGGTTGTTAAGAGAGCGGGGAGGAGAGACAGTCGGGGGACGCTGTAGAGCATGAAGCTGGAGGTGTGCTGCTGGAAGGAGCTCATCCGTGGTAGGTGAGAAGCAAGATATGCTCAAGAGGCAGTGGCCTGTGCCTAAGGCACACAGGGGATGGGACACCCCAGAGGACACTGTAGCCCACAGAGGACCCACACTGGAACAGGGACACCCCCTCAAGGGACTGCAGCCCATGGAAGACCTATGTCAACGCAGGGGTGCTCCTAAAGAGAGTTCTGAGGACTTGTACTGGAGCAAAGGCAGTACAAGAAAGGCACAACAGTGGAAGGGAGGGAGTCAGGAGGCAGAAATAGTTACGTGCTGACTCCAAGCCCCTGTGCTGCCTGTCTCCTCGCAGAAGGGATTATGAGGCCTGAGTACAACTTGCATAAAAACAAGGGAAACTAAGAGGAGGAAGCAGGGAGGAGGGGTGTCAGACTGAGGCCAGGGGGGAGGAAGGGTCTCCCGAAGCTTTGCTTAACTGGCTTCTCTGTTTATCAACACCCAAATCAGTAATTAACACTTTGTACTTAGTTTACTGTCGATTAACAGTATTCCTCAGGTAGAGGTCATTTTGTCCGTGACAGCAGCAGCCGGACCAGGCATGGCTTGTAGTGACGGAGATACCGCAGAGGGGCCTTGGCTCCATGTTGTGCTGTTGTTCACGCGCTGTGCATAGGCAGAGGAGGAGTGGTGTCCGAGGGGGTGTTCTTGCTGGGCAGCATTTGCAAAAATACAAATCTGTTTTTTTTGAGCAGCCTGGTTTTCCCTTTTGCCCTTCCCTGCTTTGAGTGGTTTTGGTATAAGTACACTGCGTTCAGTGGGTCTCATATGCCTTTAGAAGAAACAGGTAGGCTGAAACAATGAAATCTAAATAGCTACACTGTTAAGTGGCAATTTTTATAAATTGTCTAATGCATGTGACTGGGGAACTGCTCTAGTTTGGCACTATTGCACTTTCAGTGTAATACTGAGTCAGTGAAGTAAATAGAGTGAACGTGGGTCAAACAGCAGCCTATTGCTAGTAATTACACAACATGTAGTTTGCCTGTATTTACGCTATGTAGTTAGGTTGTATTGTTTGAGCTGTGTCAACTGAATCACTGTCCACTCTGCCTGACTCAGGGTTTTGAGTAAGACCTCTCTATTTTTATGGTCTCTTTTAAGTGGAGTGAAGCCACCTGCTGATCCTATAAGAAGGGGAATTTAGTTTGGAAATTACCTAATATGCTGATTCTGAAACCAGCGAAAGTGGACATTCAGAACTCAAAATGAACGTATAGCTCAGTCTGAAATGGAAGGCAGCGTGATTGAGGCACTAATAAGGAAAAAGATCTGCAATACTGGCCAGAGTGTTAGGGAAAATAAGAAGTAAACGTTGATATCTTAGTGGTCCATAAAATAGTTATTTCAGTAAAGTTATGATTTCGACTATCTTAAAAAGATATGCAAAGAACAGAACAGAAGGCTTCTTAAATTAGGGAAAAAATAAAAAGAACAGCTGCAGCTGTTTTTTCAGGTTTTTGCAGTCTGAGACATGCAGTATTTTTGAATCAGTAGCTGACTGTGGCAGTGGATTTGCTGTTTTAATAATGTTTCAAAGTGAATGGTTCTTGTTTAATATTAGGAATTTTTTGAGTGATACATCTCTTCTTTTGATAAAGCTGGCAAACAAGTCTTGTAGAAACTAGAAAGTGCCTTATTTAAGCTTAATCTGTCTGATCTCAGTTTTCCTACTGCATTGTCAGACTTCAGACTGAAAATAAATGAAAGCCCATATTTTATTACTTTTTTTTTCCCTGAATAACTGTCTTGTTACTTGTTGATGACTCTTTCAACTTGTACCTAATACAAAGATGCATATTATGCGTTTATTCTCATATTGAAGAGAGGGAAGGAATGGCTTTTAAGCCAGGGAAGTTAAATTTCGACTTTGTTAACTTGCCTTCAACTTCAGTAGCGTTTGATAAATCACTGATAAATCACTATTCATAGCCTGCTGTGTTATTTTCTAGGTTTACAAAAGTGGACAGCTGGAGTCCTGTTCCAGTATTGAGTGTTTGTCGTTCTTGTATGTTAGCAGGAATTCTACTTACAGTAGAATTCTACTTACTTCAATAATGTAAATAATTTCTTTTTTAAAGGCACTTCTAGTAAGTTGGATTGAAGTTGTTCATTGTCTTGGTTCCCCAGTAGGGAAGGATCAGGCAATGTCATTTAATTGATAAGCAAATTGATGCTTTAGTCTTTCGTTTAAAAAAAATGAAGTACTTCTGACTTGCAGAAATGAAGAGATCATGAATGTTCCTGTGAGTTTCTAGTTTCTGGTGTTCCTGCTGAATTTGGATGTAGCTAGGCAGATTGCTTCTTGCCTACTGAGTGTAGCACAGGACTCTGTCAAGAGCAAAAATGTAACAAAACATCTAAATGTAATTAAAAATATAATTAACTAATAGCTTTATCATGAGTCTGCACACAGGAAGCAACATCAAATTGCAGACACAGACTGCACTAATAAAGGAACCCCAAGTTTCATCTAGCGTCTGGCTAACTTTTAAAAGCGTTCTAAGGCATATCATTCAAACCTAAACAAATTATATGCTGGAGTCAAACATGTGATATGTGCAGTCTCTTTAACCTCTTGGTTAGTACTTGTTACTGTACAACAGTTGTGAGCTTTTGTTCTTAAGAGAATGGCCATTTTTCCTTGCCATTCTATTTGTTCATCCCTTCTGCGTAATCCATGTGTCTGTGTTCAGTCTCACTCTTTGCTGTTTTGTGACTTCTCTAGTTCTCTTCTGTTTTGTCCCTTTGACCTTTTTGCATGTTGGTATGGCTACTTCATCCTTCATGTTTTATTTCTTCACAGAGGGCTGTCAGCATCTGTCAACAGTCTTGTTAAGGTACAGATTAAGATGAGTAAAGCCTTTGCATGTTGCCATCACTGAGTTGCACTTTTGTCTTTAGTTTATGGAAGTGATTCAGAGGTAGCTTTGTTACAGGTAGAAACCATAAGAGGATTGAGTAGAGTTTTAATCTAAAAGATACTCTTAAGAGAATTCACTTGTTACTATCAAGTATTTTGCAAGTATTATGAGGTATAAGTGAACTAAAACTAGAGTAGATTTTCATGTGAGTATCCATTTCAGAAATTAAAGATGTCCTTCCCTCTTGCTGAAAGTCGGGTTCAAACAGAGAACTCAGAAATGTGATTGTACTGGAGCTTCTCAAGAAAAAGGTTAGAAGACTTGGCACATGCAGAATTCTGGGTCTGCTTTTGGTTTTATTCATAGTCTTAGATGAACCTTCATTGAACTTCAGTCATTTCAGCTTGTATTTTGCATACAGGTTGTCTGCCTCAGGGTGAATAATTTTTCCTGTTACATAGCTGATGACAAACTTGATGTATAGTGTTGCTAACTGTCACAATAGGTTGCCAAGTGTGGTCTTGTATGGGTGAAAAAATCAAGCTCATAATGAGTATTAGGAATCTTTTCCTGCAGGACTTTTAGGTAAATGAAGACAAAAAAAGAGCTTGGATCTTTGACCACAGGCTAGAGCATTAGAGAAGCTTAAAAAGCTGGAAAGTTACGAGGCTTGCTTTTTCTAGGCTAGCCTTGTTAATCGCCTGCTTTTTCTCCTTGAAACTCTCTCTCCCTTTATCTGGGCATTGAGAGTGGACCCTGCTTTTTGTGGCAGCCTTGTAAGGTGTTTGTTGCAAGTACTGCATCTGTAGAACTTGCTGGATTGCTTTTACACAGGAACTGCATGACAGCACAGTGGTAGAGGGGATTCTGAGGGATAGCATAGGAAAGTTAGGAAGTTTATTCCCAGTCCTTTTGCTTTTCCTGTGTTCTTCTCACAATTAAACTTAACAATGGTTGAAACCTCAGTAACTCAGGGGCAGGATGAGAGTCAGTTTTCCAGGACTGAGTGAGAAATCACAGAATATTTTGTTTAGAATATTTTAGGTGGAAATGTTGCCTTTTTTTTATTGTTGAAGATGGTCAGTTTTTAGCATACACTCGAGGCATGTTTGAACTTGAAGCATTTTGCTCTGTGGTCAGTGTATGGGTAGGGGAATGACAGTTTGTGTCTATGGCAGAACAAAGAAGCCACTGAAGGGATTCAAAGAGTTTGAGTAGTGAACAGAAATCACAAGGCAAAAAAAAGTCTTTTGAACAGCATTATGAAGGGTTGGCAGTGTGACAGAACTTTGTTTCTTCACACTTGCACAGACAATCCCTCTCCCCATCCGCAACTCCCTAATCTCTCTTTTTATTGTAATCAGACATGAAACAGACTAAAGAAGAGTGAGTTGTAAGCTGTACAAGTGAAAGCAAAGGCTCTATTTTTAAAAAGAATTTACCAGATTTATAGCAGGGATTTAAGGATGTAGGGGGAGGTGGACCATCATAAAAGTGGTGGTCAGTGTGCATCTGTGAAGGGAGAAAACATCCTTGACAAATCTGGTGGTCTTCTGTGGTGAAATGACTGGCTGGATGGGTGAAGGGAGAGCAATGGATACTGATAAATCTCAGATTTTCTAAGGATTCCACACTGGCTCCCATTACATCCTTGTTTAGAGACTGATGATCTCTACTAGATAAGTAGAGTGTGAGGAGGACTGAAAAGTGGCTGAATTGCCAGCCTCAGAGGGTTGTGATCAGTGTCAGAAAGTCCAGCTGAAGGCCAGTCAGTAGTGGTGTCCCTTTGGTGTTAATGCTGGGGCTAGTACTGTTTATATTAATTAATGGTCCGGACAGTGTGCACTGTCAGCAGGTTTGTGGATGATACAGAACTGAGAGGAGTGGTTGATACCGTAGATGGATGTACTGCCCATGAGAGACACCTTAACAGGTTGGAGAAATTATTGAAGAGCCTCCATCCTTGGTGACCCTTGAGGACTGGTTGGGTACAGTCCTAAGCAACCTGCTGTGGTTGACCCTACTTTGAGCATGGATCTTAGCCTAGTTGGCCTACAGATCCCTTCCAGCTTAGCTATTCTGTGGGTGCCGATATGCTGGTTATTGCTGGTGCTAGAACTTAGTGATTGCCTAGTCGCAGTGAGAAGGAAGTAGTGTGGAAATGCTGTGTATATTGCTTATTTAACCATGTTGAAATTTACTGAGTCTGCAGTCAGAATTTGTTTTGGGCAGTAGTTGGGAGAAGACAGGTCTAGAAAAAACAGGAGTACTTTTGAGTATTTATTCCAAGATTGTGGTTGAGTGAGTTTATGAGTGATTTAGAATTGTGATTTAGAATTAAGGAGAGCCAGGCTGTGTAGAGGCAGAAATACAAGGTAGAGAAGACAGGAGAGAAACCATGATGTTAAAAGCAGTTGGGGAAGGACAATATTCCTAACAGCATGTACTTCTCTAAAAGAGTCTAGAGGATGAGGAAGATGGAATGCTAATAAAACTTTACAGAAGAAGTGTGGTATTGCAGGCCCTTAGCAGGAATGATTTTATAGAATGCGGGAAACTGAAGGCTTAATTAAACTATCTAAACAGTCTTAAAGGAGAGGAATTACAGCCAACTGGATAGTATGCTCATTTATTGTGGGAAGATGGGAAAGCGGCATAGTAGATGTTGAAAAGTGGATTTTTAAAACAAGCCATGTCTGCTTAGTAAACGGCTTGCGTGGATGGGGAAGATAGAAGACAGCAAGACATAAAGAATGCCAAATAGAAGGAAGATGGGAAGCTGATTTAGAAGTGAAATAGACTGGGTTGCTAAAGCAGTAAATGCCTTGGAGGGGAGAAAGCATCCAGGCTTGCATGTCAGGTGAAGCTGAAGAGTAGATTGAGGAGTATCTTATGTGTTTATCAGCTTTCATCAGGATGTGTATAGGTTAAAAGAAGCAGAGGTTTTACAGTTGTTGTAAAGGTGTAATTTTTGATTAAACTGGGTGGGTAGAGTTGTTAAAAGATGAAGCCAGGTGAATTGTGTTGAAGTGAACCTGTGAAATTTGTCAGAACCATTGTGTGGCATGCCAATATGCAACTAGTTTTACTGGTTTGCTAGAGACCCTGAAGGTTTTCATTATTTATTTAACAGAATTGCTTGGGGCCAATTACTAACCTTAAAGAATCACAGGATTTTTTTTACCTTTTCTTTTATTTGAAATAATGTTCAGTCATTTCATGCAGTTAATATTAATGTTGCATTTAGACTGAAATCTGTGATTGAAAAGAATTCATAAAGATACTTTATTGTGATAAATATTTTACTATAGCTTAAAAAGTCTTTCATCTTGCTTATTGCAAGGTGAATAGTTTTGATTTTTCTTAAATGTATTTCTTATCGTCAGTGATGACCAAGACTAGAAATATACCTTCTTTTTTTTTTTTTTTTCTTTTTGGTCTGGAGTAAATCATGTCTGAGTGAAACTCAGTAAGCTGTAGCATGCCTTAAAAAAAAGAAATTGGGGGACAAGTAAGGTTAAAATATGCTTACAAATGCGGAGAAAGAGAAAAACAAATTAATTAAACAAATTAAAGATTAAGAGTTTCTGAGCAGTGCTACCTGCAACTCATTGTTTTAGAATTGCTGTTTCCTTTGAAGCAATTTTTGATGAATACTTGATAAATGTCTTTGTCAGACCAAACTTCAGTCTGCCTCCTTTTCATTATTATTAAAACACTGAGCCCCAAATTTCTTTGTTAGATAACTTGTGCTGTTAGCAACTTTGATTTGTATTTTAGTTATGATTCCCCTCTTCACTTTTCAGAACTACCTTTATGAATATCTAACTGAATCACCCCACGACCCCCAACCCACTAGGACTTACGTGTTCTGTGGTAGCAGTGCTAAAATGAAGAAGAAAACAATGTAAGCAAAGATAAGCATTCATTTTTATATTATTTACAGGTGTCCTGTTCTTAAAGAGTTTTTGAAGGATTGGTGCAACATGTCTATAGAGTAGTGAATTCCCAGCTTTGCTTTATTAATGCTGCAATTAATTTTGAAACTGAAAAAACAATTTTCTACGAATACATACTCTTTCTTAGACCTCAAGTGATCAAGCAACAGAAAATGAGGTTTTATTAAATTCCCTGAGCTGTCCTTGGAGGATATGCGTTACAACACTGTAGGGAAAAGTAAGATATTTTTAGTTCTTTTTAGCCTCAAAACAACATGAATTTCTCCTGTAGGCTTCGACAAATTATGAAATTCTGGTTTAAAAAGATACAGGTGAGCTTCTGGGTCCATCTCCTTCGTAAGAGATTTTGATAACTGTGAAGTGTTCCTGTCAAAAATGCTAGCAGCTGGAGAATGACAATTCTTCTGTTTTCTGTCATGCATCTCTGTGATTGGGAAGGGGGAATAGAAAAGACAGTTTTCAGACTGGAGGAGATTTCTTTTCCCTTTTTCGAGTTGTACTCATTTCATAGAAGGGGGTTGGTACTGTGAAAGGTTAACATGCTGCCATTAACTTACTGAAATACTTATGAAGTTTTTTGAGGTTTTTAGGAAAACATTGCAGGTGAAGCTTAATTTTTTTTTTCTGTATCTTATCTGTTGGTGACATAAAGTATCAGAGAAGTGTGTTTTTTGTTTGTTTGTTTTTTCCACATGATGCCACTGTACAAAGAACTATTACTTTGTCTTGTCTTTCTGTTTCAAAGTTTTTTATAATGACTCTCTTCCATTTGTAATATCCCTCATAGAAAATATATGTTATTTTTCCTTAAGACATCTGTAGAGTGAGAGCATATGCACTGATAATTCTATATGAAAGGCAAGGTTTGTAGCTCTCTCTTTCTATCACCCTAACGGGTGCTAAAACAAAAATTAACTGTGTAAGTTGATGTTTGAGTAGGACTTCCATTTCTTTGAAATACTGTTTTTCAACCCGTAAAGATCTTAGTTGAATGGACTGTCACCCACTGAAACTTAAGAAAACAAATCGGTGTTTTTTTTTTTTTTTTTCCCCCTCCTGATCGGTTGATCTGTTCTCCAGATCTAACTCTCAGTTCTAAAACAATATTTTATTGTTGACAGTTAACTGGGAGGCTTTTAGGGAGAAGGAGCTGGGAAGTATTTTTGGCTGACATGGATTTTGGCACAAAGAGAGCAGGATGGAGCAACTTGGAACTGTGGGAAGAACAGTAGGTTACACTTGTTTACGTAAATATTGCACTGTATTGTCAATTAAATTGGTGCCTAGTTAAGTGAATAGGGATGAACTTTTTCCTACAGATTTGAAAGAAATAATAAAATTAAAAATATTGAACTGGCTTACACTGCACATTTGCTAAATCTTTATTTTTTAAAGATCTTATACTTTGTGGGGGGTTGATCCCATGCTAAAAGTTCACTGCTGTACCCGCTTTATCCAGGTGCGAATAACTCCTGTCCCCTAGAAATGCTTTCATAAATAGAACAAACTTTGTTGATGTGGCTCTCTGAAGTTACCTAACAGAATTGCTGAAAGGAGGAAAACTATACCAAAAAGCATATCAATTTAAATGCCTCATTTGCTATTAACTTGCTACTCACATAGATAATCTAATTCCCCCAGCACCACTCCAACACCTTGCCGAACATTTCTGCCTTTAGTGAGCATGGTGATTCATACCAGCAAGATCTTTTTGTGGAGTAGTTTTCCACTGGATCAGCAGGCTGATTGAATTCATCAACAGTTAAGTGTCCTGTTAACTGTTTAACAGCCACTAGGTTGAGCATGTGTGAAAGCAGAAAGCGGGGAGGGAGGGCGGAAGAGGAGAGGGAAACCTGAGTGTTGTTTTCATGGGAGCGTTCAGATCGATTGTAAGGAAAAACTGCCCTAATTTTATTGTTTGATCTGATGTAGTGATGGCTGTGATGTAGACAACTTTCCATGTTTGCTTGTGTTAAACCCATTTCAGCTTCCTGAAATACAGAGGAATATAACCTTTGGCCAGCACAAAGGGCCTCATTACTGTAGCTTTAAACAGGCCCGCACACAATAGGCAGTGTTTGCTTCTCCTATAGATATTAGATGTGGAGATAGAGGAGGAAAAAAGGAGTTTCTAGATCAAGAGAGGGAGTGTTTGAACGAAGTTGAGGTCAGTAATGACCCTTTCTGCTTTTCCTGAACAATTTCTTTCGTACTTGCATTTTTTTTCAAACATCAAACGTATTTAAAAATCCTTTGAAATAATCTTATGTCAAATTATGGATTGCATATGTTGAACTTGGCTTTATTGCAATAAAGTGATCAGGTGTTTGGATGATAGCTCTTAAAGAATTTCAACCATATATGTAATCACTAATGTCAAATCAGGCTAGATTGGAAGAAAGTTCTCCTTTTAGTATTTTGTGCTTTATTACTAGCTGTGGATTAAGTTAAAAAAAAAAAATTAGAATGTTTGGCTCTGAGATTTGGAGCTTACTTTTGCAGTTACTTGTTTAGGTTCTTTGTTATTCCAATCCTTCCTAAATATTTAATTCTGCATTTTTCTTAATGTGGGAAAACCTTGACTACTAACATTTATTTCCTTTCCTCTCTTCCTCCTCTATTACTTCCAGTCATGGTTTCACTGCATTGAATTCCATTGTTCCTTTCCCTTTCTATATGTCTGTAGGGCACACTTAGTACAGGAGCGCATTTGCCTAGAAAGTGAATGAAATGTATTCGATTTGTCTTTGTTATAAGTACATGGTGAAACATACTAATTGCAGCATATATTTCAGCACAAACTTCTAATCAGAGATAACCCAGATAAGGCAGGCCAACAGTAGGACTATTAAGTGATTTTTGTTGGTGGTGGTGGTTAGTTTGTTTGTTTCTCTGTGGATTTTTGTTTGGTTGTTTTTTTGTCACACCAAAATGAAGCCTATGACCATTCCACTTCTGCTAGGCAGCCATGACAACACTGTACTATGAAGTGGGCACCAAGATCTTGACCAACGCTTCTTTCTTTCGTACTTCTTTACTTACCTCTGCTTCTGAGCTTTGCATCAAGGCCAAGTGATATTTACTGTTTTTATTTATAATTACTGTCATACTAAATGTGACATCAGCGTTGCCCCACAGAGTCCTCTTCCCCTTGTTCCCAGTTGTGCATTTCTGTTCCTCCGTACTGTTGGACTGCATGATTTTGTGACTGGCAGATCAGTGGGTGGACTAACTTACTGCATGTCTTCTTGGTCACTGAATCTATGGCAGGCAAGAGACTGCCAAGCTGCCAAGTCATGCCCCCTCAGCCTTCCAAACTCTACATCTACTGAGACAAACTGACAGGACACTGGCATTGCCAATAGAATAATGGTTTTGTGGCCATTCATGTCTCATCTAGGTAATTGTGCAGTCAGCCACGTGTCTGCACCACTGTAAGATAAGAACAGCAGTATCCCAGAAGATGAATGAATGAGAAAACAGGGATTGCTTCTCTGCAGTGACATACGTTTAAATTAATTCAGCAGTCTTATAAGTCTGCCCTATAGGGAGGGAAAAAGAGCAAGGAAACAAGAACTAAAAGCCTTGATCTTGCTTTGCAAAGAATTCTGGCTATTTGTTGAGAGGAATGTTGCCACAGGTGGCTTCAGTTTTTGTTTGGTGACTTGCTTTGTAATTTTAAAACAAATTTGAAGTCTAGAAGGTCCTTAAAAAGGAAAAAAAGTAGTGTCATAGACCTCTAAATGCACTTCTAGAGTTTTTATTTGCAAGATGAGTTGAGCAGTGTGAGAAATAATGAAACCCGAAGAACACACTATAAGCAATTCTTACATCCTTGCAGAGTCTTCTATTTCTTCCTTCTCTCTGATGCTATGCCCAAGTGTTTTGCTTCATTTTAGTGCAGAATAGTGCTATGACAAAGGCTATCCATGCAGGCCCCTTCCCTTCCCTCTTTGTATCTGGCAGACTGACTACTGTCTTGACTCACTGCTGACTGTGAAATTAAAGTTAGTAAGAATTCAACAGGTAATTCACTGGATGATGATTATTCAGTATCCTGGATTTTTGCCTTTCAAACTCTTTT
>VZSV01000173.1:724017-780522 GCA_013398735.1 Nothocercus julius | reverse complement strand
ATAGTAGTGCTCAGTTGTACTTTTGTTCTGTGTATACACCTAGTTCTACATAAAGTTTGGCTATATGCTTTTCTCTCCTCTTTCTAGGACAGGGAAAAAAAAAAACTTTTTAAAATACAAGAATAGCAGTTTGGGGGGGGATTTAGTCTTTAGATATTGTTTTTCTTGATTTTTTTTTTTCTTTTCCTTTTCTGAGGGAGTCAGGAAGAAAGCTTGTTCATTTTTATCAATTGGTATTTTGTGTCTTACGAGATCTGAGGTTTATATAAAATTACATACTTTTTTGCTCTATTTTGGTATTAAAAATGAAATTGGTGAAGCATTTTAGACTCTTCTTAAAACTAATTTTCCTGTAACTAGAAGGAATGAGGCCTTAACAACATTTGTTCCTCTAAAGTTGTAGGAATTCTTCTGACTTTTCTTTCTTTTCTGGCCACATTCCATTCAAACTTAATCTACAGTTATCTGTGAATTCAGATTTATAGCATAGTTCTTGTCCTACTGAAAAATAATATTTCATACTTAGTGGAGGAAAAAAAGAAAGAAAAACGAGTTCTTGACCTAAATCTATAGGGCCCTTGAAGAGCGGTCTGCACAGTCATGTTTCACCATGTGCAGCATGTACATGGAGGAGTAGTCTGGTACTAGAATAATCTTTGTGCTGAAACCTCTTCATTTCCAGCTCGGCATGTGCATAAAATTCTTCTGTGAAGCAGAAGATGCAGAGAGGCTATAAGCTGGTTTTTTTTATTGTTTTTGTTTTTGTTTCCCCCCCCCCCCAACTATATGACAGGCTAAAGTCTTGTTTACTTAGATTTTGTTCCTTTAGGAATGTTAAACAGTCCAGTCTCCAGTCTAGATGCTGATACTACAAGGTCTGTGATAATAGTCTAGTCTGTCTGAAGGCAGAGTTTTGCAGAGTTTTGGTGGATTTGTTTTCCTAGCTTTCAAAAACAAAACAAACAAAAAGGGAAATTGTATCATTGCAATTTTTCTAGCTAGCCTCAATGTACTGATGACATTTCACGTCTTCCAGCTCATTCTGCTATACTGCTTTTCTTCTAATGTGTGAGATCTTAGCTTAAACAGAAAAAAATTCTTGCCCTATAAAAATGATAATGTAAAAGTTGTATGATAAACTTTAGGAAAGACTTATGCATACTGTGAATGCTTTAAATTAGAATGAATAATCCGTGTTTAAGGGTTTGTTCTTTATATTCCCAGGGTGGTGCTTTATGTTTTTCAAAACTTGATTATGCAGTAGCCTGGTTCATCAGAGAATCCATGACGATCTATATCTTCTTATCTGCGTTGTGGGACCCCACTATTAGCTGGAGGACCGGCCGCTACAGGTTACGTTGTGGAGGCACTGCAGAAGAAATCCTCGATGTATAGCCACAGCTTTGTAACTGTGAATGTCAAAAAGAGAAGGGGGATGGGAAGGAAAAGTATTATAAATTGTTTATATAAATGCTTTTAAGAAAATCTACCTTCAGTAGTTTTATTACTTGTATGTTTTGGTATCTGTTCTTTAATTTATTTTTGCATGGCACTTGCATCTGTGAAAAATACATCTGTAGTCTTGGCCAAATGGTACCTTGCTCCTATGTACAAGAGGAAATTGAGAGAACTGGTCCTAGCATCCATTTTCTCTATGGATGCTCTGCAGCAAACTGAAAACTGTATCCTTCTGGATATGGATAGCTTCTTACTCCGTGGTGTGCTGGTCTAGGAGATCCAGGGGTCAAATAGCTATTGCCTGTCTGGATTGCACAAGGCAGCACCTTGTAAAACCACAAATTAAAACAAGCAAACAAAAAAAAACTGATTTCTGTTAATGTCCCACACAATTGAGCTCATGACAGGACTTTGGGAAAGAAGCTTTTGATTGCTTTATGCCTACCTCTTGCATTTGCTGCAGAACAAAATGAATGGAAAGGTAAATAGACTTTGCAAAAACAAAAGTTAAACAAAAGCTGGAGTTGTGTTTATATGTATATATGGAATATTTTTGTGTCACTGCAATGAACCAAAAGTGGACTGAGTTTGATAGGAAGAATTGGAAGGAATTATTGGCTAGGCATGTGTTACTGAAGGCAACTTTTGGCCAACTCCAATCTGGTTCTGTCTGAACCTTGTTAAGCACTGTGCTGTAATTAGACTAGCTTGTCCCCTTCACTGTTCCCATCTTTTTTTTTTTTAAGGGGTGTTTTTGTTTTTCCTGTGAGCGAGTGCTTTGATAGGGGGGGTGTGTGAGAGTGTTTTTGTGGGACACAGTAGGGGGTGGGAGGGGAGCAGAAATACATTTCAGAAACATTTCACACATGAGCTATTTTCTTACACAATGTCTTAAGAATGTAATTTCATGATGCAGGTATTTAATAACTTTTTTAAGTAAACATATGTACCTATACTAGTCACTAATAAGTATTCAATTGCAGTAGATATTGTGAATATATTAAAGGGCCAGATGAGTTTGCTGTTACTGATTAAAACTGCAAGCTTAATTTAAATATCAAACTAAGTCTACTCTTGGCTTTTTGCCTTCTACTGTTAGTCTAGCCTTTAAATTGGATCTTTGTATTCCAGTGGTATGACTAAAAGGACTAGATTATAATGCATGCTGTGTTTTTTCTTCCCCCTCTACTCCTTGTAGTTTGCTTTCCAACCTCTTTGTGAGACCTCTTAACTTGTGGTGAACTGGACTTGTTTTGTTTGAAATTTTTGTAATTAAGAGGAAAAAAAAAAAAAAAAGTGAGAGGGATGTTGCATAAGCCTTTTGTTTTCATAAGTGTATTTATGCTGCTTTCCTTTTCTTCAGAATGAAATAGCATATTGTCACCATGAACATGAGCTGCTAATTGCAAGGCTGACACTGTCAACATGGCAGCTTTAAAAGTTGGACAGCACTTCTATGTCAAAGCATAATGTGTAGCATATTAGCAATAATGATATGTGTTTATAAACATGGACACTTCTACCTTACTGAGCCAATTTCTTAACTGTCATATGCTACACATAAGTGTTTATGTACATGTCGTAAGACTCTGGGCCAAATTACTTCCTCCAGCTTAATATTTTTTTGCCTTATGATATCATCGAACGTTATTTTTAATGGGGATCTCTATGTGAACAAAGGCTTTTCATGCATGCTGCTTTCTTTTCATGTGAATCGGGAAGAAAGTCCTGAGGCAAGTTGCACATTGAAAGCTAGTCTAGTTGTGACCCACTAAAACACTTTCTTTTCAATATTGGTTCTACATAGTTGAATTTTTGCTGGCAGTGTTTGTAATTTCATTTGTTTCATGAAGTTTGCCATTCATTGCGCTGCTGAAGTGAAGCTTAGCTTGCAACTTAGCTTTATGCTGATTTCTACGCAGGCAGTGAAACAAAACCAAAAAAGGCTGAAAAGACTTCATTTACAAAAAGCATAGATAAGAGTAAGCGTTGTGTTAATGAGTGCTTTTTGCATTGGTAGTCATCTTTGAGAAAGAAACTGAAGCATCATATAAGCAAATAGCTTGATTTTGTTACTGTTCAGTTGATTATGAAATGGAAATCAAACGGTAAAATGTTATAGAAGGTGCCGCAACAGAATTCTAGAAATTTAAAAAAATGGCTGATTTTTAAAAGGTTGTATGATCTACAGATATGTCAAATACATCGCATTTACTTAAAATCATTGTCTTGTTCTTTTTTGTTTTGTTTTGTTTAAAAATAAACTTTGAATACGATCTGTGTTTGGAGCATGTATTCTTTTTCCTGCCTGTTGTGTGGTGACTGTAACATGAGAGATTTGGGATCTAAGTGTGTATGGCTGCTTTGAAAGAATTAACTTTTAATTCTTAACTGCCATAAATTGATGTGTCTTTTGGGTTCTTCATACCTGGACAATCTGGTTTGGATTTTTTTTTTTTCCCTGAGATTACTTAAATGTGCATAAATCTTATTTTAAAGTAAATTAAAAAAAAAAAAAAACAGTATACCAAAACCTCAATGGTTCCCTGTCTATTACAACTAATCAGGCTGTATTAATATTGTGGAAGTACTTATCTTCCCCCTAAAACATGTAGCTTTTTGTTTTGTGTGTGTGTGTGAGTGTCTGTGTCTAAGCTAGCTGAAATGGTTTATGCTTCTAACCATGTGCTTCAATATATGATTTTGAAAGTAGTTTTGTTTGTTTTTAAAGGCCTCTTTTAGACTTAATCCCTAATTATTTTCCAATCATCTAACTCTAAGGTAGTCATAGTTCAGGGATTCTCAAGTTAGCCTTGCTCCACAAGAGCTGTGACTAATTCCAGGTGTTGATGCTAAAGGAAACTAAGGTTTCATTTGGAATTCTGGATAGTCTTTATGAATTTCTGCTGAAGGAAATGGTAAATTACAGAATGGCCACAATATCAGACTCAATTCAGCATTTATTTCTGAGAATGCCTGAGGTAAATAAACTGATTGCCATAGGACAGCAGATGAATCTGTGTGATGATACAAGTTTAAAGGTGCTTTCTCAGCATTTAAACAAAAGTCCATGACTAAACTTCACCATGACAACATACATACAAACCTGGCAGGTGGTGATGGGGAAAGTTCTCAAGGCTAATTTCATGTTGGTTTTGAAGGTGTTTATGATTCCTTCTCCTGTTTTGGAACTGTGCTGTAACTAAGATCACTAATTTGGAGTATGTTTTAAAAAAAAAAAAAAGACAAAAAACAAATCACACAACCACTGTTGTTTGTTCTGTGGATCTTGAGCATTTTAAAAACTGCTACACTGTTAAAACTTTTACTGCCCACTGTTGGTTAACCAAGGACCAATAATAACTCTTAAAATTCCCACATTCTACTTTTCTCGTGTATGTGTCTAGTCCTGAAGTTTTGAACCCTCATTGCTAAGGAAGCAGGAGTCTCAATGCAGCACTACCAGAAGTTCTTCAGCCTCTGCCGTATTTGTGTGAATACTCTAGCTAGCTGGTCTATGCAGAAAGTTGCTGTTCACTATATTACAGCTCTTAAAAGTCTTCATTTCTGAAAGTCCTACAGGTAGATACGTGGCTAAGTACTTCCTTCAAATGCAACTTGAACTGCGAGCAAGGCAACCTCTGTCAAATCCTAAGACTTTGTAAGCAGCTAGCTATAAACTCTCGCATGGTTACTTCAAGTGTTTTACTTTCAAAAGCAGTTTTAGATTAGAGCTTTTTAAGTTCTGAATATAGATTGCACAGTTTGGGCATAAAAAAGCATCTCAAATTGTAACCTCTTCAGTGGATACAAATGTTTGTAATGCTGTTCTCAGCACCTAGCTGAGGTCAAAATTATTACTTTTATTTAGCTTATTCTTGTAAGCAGCGGTATTGTCAAAACAAACTAAAATTCCTAACCTTCTCCAACTTTTTTTTTTATCCTTTATTTCCTAAATTCTCATGAGATCAAGAGTCAGCTGGTAATTATATGTGATTGTCCACAAGTTGTTCAGATTTTGGTTTCAGATTGGTTAGCAGACAGCCGCTACTCATGAGTGTATGGTTTCTTTTTTTTGACCTCTATCAACTGTCCATATTTTTCATTGACTATGGGTGTGACTATTGATGGTAAGTGTGAGAGGTGCAAATGAAACAACTTGCAGTTGAGATTTGTGGGTTATTGTTTTATGTTTTGTTTTGCTACTCTCCACCCCTCCTACGAGCTTCTCCCTGTTGACACGAAGGATGGAAGAGCCTTAGCCAAACCCATGTGCCAACTGGAATTAGTGGGATTTTGTGGCTACCTTATATCCAGCCAATTTGTGAGTGTATGGCAGAAGTCAGGCTTGTTCTTACGGTTGTGCAGGAAGTCAGTAAATTCATTGGAAGCATGAAATGGGAGCTGTCAAAAGAAATCTTCTTCACTAGACTTTGACATGAAATGAATTACTGTTCTGGATTTGAGTTTTACATCCCCTGGGCCTTTGTTAAACTCGGGTCTGCTGACAGGATGGCAGTGACTCAGAATTAATATTAAGATGTGCTGGCCTTTGAATCCTCTTGCCCTTTAAGTATAAAGAGTGTTTTTTCTTCTTTTAATGCCTGCCTGTTGCCTGGAAAAGTCTCTTTTCACATATTCAATGACAACTAGGGTTTTGATGGCAGCAGAGACAACAAAAGACCTATACATTACATATTTAAATTGTGGTAATATGTCCAATGTATTCAAACATATTCAAAAGTTACTCTCAGCCTTGTGGCATCTATGAAGACCTTTGGGGATTTTGTCAGTGTAACTGTTTTAGGAAAGGCTTATTTTATATATTTATATATATATGTATAAATACAAATACAAAATAAAAACCTGCCAAAAGTTTAAAGATGACAAGCCTATTTTCTTTTGTGCAGGAATCAGATAGGTGAATAGTAATTTTCTAATATAAAAACCCAATACTATTTGTGTTTCTTGGTGGTGTTTTTTTTTTATTTTGATTTTCTTTTTTAATCTCTTCATAGGGTGCCCAAAAGCTGGTACACTTCATGTCATATCCAGTTTCATTTCTCAGTTAGTCGAAACTTCAACATAATGTGGTAGTGTGACTTTTTCTCAGGCCTCTTCACTCATTTGCTTGAGCAGTTTTGTTCTTCCTGTCTTCTGGCTACCCCCACAGAGGGGAAAGGTGGAGGTTATGCTTTCTTCACTGGCAGCTTCCCCGAAACTAAGTGCAAGGCATGTGCTTTTCTCACTTGGCTGCCTTCTGTTCCATTTCACTGGCATTTTCTGTTCCCCCTTGGGTCCACTTCATCCCTGAACATCTTTGTAAAAGGAGTTTCCATAGACAGAAATATAGGGGATGGGGAAAGAAGAGATGAGAGGGAGAACTGAAGAATACAGTATTAAATTCCCTCATGACTTTAATCTTCTGGAGTGAAAGAGTATAGGCAGCTCTAGGCTGAAGCTTGCTGGGCAAAACTAAAATGGGTGAAACTTAGGTGAAACCTATTTTAGAAGTGCTTTTAGGGCCTCTAGATAAAGGAAAGATTGAGACCTCTGAAATGTTCTTCCATGTTCAGGATGTAGCTGAGCAGCCTGTTTCTCTTGAATTACATAGGGCTTTCAGCAAGACCAGTTTCAGAGCTCATATGTGACTGGTGTTTCCTACCTGGTAAAGGAGGCAAACAAGCTGGCAGGGGAACTGCTTGTCCTGCAGCTGAGTAGCAGGACATGAGACCTAGTGGCTGTTGTGTCCTGGCTACAGGCCATTCAATAGCCTCGGCTTATCTCCCCAAGTCTTGAAGCTTTCAGTTTCATGTTAACTCTGCAAGTGCCTGCTGGGGTAAGGCAGGTTTGTCACCCCTGGCTGAACCTGGGAAGGGGGCTGCAGCTGTGAGGAAGATCTGGACTTTCCCCAAGTTTGGGAGTATCTGAAGCCATAGGATGCGTTCTTTGATGACATTTGCTCTTTAAATTACTACTACTTGATTTCCAGATGATGGGGGACTTTGCTGATGTTAGGCGCATAGGGACTCCTATCTAAGTCGCACAGTGTATTAGGCAATATGTGAGGCAGAAAAGAGACAATAGGCAAATGCCAGAGAAAATATTGTCCTGTGGGTACAACTGGTTAATCCTGGTGGTGTGCAAAATAAAGTTTGTTACTTTTGCATGATAGAAAAAAAAATCCTAAAATATTCACCGTTTTAGACACCATCTCCCCTATAATTATGATCATAGTTAAACAGAGTTGTCTAAAATGTGGTTGTTGATCACTAGATATGTGTATAAAGTATACCTTGCCCCTATACAGGCTGATACAGCGATCTCATGACAGTGCATCAGTGCTGTGCTAACTCTGCTAGAAGTGAACTGCTGTATTTGACAGTCAGTGATGCTTTACTAGAGTAAGTCTTTGTGGGTAGCTGAAGCACAACCACATGGCGTTTTTGTCGTTTGACTGTAAAACACATTGCTTTCGTATGCAGTAGGTGATGGCTGAAGAGATGATTTCATTCCGTTTAGTGCCAAAGCTGAAATGAGCATCAGAGGTGAAATCAGGCATTTCTAGTCCTCTTCCCTATGATTAGTTCAGAAGTTTGTGCATTGCTGCCTCAAGAGCAATCTATTGCTATCAAGCAGTATACTCATTCGTTATAGCATACTCATTCTTTATTGATACATAGAATAATAAAACCAAATCGATCAAGCCAAAAAAAAAAAAAAAAAAAAAAAAAAAAAAAAAAAAAAAAAAAAAAAAAAAAAAAAAAAAAAAAAAAAAAAAAAAAAAAGAAAAAAAAGAAACAGTACAAATATATTACTTTCTGTAATCACTGCAATTATTACCTGTAGCTACTGTTTCCATCACTAAGTCCTGAAATAACTAGAAGAAAGAAGAAATAAATAGTTTTTCAATATCCCTGGTGTACCCATGTGCTTCATGACACATTCTCTGCTCGTGCTCATTGCATTTTGGAAAGAGTTAAGTTTTCTCTGGGAGAGGAAATCAAAATCCATCAAGCCAAGTTTCCCTTTTTTTTGACTTACGCCTTGCCCGCCAGTCTTTTGGCTTCTACCTTTCCTGCTGTCATGACCTTACTCCTCCATTTCCTCTGTCTTGCTCTTTTCCCCGCTTCGTGTCAGTGCCAAGTCCAGCCTTGGACTGTTCCCTGCTCAGCAGTGTGCTGTGTCAGTGAACATTGGCCTCCAGCAAGTCCTCCTAGACATGCCTCATGCAGGGACTGCTCTCTCCATCTTTGCTCTTCTCTCCTGCCCCAGCCCATTGCACGCTCCCGCAGGACTCGCGTGTGGGAAGAGCCCGTTGCTAGCTGAAGCACAAATGTGGATGTGCCTGCAGCAGCCCTTAGCCCGCCGGGGGCTTGTGAAAATGCAACGGTGACCTAAAAGGGATGCCCTCCATGCTTGATCATTTGCTTGTTTGCTCGGTTTGAGCAATTTAATACAATTTGCTCTGTAACCTGGGCAGTCAGAAGAGCAGCGCTCAGCTCCTGTGTACGAGGGGGGCAGCCTCCTCCTTCCCCTGCGATGACACTGCTGCCTAGAACCCCAAGCACAGAGGTGTTTTGTGCAAGAAAGATTCACGCCAACAGAATCTCCTGAAAATCTGACCGACACATGAAGGGAAAGCAGTTTTTGCCTGGGAAGTTAAAGAGCATCCGCCAGCTGATGCTGCTGGACATGCCTTTTGCAATGTCTTGGAGCAGCCGGGACATGGTGCAGGGAGAGATCAGTCTCTGCTTGGGTGTCAACTCTCTCATGCTTTTTTCTTGATATTCCAGTGTTCCAAAAACTGTTACAAAGTGATTCTTTGTGTCTAGCACCTGCCACATGGCCTCTGAGATGTTAAACGCCTCCTGTTTTAGTTTGGTTTACTTTACACACAAAATCCCCCCATCTCTGGCCTCAGGGCCAGACTCCATCTCTGTTAGGTCAAAGTTTCAATTTTTTTGCTGGCGCAGTTTCAGATGAGAGAAAATGCGTTTTTTCGCTCAAGGAAGTATGGGAAACGGATCTAATCTCCATGGGCTGCAGCGTTACCTAAAACGAGGCCTCCCACACTAAGGGTGCGCTGTCGAGGCACTGAGCTAATATGTTAGAAAAGGTAATACTTCCAGCGCTTTTCTGAATGTGATTTTCAGCTGCAGAGGCAACTAAAACTCGCGTGCTCTTTTGTGTAAGGTTTGCCCGGAACATGCAGCATGGGCACTAACTAGATGTCTCTGCTGTCTGCAAGACCTCGTAGGGATTGAGGTGCGAGGAGGGACTTCCTCAGCCTGAGGAGACGGTGGAGCTGCTGGCATGCAGAAACAGACTCTTAGCAGTGGAAATTTAAGTACCTGATGGCTCTGAGACACTGATGGCTCTGAGACACTGGTGCAGAGGCTTTGAGGATGAGACAATTTCCAAATACCCTCCTTCGTCCCGACTGTGACGACTGCTCAAGCCTTTAGAAAACCATTTCAGCACACTAAACCCAGTTTTGAAGTAGGTGAAGCAGTTGGGGTTGAGTTTTGGGGTTTTTTTTTTTCTGCCTTAGCAAGGAGCTGGATGAAGGGTTGGTGGGAGGAGGGCAACAGCAGCAGCCAGGACCTAGATCAGTTCAAGCCGTGGACTCAGCCGTGCAGCAGACCTAGTCCAGCTTTCAGTGAGGATGTCTTCTACGTAACTTCAAGAAGACTGCGTGTTTTGCAACTGCACATGCTTGCGTGTATACATAAAAAAAAAAAAAAAAAAAAAAAAAAAAAAAAAGGTGTACTCTTTATAAATCTCTTCCAACTTACTTTCTATTAAATATGTAAAATTACTATGTAAGTAAACAGTATGGTTTGTAGTTTGAGCGCTTGCCTGACTAGTGACTTTAGGTATTTACATTGCTACTTGCCACAAAGACCAATTGTTCAAATACAGTATTCTTTCTGAATGTTGCCAGATGTTACACAATAAAGGCAAACCATGATTGCAGTCCTGAGCTTGTTCAAAGCAGGGAAAAAAGATGGTATGTCCTGTTCTTGGAGAGCTTCATTATTTATCTAGAGGTCCCAGAACTGGCTTCCTCATGTGAAAGAAAGTTGGAAAGTGCAAAATACTGCTGATTTGAAACCTAGTATCTTCTACCTTTTCTGAACTGACATGACTAACATAGTAACCTCTGGTCACTGTTAGAGAAGATGAACTTTTCTTTCCTTGAAAATAAATGTGATGAATGGAGAGGCCTGCACACTTCGTGGTGCGCTGCACTCACCCCTGGGGTAAGCGATAGCATGAAAACCATGCTCTTGTACTCACCACGTCTCCGAGAAAATGTCTGCATTCGTCAGGTTCCCCTGCCTGGTGGCAGCCCAGGCTGCTGCTCCATGCTTCACCTTCTACTGCTCGGCCCAGAGCACGGCATCCTTTGCTCTGTGGTTTAAGAGTTGAGCTTGGCTGGGCAAAAGCAAAATCAGATAATGTATGAGGGAAGGCGTTCCCAGCGAGGTGGTGGTGATCCAGGGTGTTGCTGATAGAATGGTGAGATGCAGGGTTTCAGCAGTCCAAGGCAAACAGTCATTCCTTAAGGTGTGTCACTTTGGCTCTTAATTATAAAGTAAGCCTTTGTGGACTATGGAAACTGCACATGGGATTAGGAATCAGGGGCAGGCTGTGCACATCTGCCAGCAGTGTGGGTACACTGAGCCAGTGATATGCTTGAGGATCATTTGCTATTCATCTTGCATGATTCCAAGCAAGGAGGAATGATGGCCACGATTAGTTCCCATTGCTATCCGTGGGCAGACTTGGCTGAGAGTTGGCATCGGGCCCGTGCTGAGGAAACAACCCTTTTCTGGGCAATGGTGTAACTGTGTGGTCTGCGTCTGAGTGCGCCAGGATGACGGCATCCGATAGGCAGCAAGTGGCACTCAGGACAGCTGGGTGACAGCTGGAGGCAGCCGCGTGCTGGCATCAGGACCGCATGGGCTGGGCGGCGTGGGGTATAGGGTATGGAGTATGAGCTGTGGGGCATAGGGAATGGGCGTTATGGAGCATGGGCGGTATGCCAAAGCTGGGCGCTGAGGGAGAAGCAGCACCCTCAGCACGCTGCCATTCCGTATTCCAGAATATGGGAACAGTCTGAAAACGCCAAGGAAGGAAGAGGTTATGAGCTTGACACGAGGCAGCAGCCCCCTTGTCCCAGTTGGGATGTTGGCTGGTGATGCTGTGCTTGCGCCGAGCAGGTGTTGGGAGGACAACATCGTGCCGCGAAAGTCAATTACCAGGAAAGAGCTAAAGCCCAGTGAACACATGGGCAGAGAGCAAAATGTGTCTCCTGAAGCAGAAAGCAGTGCATTTTTTTTTTTTCCTGCAAGCCTGGATGGTGGAAACAGACAAAAGGCCATGTCTCGTCCTTGCCTTCCCTGGCTGCAATGACAGTTCTCTACCAGCATTGACTCATTTTGGCTTCCATATAGCATAAAAAGCTATAGTCAAGGAATAGTCAAGAAAGAAAAGCAACAACAGTGTTTGCCTGAGAAAGGAAGCAGTCTGTAAACCTTCACCTTTATGGTCTTTCGTATTGAAACAGTGCCCAGCCTTGTCCTACTTCAGTCTTCTAGTACAGTGAGGCAGAGCTGACAGAGCAAAAAACACAGTGTGGTGTAAGAGGTGAAAGTATTTAGGATATTCAGGTGTGGGTGATACCTGCAGCATGATTTCCCAAGCTGAGATAATCTTGCAAGGAAATTGTTTCAAAGAATGGGTAAAAGCACAAAATGCTGCAGAATCCTTGAAGTGCCTGATCTCAGACCCAGCCAAAACCCTCGGATTGTTACCCAAAAGGGAACACTTGGGTGAACAGCTGCTCAGAGGCACACCAACATTTGACTGTCTCATCTGGCTGGGGCTACTTCATAAAAAACATCCTGAAGAAAGCTCTGTGTCAGATCAAAATACTTCAGATGGGCAATGTGCTGGAGTCTTAGTGCAGCACTTACTACCAGGAAGAAATGGAAGCATTGCAAGCAGGTTGTTTCTTGCTCCCACCTCTCAGGACTATAGCTAGTCATGGCCAATGAATAAAATAGCTAATGTATCAGCCATGTTGAAAACTGTCCTTCTTTTGCGTTACACGTGAGGATGGAGAGCCTTTTCCTCTAGACACCTTGTCCTGGACAAGATCAGTTTACATAGGCAGAAGTCAGGCTATCTCAGACATGGCAGGAGTTGGTTTTCATTTGGGGAAAGGTCTCTTCTGTCCCTGGACAGCTGAAGGAGGGTCTGACTGCCCTTTCCTGCTTGGTACAGCTTTGTAAACTTCATGGTTATTTCTTTCTGTTTATTATATTCTGGTTATATAGGATGGCTATGGAAAATCTTGTTATAATTTTGTAGGTGCTTCAGTTTTGTGTTGCAGCCAGCCATCATCAAGAAGAGTCCTCAAGATGGCCTCTTACTTTTTATTTTTATCTGTATATCAAGGCAGAGCTGGGACTTTGCTTGCTTTCTAAAGAGGAAATACCTCACCATCCTTGTGGTTCTTCTTCTTAGGATCTCTTCCTGTGGAGTAATTTGCACCCGTAAAATTTACTGGAGAGAGTAACAATTTCATTTAAAAGGAAAAACAATTGTGTACTCATTCTGTAGAGGAGTTGGTAATACTTTTTTTTTTTTTTTTTCCCCTATTGCTGCCATTCACCTTTTGAAGCTCATGTTAATGCAAAGCAGCTGGGATAATTTCCTGGACTTACAGACTTAAAAAAGCACCACTGCAAAGATGTAGTCACTTGTAGTCAAAATTTAGCTTTAATTAAGTGGGGAAAATTGGAACTCCAGAAACACAAGCATAAGTCCATCTCATGGCTGCTATGAAGATGGTTGAAGCCAAGCACACAAAACACACAGTAGGGTTTACCCCAGAGAGCACTGAACTGTCTATGGGCACCATTTCGTGACTGTAGGGATATCTGAACTTTAGCTTTCTTGGGTACTGTGATCAACCAGTGCCCCATGGGTTGTCCAGCAAGAGCACAGTTTTCCCTTTGCTCAATAACTGCTAGCGGTGGACATTTGGCCAGGCTGAGCTTTGAGAGCTGCATTTCCACCTATGAGTCTTCCAGATTCCCAACACAGTCCTTTAGGCACAGATTTTCCAAGAGACATAGGGTCCCAACACCCAGTAGGATGCAAAATTTTGAAAAGTGCTTCCGGCACAGCAAGCATTGACTTCACTGGTCAGAAAAGCCCATCTCCGCCATGCCCAGGAAGGCCAGCTGCTGAGGAACATCCTCATGGGGAAGGATTGTCACCTCAGAAGACCGACAGTTGTTTTGCTTGGTTTTCCTGGATGTTGGGGTAGAGGTCCACAGCAGTGTTGTGGTTTTCCTGAAGGAACCACAAGGATATTGTAACTGGCCCTTGCTGGATAGCTAGCTGAAGGACTGCACTATACAAACAGGGACTTCCACTCCCAGGAGTTCGTACTGTGCCCTTGTACTTCAATGTTCGGATAACCACTGAGCCTCAAAAACAAAACATCTGACCAAATACAAACATTAGAAGGATATTTTCTGAAAATAATACCTCTTCCATGTGGCATTGCTGGACCCAGACCCGTTGTTCTACCTGTCACATACTAAAGCAGAAATGCCTGTGCACACAGTTGTATTTATTGTAGTTTCGAATACACCTAAAAGGAAGTCCACACGTGCTAGCACCTAGGGGTGCATTTGTTCAGATGTCACACAACAATATGTTAGAAATTGAGTCTGTGTGTAGGGCTGGGTCTTCTGATATCATCCATGCTTTCATAGCCTGCTGTCTTGGAAGTCCCTGTTTGCACAGGTTGACCTGTTGGGCAGAAACTCTGCAAGGAAGGACCTGGGTGTTCTGGTGAATACCAAGTTGACCAGGAACCAGCAATGTGCCTTTGTGGCCAAGAAGACCAAGGTCATCCTGAGGTGCATTAGGAAGAGTTGTGGCGTGAAGGTGGAAGGAGGTGATCCTCCCCTCTGTTCAGCTCTGGTGAGGTCTCGGGTGCTGTGTCCTGTGCTGGGCTCCCTAGGACAAGGGGGACGTGGAGCTGCCGGGGTGCAAACAGAATAGGGCTATTAAGATAATGAGGGGACAGAAGCGTCTGTCTCATGAGGAGACACTGAGAGAGCTGGGGTTCTTCAGCCTGGAGAAGAGAAGTCTGAGGGGAATCTCATCACTACAATCGGTACAAATACCTTAAGGGAAGGGTCTGGCCAAGGGGACAGATTCCTTTCCGTGGTGGTCACTGACAGGACAAGAAGCACAAGAAGGTCTACCTGAATTTGAAGAAAAACTTCTTTACTCTGAGAGTGACAGAGCTTGAAACAGGCTACCCAGAGAGGTTGTGGGGTCTCCTTCTTTGCAGATATTCAAAACCTGCCTGGATATGACCCTGTGCCATGTGGTCTAGGTGTCCCTGCTGGAGAAGGGGGATTGGACTAGATGATCTCTAGAGGTCCCTTCCAACCACAACCATTCTGTGATTTTGAATTTCTCTTTGACACGGTTGCCTCTCTGTGAATTTTTCTGAAATATGGTGTGGGGACAAACAGAAGTGCATGCACTCTGGTAGCACAAGGGCAGCTTAGTGGAGAAACCAAGCAAGCAGGGCTGGATGTGAAGGTGGGTATAGCGAATTCCAGCCAGCCAGCCTTGGTTGCTTGCATAGTATTTAATTCATAGCTTTGTGGCTGAAGAACCTGCCAAGCAGGTAACTGAGCTTGCATGGCCTGTATGGGCAATCTTAAGATGAGAATGCAGTGAACTTGCAGGGACTGTGTGTATGAAGCAGTACAACTCTGAAAATGGAAAGGCAGAGCTTTCACAAAGAAGCAGGCTCTAAGCTCATTTACAACTTCAAAGGTGACCTCTTATTTTTACTGAAAACAGAATTTTCACATGGTAGTTTCGGGGAAATATAGACTCTTTAGTTCAAAGCTCTTCATTTTGTGGCCTAAATTGAAAATTACCACTGTCCTCATGAAAAAAAAAAAAAAAAAAAACAGGAAAGCCATGCTGTCTGCTATGCTCTTCTATATTTTGAGCTGTCCCCTTTGTAAAAAGTAGGTGTAAAAATCTGTCCGTCTAATTGCCGGCTCCTTCACTTGGTTTGCAGTGACGCCAAGCCACGTGCAAGGTGCAGGGCAGCAGAGGCTCCAGCCCCTTGCTGACCTCCTTCTGAGTATTTGTGACTCCTTCTGACTCCCCACCTGTGCTATAAATGCAGCAAAAAGAGAAATCATGGCTGCTGGCTTTGGGGTGCAATGGGGAATGAATATACAACCTGGGGTGCACGATCCTCATCTGGGGCATGGGGGACTCTAGATTCCCTTTTAGACTGGGACACTGGCACCACTGGCACCTTGTGGGGCTGGTCACTACCTCTTCTCACTACTTACTTTTTCCTGTCAGGATGCTTGGGTTAGTCACTGGTGAGAGGAACAGTGCTGCTGCAGAGCTGCATTCAGGAGTGGTTGTGAGGGTCTCTTGATACTCTGATGATGACTGACTTGACCATGTACAGACAGGTGGCCAGAGAGGTGGTTCAGAGAGCAAGCTGTAGTGCCTTTTCTAGTGTTTTTCTGTTCTCACACAGCTAGTTTGTGATTGCAGTTTCCCAGGGACTAAGGCTGGGTTATACTACGGGTGATATTGCACGGGAGCAAAGAGTGGTCATTCCTTCAGCAACAGCTCAGTTAGGAGGGCTCCACACAGGCTGAACAACCTGAAAGAGCAGCAGTGAACTTTTTATTTTATTTCTTGCAGCTTAGTGATAGTCTTATCTGGATTTTGCTTTCAACCATATGAGATTCTGGTTTTGATTTCCAGTCATGCTCTGCACTCAAGTCTCTTAGGTTTTGTGGGTTTGTAGAGTTTCGCTTTCAGTTCTTGACTATTGTGTTTTCCAGTAAATTTCAGAATGTTTTTTATGCCTCTGCTTGCATGAAGCTAACGGTTCTCAGGCTGCTGTGCAGCCAAGAGATAATCCAGGTAAAAAGAAACCTGTTTTCATTAGCCGCAAAGGGGTCTTTGCCTCGGTCAGGAAACTCGAAGGTTTAGGAAATTGAAAGCAAGTTGAAAATCATTACCTGAACAGAGCTACTAAAAACCCAGAAGAATCTCACACTGTCAGACCCAAATGTCAGCACTCAAATCTTGTAATCAAAAGCACATTTGTATTGCTTAGCGTAGGTGCTTGTCAAAATCCCAGACAAAGAAACAGTTTTGCTTAGCAGGGCAAACCTGGTGTGAGGGATTTCATCTTGAACAGAGTGTTTCAGGGGACACCAGTTGTGTTTTTCTCCCAGAAACCATTTGAAAGAGGTGCCACCTCTGGAGCACCTCAATGCCTTAGTCGTCGTTCCATGGTGATCAACAGGACTGAAGAACAGAGGCCACTTCAAGCCATACTTACTCACCATGAAATCATGAAATGCAGAAGTTATAAGGCTGGAGAAAGCTGTGGCTTGCTATGCAAAAGGAATAGTATGTCTCATGATTTGCTGTACTAACTTGCACAGGGTGGGGAGCCCCGTTCATGGATTTGGCCCGTCGAGTGGTCGACATAGAACAAATTCAGAACAAAAGGGCATCTCTGAAAGAAAATGCAGGCATTTTTTTCAAGTCACGCATTTTCATGTGCTCCTCAAGAGCAGCCCCTTACTCCTGTAAAATGTGCCGTTGCTAGAAGCTAATCATTTTTATGATTAACTGATGTAGTTGCATTGACCCAGCTCCCAGGTGGCTGCAGGTATAAAGTGCTAGTGTAGGATATCACATTTACCACAACTTGGGATACACCTGTCCGGTATAATCAAGTTTCTACTAAAGGGTTTGGTATCATTTCACTTCTCTGATATCAGATATTCCTCCTGTGGCTTCATGTGTCCTCCAGAACAAGCCTGCCAGGAGCAGGAAGGGTAGCTTTCCCTTCCACTGCTGACCACTGCTTAGCGAGATGCATGACCACACCAAACATCTCCTGTCAAAAGCTACATGCCATGAGTTCAAGTCTGGACCTTGTCTGTTCCGCACAGACTTAATGTAATATGGGACTGCTTGAGAAAGTGTGTGCTCTGGATTCAGTGTAAACCAAGGGGTTTTGCTCATTTTTTATCTAGGTGGGCTTAAAGACACTTTACATCTGCTTTGTGATGTCAGTAATGAGAGCATTTGCGCTGCTCGAACTAAGTGGTTTTAAAGCTGTACCTTTGTTTAATCTATAGTGACTTGGAATGTAAATAGGGTTTAGATCTTCTGTGATGAGAAGCCGAAAGGATAACTCAAAATGTCATATATTAAACCCGGAAGGCTCATAGCTGTGGACAACACAATCCATTCTTAGAAAAAAAAATACTGAAGAAAATTTATCATTTCACTACTAAAATGGTTGCAATTTGAAATTCTATGTTTATGGAGAGTGTGTATCCCATGGCTTCTGATCCACAAGGTGGTAATTTTGTGGCCACAAATCTCATTTTGTTCATTTTAAAAAAGCGCTTGTCCTCAGTGGCTTGTGTTTTGCAATTAAACCAGCAGGAATATATTTGCAGTCTGTTGTAGCAATGATTTTAATGACTGTTCTCTTATGATTCAAAAATAACTGTTTTGCCTAAGCAAACTTTACCAATTTTCATTATGTTCCTTTATAATGCATCGCGTTTGTGCTGGATTAGCTTTTGACGGAGAGAAAGAGAGAACCACAATGACGGCAGCTCGCACTGTGTGCTGGGCTGCATTTCACTTGTTTAAAAGCTCTTGCTCGGGACCGTCACCAAGGACAGAAACAGCAGAGCTGGTGGAGGCTGTACTTTGCTGCGGGTGTCTCTACCTGAAGCCTGCAGCACAGGCGGAGTTTGCCACAGGCTGACAGAGGGAAAGCAAGGAGGGGTGAATATCTCGGTTTGGAAACATGCCCTTGCACTGCTGGTGGACTGCCTTGTTTGCATGTCGTGTCGTTCATGCCAGCATAAATCATAAAATCAGTTTCAAGCTTTGGGTTCAGAAGAACAATGTCATTAGGCATCTGGTGGCTCACACTAAGCACATTTAAAAGGCATCTTCACATCTTAAACCTGCAGAGGCATATGCATGCCTACCTGCATGCCACTCCTATAGGTATGCATATGCCCATCTATAGTGTTCCATCTACATGACTATTTTAGCTCAGTGATTTTCTGAGTTGCTCCTGTCAACTATAGGATCTGATTTGGAGGGTTACAGTGTGTCCTGACCAGAGGAAGGCAAAAGCTTTGAATCTTAGTAGTAATGGAATGGAAGGAAGCTCGAGAGACAAGAAAGAGAGCAATTGCTCTTTGAAGAATTAAGGAAAGTCTAATTTCCCTTTTGTTTACTCCAAGTCTCTGACATTTTCATGGCAATGGGTTTTACCCTGCAGCACACCACACCAGTGACATTAGGATCCAACCCCTGGCCACTCTGGATTACAGTGTTGTGTTTCTGCTGAATTTATGGGTCAGTAAATGTTCTGTTTTTCTATGTTTGTTCAATATTTTAGAGTTTCAAGATTTTGTTCTGTAACTGTAAAGACATGTGATACAGCAGAGGCTGATACTTCTCGAAGAGAATTAGCAGCAGACCATGCGCTGAAGGGGTCTGCAAAAAGGGTCTGAAAAGGGTCTGAAACAGAAAGGTGAAGTTAACTTGGTGCCTGAGGAGGAAAAGGGAAGTGAGAAAGGTTGAAATAGCAGGGCTGAGCTGGAAGGGCAAGAGCTAGAGGTGGAGTTATGAGAAGCTGACACGTGACAGTAAATTAGCGTTTGAAGGAGAGTCTCTCAACTTCAATAGCTGAATAACCTGGGAAGTTTTGCTTGTGTTTTGGAACAAGAAGAACTCTTGCCCTAAAGACAACTCTGATCTAAATCCATTAGTTTGATGACCTTAAGCTGGGCACAGCATCATAGATATCCTTGGGAGAAGAAAGAGGATAAAAATGCTGTGTGTTTGCACAGACTGTGGCTTTTGTTATTAACGTGGCTGGAGTGCACAACTCCTAAGATGCATGCACTTTGCATTTTCATTAAAGCTTATCTTCACCTTCCCAGTCATGTGCTCTGATATGATTCAGCAAAGGCAGCAATTGCCCTCAGGCATTTTTAATCCCCGAGCTGTCTCCTCTGACCGGTGGCATGAGCCAAATAGTGACTGTCACCAGAGTCCTTGGGGGTGATTCTCACACTGCTGCAGGCTTTGCCCCCATGGGGGAAATTCCCTCTGCCTTCCTGGTGTTTTGGGCCTGCCCAAAGGCCCAAAGGACTCTCCAATGGTCCTGCACTTCTCCTCCAGCTTCGGAGCAGCCCTGAGGCTGGTGCTTGGGGCTGCTGGAGCTGGTGCTTTCCAGGTGGTCACACGCTGCTGTACGAAAACAAGCTCTGACCAGGACAGAGGTTGAAACTCAGGGAGTGTCACCTTTTCCAGGAGCTTACCACAGAAACAAGGTTGATATCTGCCTGTGTTGAGGCTTGCTTGCTTCCTGCAAGAGAATACCACAGAAGATTTACAGCAGTGGTGCTGTGATAGCCCCGCAACTGCAGCAATTAGTCAAGGCAAGTTCCTCTGAAGTATAGTGTGTTTGCCTGATGATTTCAAGTCTGGGTGGTCTTGGGATGTGAAGTCTAACTGAACCCCACTCTGCCAACAGCATCAGGTCTGTCATTTTTCTCTGAATGCAGAATAAAAGTAGCAGAAGCTTTACATTATAACTGTTGTTTTGTGATGCTTTTCTGTGCAACATCCATTTTATTACACAGTGCACATAACTTCATCACTGAAGTTTATTTCTTATTTCTTTTGGCAAGAAACTTCTCATTAAAAGTCAATGAGTTCCTTTTTTCAAAATAATGATGACAATATAGTTGCATACAGCTACATGTGTGGCTACTTTCTGTACAGCTGGCAAAGGTTAATATCGTTCAAACGAAGGCACAAGGTTAATCCTTATCAGCCCACATCTGCTATTTATACAGGGTGTTACTGCAGTTCAAAGGAGACTCGTGAGCTCTCTTAGCTGGCAGACAGGGGAAAGTTGTGTCCAATTTCCACTCAGAAACCTTGGCTTTTCCACAGTCAGCCACCACACACATGAGGGACTTTTGAACCCCCAGCACAGCTCCACACTCATTTTGCTGGAACGACTGATGATTGCCTGTCAGTTAATGGAAATTTAGAGTGTCTATCAGGCTTTCTGGGGAAAATAAAACCCAGCTTTTCTGGTCAGAAGATCCTCTGGCAACTCCGGGTGATTGTGGAGGTCAAGCACGCCTCTAAATAGAAGTAGCAAGCACTCTTTTTTTTTTTTTTTTGCATGGGTCATACTCCAGACCGATGCTTGATATGTGATCATTAGCGACAGCAGCCTGTTCTTCAGAAGGGCCAGTGTTCGTGGGGCACGGGCAGGTAGGTTTCAGTTCAGCCGGAGAGCCCTTCTCCTCCCGGCCACACCGGCGTCCCCGCTCTGCCAGCTGCTGTCTTCTGCACAGCTCTCTCCCACCGATCACCTTACCTGGCCGTGGAGAGCCTTTCTGCAGGGGAGACAGGCAGTTTCCGTGAAAGTGGGGCTGGAGAGAGCAGGAAAATGGGCACATTTATTATTTGGAGGGGCCTTGGGAGATGAAATGCGACTGTGTCTCAGCGGGGCTACCCTTCCTCGGCGCTGCTCTCCCGCCAAGGCCGTGCCTGCCTGCAGACCTGCAGACACATCCACTCGTGTTTAATGCACCGGGCCATTGGAACACTCCTGCTGGATGCCACATGGCAGCAAGAAATGGTGAATGGAAGTATTTGCTTGTTGGCTCCGACCCCATAGCATAGTAGGTGTTTTCAGATCCGGTAAAGTGTTTTCCAGCAACTCTTTACCGGGCTGTACATCATTATGCTGAGCAGGAAGACTCACTTCTTTCTGTGTGAAATGGTGCTAAAAAACAAAACAAAACCCCCAAACCCAAAGCCCTATGTATTTGAAGCTTGTGAGGGTCATGAATCCAGACTCCATTAAGCTGAAGAAACATCTCCTGGGCAGCATAAGACACAAATAGTTTGTGTTTACAAAGCTCCCAAGAATTGATTGTTTGTTGAATTTATGAGAGACCATCATCAATCTGATCTGGAAACATTTTTACCTGTCACCTGTTGTAATATTAAATCAGAATAGAGCAAAATCATTACCATATAAATGAGCACTCTGGGACTGATGCTATCCTATAAGCAATTTCCTAGACCCAAGAAAACACACATCCTCTTTTGGGTTGACAGGATGATTGCTCCAAACCAACACTTTTCTCAGTGCTTTTAAGTAACTCTCCTCCTCTGACCTGACTTGAACTGAGGCAGACCCTGAGCTGGACTTTAACAGTCCACCAGCGATTTTTAAAAATATTTAGAAATACTGGATAAGAACCATTTTGAACATGCTCCCATCAATGAAGTCTCTCTGGAAGAGAGCACATGGACCTTCGCCAGGAGGGGAGGAGAGATTTAACTGTAGTGGCTGGCCATGATGTGAGGCTGTTCTTACAGGCTGCTCTTCACCTTGGGGATACCCTGTGTATTTTGTTTGACACCCTTCTCCCCTGTGCAAAGATCTGTGTGTTTTCCAGCTTGTCTGGCCTTGTAGAAACTCTACCTGAATGGATCTTACTGTGTGAGCAGCAGGTATACCTTGCACTATTCTGCACAAATATTCCTTCTCTGCCTCTCTGGTGCTCTGTTCCTGCTGCTTTACCTCTTGCAACTTCAAACCGACTGAATCAGAGCTCATTCTGCTGATCTCCCTCTTCTGCTAGCCCATTTCCGCGCTATTCATTTGGTTTGTAGCTCTTTGGAGGGAGGGAACAGCTATTCCTTCATGGCTGTGTAACAGCCTGGCTCAACAGGGAGGGGTGTTGTCCTTCATTAGTTTCTGGCTGCTTATTTTAATGGCTACTTTCATGCTCAAGGCAGTGCTTTCATTAATATAATGGCCATGCTGGGAGTCTGAGTAGCAATGACCCTGCACAAGTCATTTATAACTGATCAAACCCGGCTGCTATTTCTAAGAGGGAAAAAAGTAATTCCAACAAATAATCAATATTTGCATGACATGTCTGAGTGTAAGCTGTGCTACCGTTAGTGTCAGAGTATGTACTCTTAGCCTGGGAAAAGATCAACTTCATGTAAATATCCTTTCATTATAGGCCAAGCTATACATTATCTTACATTTCCACCAGTTAAACGTATGTACATAGACATCATTGTGCAGTGATGTGATCCCATCTGGTATTTAGTGTAAACAATCCCTCTGGAGAGGGAGAAGAGCTTAAACAGGAGTTCCACCTGGTTTTACTTGGAGTTGCAGTATCAAAAACAGGGATGAAAGGGACATATTGTGCCAACATGGTAAGCTGGTATTAATTACAATTAGCTTGTTGGGCTTTGAAATTAAGGACTTTCGTAGAATGAGATTAAAATCAGCTTCAGATCTGTTACTCCTGCTTTATTCTAAGCAGATTATTCTGTTCTTTCTTGCAGATAGGAGACAGCAAATGGAATTTTTGTCGTACCACGTGAGAAAAAACTTGGAGGTCTTAAGTTTACTTTAGTGGCCTGTCATGTCACCATTCCAGGGGGTGTGTGTTTCAGGAAACAAAAGATATAGGCCTGCAGAGCCTGCAGAAAGGCACCTTTCGTTCCCAGCTCCAGGACTGCCTTCTTGCACAGCCGCAGATCTCTCGGTGCAGAGAAGGAGGGAGGGAGGGAGACCTCCTACAAGTTACCTCTGAGTTGATGGTCAAGGATTACACATGGTCAGAGCAGCGTCCAGCTGAACTTTTTTCCCACCGGTGCAATAAACATAAGTCCTTGGTGCAATGGCCAGAAGAAGGAAGGAGCAAGTTTCCTGCTTATCTCTTTAAATGCAATGGCCAGAAGAAGGAAGGAGCAAGTTTCCTGCTTATCTGTTTAAACTTTGTAGCAACCTCAATCTCCCTTTTTTTCCTACTTGGAAAGATTCCAGAGGTGAGTGGAGACGAACTCGGGCTGTATTTTTTTTCCAGGTAGTGTTTTGCATTTATCAGTCCACTTTGATCCTGACACAGGAAAATCTGTGAGCCCATAAGACTGATTTATATGCCTATTTCCAACACTTTGCCACTTTATTGCATGTGATGAATACCCAAGGAAAAATAATTTATACGTCTGCAAAATGGCTTCGAGTATCCTTAACGCCAATGTGAATTGGTTTCACAGAATCATTCACAGCTCATGATATCTGTCAGCAGCAGCTATGACAAACCTCAGTAATGTGGAAGCTCGTCAGTGCTTCCCTTCGTGCCTTGGATACTTGCTTGCATTGGGAGCTCCTTGAAACTGAAGAGAGTGATTACTGAGTAAATAAATACAAGGACTTCCAGCGTGCAAGCTTTTGTTTTGTTTGGTTTGGTTTGGTTTTGGAAGGAGGAGCTGGGCAGAAACTTTCCTCTCTATCCTCTCTTTTGCAGAACCTTAGGCAGGAGATAGAGACCTTGGGGCTGGCCGGGTTCCCACAGGGAACACAGGGGCCGTGTTCCTCAGCGCAGGTTCCCGGCAGCAGGAGAACACTCATGGCGCAGCAGGCCCTCATTCCCACAGGGACAGCTATCGGCATCTCAACCGGGATGTGAGAAAGAAATCCTTTCTTTAATGGAGGAATAGTTGATGGCAAGGCCTTCCTCAGGGGCTTAGCCTGTGATGGACAGCACACACCAAAGCGCTGAAAACATGGAGTCTGGAAGCAAACAAAATGTTTTAAAACAATCTTCAAGGAAATGAGAAGTCCGCATTTCTACTCTCCAGAGAGAACAGCGTTCCTTTCACCATGGATAATGGTTTGTTACAGCTCCTGTTTAAGTATGCCACTTCTTTCATTACCCTTGCTTACGCACTTTGTGTATACCTGTGTCCTAGGGCTTGCCCTGGTGTAACCCAACCTGCAGTTACTTCTTGGCACAGTGCAGGAAAGCCCCACCTGCAAAGCCACTTATCTGACTCGTTAACCGAAAGGCTATGGGAATTGCTGCACTTTGAAAACAATCCTACCTCCTCTTTTTTTCCAGGATCAGCATTTTGCCCGTGCTTTTAGACACGTCCATTGCAAGAGTGGATTGTTAGCAGCAAGGTCTCCTAAAAACAGGCTGACATCCCACAGCATGACTCCGTACCTGGGCACCGGGAAGGTGCCCTGGAGCAGTATCAGTGCCTTGGCAGGGAGAGAGGGGCTGCCCGTTCCCATCCCCTGGTGAGCCTGCAGCTCGGAAGCCACCCAAGAAGCAACATGAGCATCTTTCCAGGATGAGCAGCAAGGCACAGCGGTCTCCCGACACAGCCGTGATAAGGCGCACAGGGCCAGGTGGGCACCGCTGCGTCGAGCAGACGGCGAGAGCGGCACCAGCCCAGCCTGTTTTGGCACCAGGAAATGAGAGCTGCCTCGTGTCCGTCCCCGTGCAGGAACACCAGTGCCTCGCGCCCTGCGTGCCTGTGGGGCCGGGACCAGAGCCGAAACGAGGTCTGGCCGAACTCGCAGAGGGATCCCATCCAGAGGGAGGGGATCTCCCCCACATCTACTTGTGTTTCAGCACCAGCACTGCTCCAGAGACGGGGACACTCTAGTCAGGCCTGCCGTGTCCCTGCCCATGATGGCTTGGCAAACTGCCAAAGAGTGGACAGAAATTGTCCCCCTGCCCTGCCCTACGCACAGCCCCTGCCCTCTGCTTCCGATGGGCGCTCAGGAGGGCTCCCTGCATGGTAAACTGCCCGTTTCGACCTCTGCACCACGCCAGCGCGAGCGTGAAGTTCCAGTCTCATGGTCTGTGAATTGACACGAAAAAGCACAGCAGGCAGGCTTAGCTCCAGGGCTCTGCTTGGGGATTTCCAGTCCTAGGTTTGTAGCAAAATGGTCTAACTAAAAATACATCCTAAACCCACCCTGCAGGCCTTGCTGGACTTTTTTTTTTTTTTTTTTCATCAGGCAAAAATTCTTAATAGTTATTGAGAAATACCAAAGTGTTTGTTGAGGATTTTTTTTTTTTCCTAGACTTTCCTCTTTGTGGTTTTACACACTGGAGGATTAAAGAAAGAGTGATGCAAGATGGAAATATTTTGAAGTGGTTTTAAGCAGAGAGTCAGGAACCGACTGGTGTCACAGTATTTTGATGGTTGTAAAAATACCATGTTGAGTTGTTGGCCTGACAGCTCCCTGACCTCTCTGCTGTTTGTGTTGTCCTGGGGCCAGATATGTCTTTCTGCAGCTGCAGTGCAGTGGCTTTTCTGCCGTCCACCCTCGGAGGTGCGATGCGGAGCGACCGCAGGGCTCTTGTAGCTTGTGCTCTGGTCCAGCGTAGCCCGTGATCTGCAAAAGGGTGAGGAAGGCTTACGGAAAACCACCATCCGAAGCCCTCCTGGCACAGATCAGCTCAGAGAGCTGCTCAGTGGGCTCTGCCCAGACAACAAGCTTGGAATTCATTGAGACAGAGAATCAGGTTGTGACAAGAACAGATACTGGAACAGGAAATACATAATGCACTGACACTCTCATCCAAGTGAGTGAACTTTCCTGGCTGTCACTGTCACACTCTTTGTCCATCTTTCTTGTCATGCTGGTTGAATGGAAGTTGCTCTTTTGTCCCTCCTCTCATGCGGGCCCTTCGTATCTTGCTGTAAGTGATTTTCCAGCAAAGCCACAAGCAAGAGCCACAGCAATATCTTGCAGGCCAAATGGTCACCTCCATTTGCAGGTGTTTTGAGGGAAAAGCTGTCTACAGCAGGAATGAACCACAGCAAAGGCACCTGTCTTTCTGAGTAAAAAAGGGAAATCAGCTCTTGGGCAGGCAGATAGCATCACGTCAAAGCTGTGCAATAACAGCCAGGCAGGCTCCAGATGAACACCAGCATTTCACCTCTCACACGGGTGTTTCTGTCTCAGCCACAAAACTCCTGGCCTGCTCTCTTGGGAGCGCCAGCCCCAACTCCATGGATGACTGCGAGGGCAAGAGCTGGGGTTTGGTGCTTGTTCAGACTCCTTCAGGAAAAAGGGGTAGAACAGCTGGGCTGAGCCTCTCAGGACAGGTCCATTTTGCAGATTCAAGTGGTGTGGTAGCTCACACCTGGTTCCCCGTAGTCCACTCTTGCGTTTGGCACTTCCTTCCTCGCAGAGACACTTCTTCAAGGCTGCTGCCTTGCTTGCATGGTGGCGTTGAGGGCTGCCTGCTATCTCCAGCGTGCCTTATGGCAGAGCCTTGCAGCAAGGCTCCTCGATCAGTTCTGAGATACGAGGTGACTAGAAAAGCATGCACACTGCGAGGCAGGGACTCCGCCAACAGGAACTCCGCTGTTGACTTTGCGCACAGAGCAGTGCCAGGAGCATGACAAGCATCGGCAGCTGCTGCGTAGGAAAATAAACACTGGGCTGCACGAGGTTTTGGTGGGAACCTTCTCTGTTACTGCTGCAGCAAAAACAGGAGCTTGAAGCAAAACAGGGAGGCACATTTCTGCTGAGAAAAGAGCTCAGCCCAGGTTTGAGTGACAGTGGTGAAAAACAAACCAACCCAAACATCGGCTACTCTCCTGCTCGGCATTTGTCAGTATGGAGGGACACATTATGGCCTTTTTTTTTTTGAGAAGTTGCATCTGCTTTGGTGAGACACATAAAAAAAAAAAAAAAAAAGGGACAGAAAAGCATCAAAATGTTGGAATTTAATTATTTTTCTGTAAAGTGGCAAATATTATGAAATAAAAATATTTGACTTTCCATTATGCTGCGACACTGTCTTAAATCACTCTGACATGCTCTGATTCCTGTTCCTGAGGTCAGGAGCTACCTGATCTAGCTGGATTTTTTTTGATGGTCTGAGAAAAGAAGTACCTGTGAAGGCTGATCGTATTTTAGGGCTCAGCATGTCACGCTATCACTTTGTGCGTGTGGTCCTGCCCTGGTTTCCTACAACCCAGGCACGGAGGGATGCTCCCGTTGGAGCATGAGCATGGGCTTTAAGCCATGGTGTGGTGGGAGCTCAGCAATGTGCACCTGCCTGGCTGTCCCCAGGCACTGAAGAGCAACCCTTTTGCACACAGAGACACTTCCACTCCTCAAACCTCCCAGGAAACACCCAAGAAGCCTGTCAGTAATCCATGACTGACTTGGAGCAAACAGGGAAAACTGCACGCAGGTTTATTTCTGCTCTTACACATGTGACCCGGGAAGGGACCCCAGCATGGTCCCAGCACTGGCCCCCACCCTCTCTATCGACCACCTCCATCTAAGGGCCCTTTGCACAAATGAGCAAACAAGCAAGCCCTTGCACTTACAGCCGCTCGCTGGCAATAAGCAGTTGGCTTTGCATTCATTTGGGCAGGATTATTTATTTTTAATGCTGCAATAAATGAGATTTACTCTTTCCTGTGAGTTGTGGACATGACCCAAAGGAGATCCTAAAATTGACAAAAATGAGGGGAAGACTTACCAGCCTAACAACAGAGACACTAGTCATTTAAACTAGTTGTTTTGGCAGGGATTTTCTGGGTTTTCAGGGGAAAACCTCTGGGGTAGTCCATATCCTTCTGTTCTTCCTTGCAGACATGGCTCACTCATGGACAGTGAGGCAGTCTAAGTATTTGTCTAAGTATTTAGACAAGAATCTTGAGACAGGCACTGGAAAGGAAAACAAACAAACAAAAAAACCCACCACCACCACCAACAAAAAAACTTTCTACTCGTTATAGTTTTGATTTTCCTACCTATACAGGTTTTCCTGCTATTGCTGTGTGACAGATTTTTATTTCCTCTTTAGAGGTACGTGAGCCAAAATGAAAGTCATGGTCAAAGCACTGAGGGTTTTGAAATGCTTATTAATATATTAACATGAAGGCTTCCTTTTTCTACTCCATTTAATTTTTTTCTGACTGGGGCTCACAATCTACGCAGGATATGCAAATTTTAGGGGACAGAAAAACAAAAAATAAAGAAGGTGGCTGTGAGCTGACCAAGAGGAAATGATTTAAGAAGCATTTGCCTCCCTTCTCCTCTTTTTTCTTCTTCCGTTCTTTCCTATGTCCCACTTTGCCTCCACAATTTGCCTCCACAAATATATGCCTCAGGTTAACTCGAGGAGACTTTCCATTTCAGGGCATTTTGAAACTCATCTGTGAGAGAAGGATGAGACCTTCTTTGCATAAATACAAACATTTATGCACTTACTTATACATTTTACACTAACTTTTTCCTGGCATGGGAGCGGAGCATTAACAGAAGAAAAATGCTTCAGAGAAACAGTAAAACAAATCCTAGGGATTTTAAGGTGCCTGTAGCTGCTTCAGACCTCTATTTCCTCCACGTCCAGAGCGTTGGCTCCCTTCCCTTTGCTGCTCCTCTAGGTACCCATGTCCAGGGCCATGCTGTGAGCAGCAGCCCCTGCTCTGCACCTGGGGCAAGGATTATGTGCATTATACATCCACATATTCTTACACCGAGGCAGCAAACCTCTGCCTCCGCAGCATCCGTGGCCGCACTCGCTGCTCTCCCTGTCGCGCTCGTCCTTCTTCAGCTTGTTCTCACCCCAGAAGCTCTTCAGATGTGACCAGAGGGCAAACAGGGCTCCTGAGCCTCTCTTTCCATTTGAAAAAAAGGCTCTCATGCTTTTGCCGTGCCTGGATCACACAGTTTGAAGTCACAGCTCACTTGTGTCCCCTCCTCATCCTGTCTGTCCAAGGAGCTATGAGCTTGCAAGTGGAGGCTCCTGTTCCTAGGACATGTCCTTGCACCTGTTTCTGCCGAATTTCACCCCGTACATGATACTTCTCCCACTTGCCCAGTTTTCCCATGCTCGTCCCTGCCTCAGTATGAACCTTGCCTGTGACCGTCCCCAGCAGGCAGGGGCCGTGCCCCTGTGCCACCAAGGAGCCGGGACTATCCGATGTGGAGATTTTGTGCTTGTTTAGATCACGTGCCAGTCTGAGGTGGATATCACCTCCGTTTGTAAGCGCGCCACAGGCTTCCACACAGGCTGACTTTTGCAGGGGTTTGTAGAGCATTTTGTATGTAAAGGTTATAATTTTCTGAACAACTGCAGCATGGGGCTCAGTAAAACCACTTCCTACAATTGGTAAATATCCCTTACTGTCATTACTGCTGAATGACAATAAATGATAGAGGTTTCTTTTCCTTCACTGGTTGAACAATTTTAATCACTGAGAGTTTGGCAGGACCCAGTTCTGCTCTCAGCCACCTGCATGCAGATCTGGGGGAACTCCAGATCTTGCCCTCCCCCTGCCACTTAAGTTGCCTATATGAGTAGGTGACCTTACATGACTTGTGACACACATTGTGCCAAATTATTCCCAGCTGAGCAAAGCAGAGCAGGGACCAGGGGCATTCGTGCTCTCCTCATAGACAGTCATGCTGATTTATTTTCATGCTCACTCCAGCTAGTGCTTTTCACATCTGCACATTTCTGCCAGCTGCAGCTGCTGTTCATGCAGAAGGAAGTCTCCACTTCAACCACATAGCTAATATATCACAGGAGGGGACGAAACACTCATCTCAAAACTGTCCACACTTCCGTGGCCGAGACCTGACTGGGGGCATTTCAGCACTGGAGGAAGAGGTAGCACAAGCCCTGATACAGCAGCCATGTGCTTAGTGTTAAATCCACTGCTTCACTAAGCCAGCTGCCACCACCATGATTTGTCTTTACTGTAAACCTGCCAGTAAGCAGGAGGTTCATTGCCTTGGGACTTTCACTTTTGGTTACATTTCCAGTTCTCCCAGTACGCTTGCTGCTGGTCTGCAGTTTCCCTAATCACTTTGCTCATTCAGCAACTTCTTCCATTTGCCTTGTCACTGCTTTCCCATTTCTACAAAGCCTTCCTGCACAAGGAGCTGGATGGGGAAGAGCCTTTTGCCCCCGCAGCATCCCAGGGACATGGACACATCCCAGCCACAGGAATCCCCACCATTGCAGGTGTAACAGTGACCCACCTTCAGCGAAGATCCACAGCTCAGCACCCACCCATTTGCTTGCAAAGTTTTCTTTCCAAATCACTTAAGAAGCTGCTCCGTTTAGCAGCACCAGGGTGTGATTTCAAATGCATCAATAATGACACAACAAAGTGTCATAATCCTCAAAAATACAATCTGGTGCCACTCCTCTGCTTCAGTGGGGCGATAAAGGATCATGACAGTGACAACCCAAATAAATACTGCAAGTCTTTCTGACAGTTATCAGGAATGGGTTAAGTTTGTTTTGCTGGATGGCAATCTTGACTGTTTAAACAATGGGAGGATACTCCAGCCTTCAGATATTATAGCTGCAGTTAATTCTATTTGGTTTATAATACTTTAGGATTTCTGGCTCTACAGCAGTCAATAGATTTTGCTGGAATTGCTTTAGTGTGTAAATTGCCTTTAACTTAGTGAAACTATCGACTTTGAGCAGGTATTAAAAAAAATATCAGAGATGAAAACAAATGTGCTGGAAAAAAAATAAAAAGTTTTTTTTCTGGTATAACTGCAGCTGGCTGATTGCTGAAAAATAGCAATGGGGGAAGGAAAGCGCACGGCGCTTCCAGAGCACACGCCTATTGCTCCCAGGGGGCTGTTCTGTGAAACAGACCATCGGCTCGACTGCAGCTCGTAGGGCTGGAAATGGCCCCCACCACCTCCCTGGCAGCCTTTTACTAGGTCACTACTGTAAGTGTGGCATAAAACTGCTCCAGTGACATCTGAGGCTGTATGGGGGTGTGGAAAACCCAAATGCCACAGCCAGACCGCACAGACTAGAGCTGTCAGCAGGTCCTCAGCGCTGGGTCCGCCCGGCAGAGCAGGGCCAGCACAGACCACACGAAAAACGTCTCTGTGAGACTGGGTTAAAGCCCAGAAACCAGGGAGACAAGAAATCTGTTAATGAAATTTGTTAATGAAATTAACAGAATTAACAGACGTTTGTTAATGCTCAGACAGATGAGAGGAGGGAAACACGAAGGTTCATGATGAGGATCTTCCAGGCCCAGCTGTTAGACGATCCTGCGATCTGCCTCTCCTCCAGTCCAAACTGCATTCATTTTATGAGCTGGCATGTGCAGCACATGGAGCAGGGAGTTCTCACTCCCTTCTCCACTCCCTTCTTGGCTTTCTTGTCTATTTTCTGGGAGTTGCTCCAACATCACAAGGGCAAATCTTTGTTCTTCAGGCAACGCAGAAGCTCTTTGCCTCCCTCCCTCAAGGACTAGGCTGGTTTATCACCTCAGGCTAGGCTGGTTTATCTCTGCTGAAGTGCTGGGGCGACACGGATTACGTTAGGTCATGGTTTGTCCAAGCCATGTATCAGGTGCCACCAGACAACGCAAAGGCCACAGGCCTTTAGTTGACTTTTAGCTGTCTCCTTTAGTAAAGATGTCGTTAATAAGCCCTGGTAGGTTTCAGTTTTTGTGTGGTGACATGATACCTGCTCCTGTTTATCCTGTCAAAATCCACAGTGTTTGTGCTGGTGTAGCTAGCATTCTTTCAGGTTCTTTACCTGGGTGCTGTACCAATGCTGCTCTTTTTGGCTAAAATTTCAACTTTCTGTGACAGCTGCCATGTGTCTTCCCTGACCCTCTTGTGGAAATTTCTTAGCACTTCAGACTGATTGTTCTACCTGAACATGAAGATTGCAAGCTTTCCTTGAGAAATGGATGGGAAAGGCTTCACAGACTGCACCAAAGCTTTGCAAAGACCTTCCATCCCTCCCCCTGCTCAGATTTTGTATTGCCTGGCTTCAGATATCAACTGGCATCTTAACCTTGCTGCTCTCATGCTATCCGTGCTCTCCTCTTGTGCAGGTTGCACAACCTCCAGGGTCTTAGTGAGAGTTTACTGTGACATCAAAAGATCGAAACCACTTCCTGTATTTCAGGGTTTGCTGGAATTACCTGCTTGGCACAGGCCACAGACCATGATCTCCCTCCTGTGTTGCAGGACTGACCTCAGAGGCCACTGTGTCCTGATTTTGGGAAGGGAAAGCAAAGTGCATGGGGCTGACATAGCTCAATTTGTGCCAGGTACATTCGGGCAGCAGAGTTTTTGGCAGCTCCAACCCTCAGCAGGTATCGTCAGTGTGATGTCTGCACCGTCACTGTACAATGCCCACAAGGTCTTTGCAACAGCAGCATGGAGGAAACCTTCACTGGTTTGAGGTGGTCAGCTTGTGTTTCTCTTTCTCAAGCACCTTCTCCTTCTCACTTTATAAGCATAGCTTGAAAGCTGGGGGCTGAACACCCAAATCCAAGTCAGGATCTCTATTTTCCACACACTAAAACGTGTCTTGCAGTATTGCTGAGTTCAGTCTCGTCTGGCTGCCTGTTGAGAGCACGAACTTCTCCCCACACTATGTGCTCGGGAAAGTGTCCAAGTTCCCGAGCACTCAGGTTCTTGTGTGGCCGTGCAGCACACGCTGCTAAAACACAGCCGAACTTCGCAAATCCCACTTAGGCTGCAGGGGATTCCCTGCTCTGCTGGGTGAGCTCCAGCTCAGAGAACCTATTAACAAGAGAAACACTCATTCCCAAGAGTGGGAAGAGTTGCAAAGTTCAAGTACTGGACAGCGGCTGTTTTTCTTCCTGTGACACTGAACAAACCATGTCCTTGCTGACCTCAGTTAGTATTTTATGTGCTCTGGGACTTACTTCCAATCATTCATCAGATATAAAGCCGATAAATAATTCAGCAAAATGTTACATGAGACTCAAAAGTAGTCCCAGATAACGCTGAAGCTGCCTGCTTCAGAACTGTCACCACTCTGTTTTTCTGTTTTGTTTTGTTGGAATGATCTCATCTGCTCCCAAGCGACAAGCAGCGACTTGCGTTATCGCTCCAAAGCCACCCCATGACGTCTGTTTCAGGGCCCCAGGGACAGCGTGACTCACCAGACCAGAAAGCCCAGGGGCCCAGGAATTGCAATGCTGGAATTTTACCGTCTCCATTTCGGGAGGGTGCCTCTGCTGCCCTCAGGTCTACACCAGGCCATCGTCCATCACCATACTTGGCATTTTCATATCACCATTTTCGGGTGTTATATTTGACCTGATTGATTTAGAATAAAGGGCATGTTAACAGCTGCCCCTGTTAAGGTTGTCCTTTATCTTCACCACGGGGGTGCTGCGGTGGCAAAGGAGCACAAGCTCAGCCACTCCTGGGTGAAAGTCAAGAAATAAAAAACTGAAATACTAAAATACATGGATGTAGATGATGAATATAAAACCATAGAATAACTATACAACTGTTTTTTTTGTGAAATCATAATGAGATATTTTACAAATACCATCAATCTGAATGACTTTTGGTTTGCATTAAGAGAACAGAAGCAAACAAAAAAGAAAAGGAAAAAAAGCACTAAAAAGTACAATCTCTATGGGGACTATGGGAACAGCACAGATTACGCTCCTTTTTTTTGCAATGTACTTGAGTTACTCTTCTCTCAGAAATGGCTACAAGCAGCTCCTTGAAATGAAGTTTGTACCCAGACGATAAAATCCAAACAGTTCTATAATTACTTGCTGAATTCCTTTATATTGCAAATACAACCTTTTTTTTTTTTTTTTCCCCAAAGGAAAAAGCAGGATGGAAAGTGCATTTGTACTTGTATTTTGCATAAAACCACTGGTTTAATACACGCATTCTGGCACAAAGATTAAAATTTATGTGCTCACACATTAAGTTTTCTGAGTGAGTTCTGTTCTTAAGAACATTAGCAATTCAGCACCCTCTGGCTGTATTTTGGACCAGGCCTTTCCAAAAGAAAACATTTTTCTAGATTGTATTGAATAAGTCCTTTGACATTTTGAGGAATTAATTCCTTTCAGCTTCTGATATTTGCACTTCTGTTCTTGATATATATTAAAAAGACAGATGGAGGAACAACTTAACAAAAGGAAATTTCCACATAATAGGGCATAGATCAATCAACAATGAGAGTGAAATTGGAAGAATTTCAATCCCTTTGACTGTACCTGCAGCAAGTAAAGTCAAGATTGTTTATATGCTAATCCTCTCCTTCCTGGCTGTGGGAGCTACAGCTTAAGATGTTCTTATTCTCAGGAACAGTGCAGCTGGGATCCGGATCTGCTCTCAAAAGTTTTTCATTCACACTACTGAGTAGCTTCTTTTGTGACTGAGTTTGTAGCCTAAATTAACAAGATACATGGCCGTGACTAATTGCATTGATGAAGTGGTGCAAAGGCATCAAGTGAATGGATTAACCATAAATGAATTCTTAATAGGAAACACAATTGGGATCACCTCTGATTCCTCAGACCCCGAAGACAAAACTGGCTGAAGAACTTAACCCTAGGCCCTCATGGTAGGCAGCCCATCAACGTATTTTTCCATTCCCTTTTTTCAGCTAGGAAAAAATCCAGCCCAATGGGAAACAGCATCATAATAAAGAATGTTTGATTATAGTTTGATTACAGATTAAGCAAAGCAGGATTCATAGCTCACATTATAACACTGAGAATGAGTTATTATAATTTGTTATAATGTATGTAAATATGTATGGAAATCTCAATCTGTGTACATTGTTTTGAATATAAAACAGATAGATTTGAATACATATTATTCCTTTTTATGCATTAGCTCTCTGCCCCAAGGGTATTCTTAGCTTAGCTGATTTTCAGTTTATGCAGAGCCTGTTTTGCTTAGGTCCAGAACATTAATATGCATTGGTGCTGCTTTCCCAGTGCCTCTATTTAAAGCACAATGCAAACAAAAAGATGGATCTCATCAGCAGCTGGTGGGCTAAACAGACAGAAACATATGCAGGTGTTGGGTTTGTGGGGACAAGGCATGAAGACCAGGTCTCACAGAGGTTTTCTGGAGCATGGCTGGAAGCAGCAGCCGGCTCTGAAGGAGTCTGGTGTTTTCTGCCCAACCACCCCAGGCTGATCATTACCTCAGTCTCTGATTGCAAGCTCCAGTTGGGCTGTCGTTCCCTCTGCAACATTCTCGTGCACCTTGTCCCAGTCCTTGTTTTCCTCAGTCCTCTCTACTTGCTTCTGAATAGCATTTTTGAGCCCAGATAAGGCACTTTTATAGCATAGTTGAGAGCCTCTGGGTCAGGGATAAATATTCAGGCCCAGAAAGTATGAAGGAATTTCAGGGCCACAGGCGCCGTCACCGTTTTTCACGTGCACAATGCACACAGAAAGCAGATTTTTCTGCTGTGTGCAAAGGACTGCTCTGAGCGAGGACACTCTGTAATCCAGCACAGGGATGCATTAATGACTGTCAACTGTTGTTGTTGTTTTTAACAGCATGCAATGCAAGGTGGCAATTTGTGATTTGTACTGCTTTGACCTCCAGGGCTCCTCTAGGATGGATGGGATTGCTCTTTCAGTACACTGGCAATCAGAATTAACCCTGGCATGGCATGGCTTGGCCTTAGCCTAGAAAAAATGACTGCCTATAAACTGATTGGTGAATATGGATTGAGAAGTCCTCACTCTTCTTGGACCTCTATTCTTGGATGTGCTTCTTTTCCAAATAAGTGTTTTCCAACACTTGCTGAAAGATGCCCCACTATTTGTTTGTAGCATCCCTTCAAGGAATGCAAGACCTTGCTCAGCATGGTGCTCACAGGGATTACTTTCTGCCTGGCGTCTTCAAAGAGAGCAGCACATTTCTTTAGCTTTGCTTAGAGCATCCCAGGGTAACAGGCCTTGGAGAGCAGGGAAAGCAGTTCATCTGACTGTGAGTTTCTCTTCTGAGGGGGCAGTGAGCTCCTGCTGGGTTAGAGGCTTGGGAAAATGCCTTTTCTGCTGCCTTCCCTGGTAACACTATTGGCACAGCAACACAGCAGGTCAAAGCAGGGCCCTGCAGGCTCTGCTTACACCTGCTCCCAGACTGCAAATCTCCATCTCCCTTAGCACTGATCTATTGCTAGGGGGATTTCAGCAGTCCCTGGAGCAGAGGACACATCTTCCTGCTGAAAGGCAAATGCCAATGCAACTTCCACGGGCAGGCAGCCTGGAAAGGGGAAAGCGACCCCAGAGCAACCCTCTTCATTAAAGAGGGATGAAGAGCATCTTTGTTTGGGCAGGCCTCTGTGCCCGTGAGCACAGAGATGTGAGTGTCCCAGTGCTGACACCTTGTTGTGAGCCATGTGCTGCTCTGTGCACGAGGGGCATCCCCTCGCTCCCCTCTGGAAAACACAGCGTCTGGTCCCATCTGCTGGGGAGGGTCGCAGTGTCTGGTGCGGGGAAATGAGCTCCATGTCACCAGTGACAGGTCAAAACTGCCATTTACACCTCAGCATACCAGGAGGCATCTCACTGAGCAGCAAAAGTGATGGCTAGTAGGGTGATTTTAATGGTTTCAAGTAGAGTCAGGAAGAAGGAAGAAAGAGCAAAGGGAGAAGGAGGGAAGAAGATTTTAAGGCAAAATAAGAGATGATGAAAGAAGCAGCAATAACTTTAATATCTCTAAGATATCTGTGCTTCAGCTAAATCACCAAGCTCTTGTACGTCTTCTGCTTTGTGGGTCCTGCTCAGGGATTTAGAGCATGATTACAGGAATTTCCACCCAATAAAGTTGCAGAGCTCTCCCTCCCCAGAGCAGCTTTGGAGGAAGCTGGCAGAAGGGGATAGGATTCAAATCCTCTTGTGGAAGAAAAAATGACATTTAAGAAGAAGTTGCAAAAGAAAATAATATAAAAGCTCATGGAGAAATTCTGTTCTCCTAGAAGCTTTATAAAAGTCTTCATTAAAACCTCTGGCTGGCAGCATCACTTCCCACCCTGCTGCGAGAACCCCAGCAGCTCAGACCCGGCGCTGTCGAACGGGCACCCACAGCGGGCTGTTCCCATGGAAGATGCTGTGGGCCGGGGTCTTCAGAGCCAGACTCCCGTGTTTGGCTATTAGTAAAATTAAACAATAGTATGTGCAAAAGCACGCGTGTGAACTACCAGGCTTGAGCCTGGTGGATCTTGGGGCTAGATTTCCGGAATACTTTACTGTCCTTCACTAGAAGAAGCGACAAATACAGATCCAAGACACACTTTGGTACAAAGACCGTTCTAGTGCTGAATTCTGAAGCCTGGCTCTGGTACTTGGGGGAGGTTTCTGATGACTAAAGATGGGAAATATCATGCCCATCTTCCATGTGGGATGCTCCCAGCTGGTCAGCCTCACCTCTGATCTTGGGCAAGCAATGGAGACAAGTCTTCCTGAAAGACAGACCTTGGCATATGGAAGATGTGAGAGGGGTTAGAGACAGCCAGAAGGAACTGACCAGCACAGGGAAATCATCCCTGGACTGGTTTCTGTGCCAGTGAAATAATTGGCTCTGTGGGCAAGAGAAGAGCAGTAGGTATTGCAGCCTTGGCAAGACCACATTCCCAGAAAGACAACAGAGTACCCTTAAGCAGTGAAATACCCTTACAGCCACCTGGCTGCAAGGCTTTGGGAGGAAATTATGGCTGCCTTCTGCCATTTAATGGGAATGTGCAGAAGGATCAGAGTCAGACTCTTCTCAGAGGAGTGCAGCAAAAAAAACCCAACAGCCTCACACTGCAGAAAGGAAGATTCTTAATAGAAACAAGAAAAAAATGTTCATTCTGATGATTTCATGTCCTGACAATTTAATCTCTCTTTCTAAGTTCCTGCAAGCCCCTGTACTTTTCTTCTCTTCAGCGCCTTTGCGTTAATTGCTGGCATCTTTAACATGATTGAGAGTTTGAGGGAGCTAGCTTTTTTCTTGTCTCTCTTCTTGACTACAAAGCTTAGAGAATAACTTACTGAGCTCAGTCAGGGGAGCTGCTAAATGCATGGGTCCTGCAAAGCTGATAATTCATATTGTGGTAATGGGTAGAGAATACAGTCATGGAATAAAAGCATAGGACATCCTGACTGCCCCTGGATTGCCTTTCCTGGAACATTATGGCCCAGTGGGCTGCCATGCATGGTGTGATGCTAAAGAAGTCCAGCTGCAAACAGTCTGAGCTAAGCGGCCTCCTGGGAAGCTCCAGGAGAGGCTGCCAAGCTCTCCTCAGTGCTGGGAGCACAGCCCTGACCCTGGGAATAAACCGCTTCCAGAAAGATGGTCCCTGTTCCCAAACAGGGCTATTTATAGACACACATTGTCCCTCTGAATGGGTTTCTCCTTTTGGTGTTTTAGCCGCTGGAGCAAGGAGGAGACTCTGCAGGTTAGCACGGCACTGAGCAGGGGGTTGATTAACATGAGCTGTAGAGAACAGCCAGAATTGTTCCCAGTCTCTGCTAACTAACTACTGGTGAAACACTCTCCTGCAGATAATTGACAGGTCACTAGAGCTGAATGAAGAGACAGGTCATCTATTCTCTGTGCCGTGCTCTTATGTCTGCCTCAGTGTTTGATTCATTAAGAGGCTTCAGAGAAGCAGTTCCACAAAATCAGGGAGATGTCACAGAGCCCTAGGCAGGGATGAGGCTCAGGAAAGGGCTGTGACACAGAAGGGCTTTGTCTAAAAACTGTCTTTCTTCCTCCCTATATTGGAAAATCTTGTAGGTGCCAGGAGCAAGAGGGTTTGCAAAGCAGCATCTTTTGGATCATTTCCTCAAGGCCCTTGCTCCTCTGTGCTTTAAGCCTGTTTACTCTTTTCCCTGGGAGGGTCTTCTTTTGTTTTCCCATCAGGCTCTCAAATCTCAAAGCTTATCCCAGTCTGTGCTTCGGTTCATTTCCAGATCCAGTAGCACCCCATAGGGGACGAAGTCCTGCGTATGTCGAATGGTCTGTGCTGCCAGACAAAGCCTTGCCCTCAGATAGACTAACAACGATCCAAAACCAAGAAAAGGTAACAAAAATATGATTATTGATCATAATAGAGCAGCTCTTGGCTGAGTATGCCACAGTTAAAATATACTTGAGAGATGTCCAACCTTGTCTCAAATAAAGCAAAGCAAACGTATGCACATAACTCCCCCTGGATGTCCTGAGGGATTTTAACAGCTCCAGAAACAGAAAGAGGCTTGGACCAGTGAGTAAACATACAAAAAGGTGCGTGAAAAATAAAAAATCCTGTAGCTTTCCGTATACTGTAGGAGGAGGAAAACGGGAGGTGGTTTTACTGTACTATCTAATGTCACATATGCACAATAGGAAAGATTTATTGACGCTTCTCCCTTCTTGGACATATTTTGCCAGTGTTGACCCCATTTGGTCAAGGGGTTGAGGTCTCAAAAAGAGTAAGTTCTTAGCCTTTTCGTGAAAATGAATGATTTAATAGGACTTTTCTTCTCTACACATCCCTACTCGACAATGGCAGCCATCACAAAGCTCAGAGTAGCTCAAATGCTAGACAAATTCACAAGGATAAAACAGGCTTCATTAATTCCGCTGCTTCCAAGACAACTTACTAGTTCTAATGTAGCCAGAGAGACATCTGTACAGCTGTTGCCTGGGCACTGTTACTCGAGCCCTTTAGAAATCAAATACGAGTACATCAAAATAAGAAGTTAATAAGGAATACTTCTGGCCTGCTGATGAAGTTATAGTAGGGTTGAGCAAACACCATGTATGCTGCTGCAATGGGAAAGATGATAGTTACAGGGGCCATTGCAGTAATAGAAGGTAGTTGTTGTTCAGCATTTGTCATTTGCATGAGCTCTAGAGAACAACCGGAATTATTCCCAGTCTCCTCTGTGAGAAAGTACAGGGGATTTATACCAAAGTGCCAATCTTTTTTTGATCTTACCCTTGGGAGAATGAGCACTAGGCTGCATTTGGGATTGTATGAAGGGCCTGATCCCTTGGGATGCAATGAATTCCTGCGCCTTCCAACCTCTAGACTTCCACAGAGAGTCAGAACCTCCCAACACAGGGCAAGCCAGGTCATGCAACATGGAAAATGGATGTGCTGTCACTGGCTTTTCTCTGAGGACTGGTTAAGGCAGGATCAGCTGGGCCACAGAGCTATAAATTGCATTTCTTTTCAATTTCTTGTCCTGGAGATGAGTGCGCAGGGGAAACTCCTTATGCATGAGATGCTCTTCTGGGCCACTGTGAAAAATTTGCTCCCAAAGCACATCATCAGTGTCCTACGCTTATTAGTTTTCCAAACGCTGTATACAGAAGCAGGGGCACCCTGAATCACTCACCACTGCAGAAAATACCACATCCTAATAGCATGTCTTCTCTGGTATCAGGCTGTTCCCAGAATATCTGGAGACTCAAGGAATGCGTGCTTCCCGTGGAAACCGTTTTGCCCAAACGGCAGAATGGTAGTTAAGATGGCCATGGAGAGCATGCAGAGCACACAGTCAGACAGGTGCCGGTGGCCAAAGCCCTTGGGACCTTGTCAGAAAAGCTTCTAAACCCCACAGCTCATTCTGTTACCTGCTGTAATGGTACTGCTGGCAGTCATGGTCCTTCTGCAAGTGGAGATCTGAGACCAGGAGCTTGTGTGGTTGTTTGAAAAAGGAATAGGGTGGGGAGAGAAAAAAGGCCACTGAGATGGGTTGCAAGTGGAAGGCAAACAGGCTTTCAAAATTTGAGCTTTTGCTGGTGCCAGGAGCAAGAAATGTCTTTTGGCTGCTCTGTGGTTGCCCAAGGGCAGAGGTATCCATGTGTGCATTCCCAGGGGCCACCGACTCTGCTGGAAAGCTGCCCTTGCACTCCTGGAGGGGGAGGGAAAGAGTGGGAGGAGCAGGGGAGAAGGGATGGATCAGCAATTAGTAACTGGCTCTGCCTTGGGAAACATTCCTTAAGTCCAAACTGCCAAACGCTGCTCTTCTATTTAGGGATTACAGAACCATTTGCAAGCAGAAAGCTCTGGGAAATGGCAATCAAAATGAAGAAACTTCCATGTCACTAGAGCTTTGAGCGTAGTGACTGCGGAGCAGAGCCAGGGGCAGGAGGCAGCCTGAGTCGCAGTCCTGCAAGCTCATGGACACCGCCTCCTTCCAGGAGTGCCAGCAGGGCCTGGCACCTTCCTCACGCTTTCCTCAAGGATTTCCATCCTGGTCATGCCAGGGCACCCTGCCTGGCCAGGATCACACCTGCATGACAATGCCAAGTGAAACCCGGATATCCTGAACACGAATCTCTTGAGTGCTGAGCTTGACTAAGCTGGGGAAAGTGAGTAACCAAAGCCTTTTGCTGCTTTGGAAAATTTTTCCTGCAGAGAGGAGAAGAGGGAAGCAAACAGATGATCGTGGAAAAGTCAGGGGCAGAAGGAGAGGAACCAGGAGAGCGGTATCTGTGCCTGTGCCCCAGTTGCTGCTGCAGAGCAGAGCACCGTGCTCAGGCGGCCCCATGCAGCAGGGATGCCCGACAGGGCAGTGCCTATTCCTGCCCAAGGATTGCTCCTCAGCAAGTGCTAAGGAGCTCCTTTCCCATCCTACCTTCACGGACCTGCTGTGCCGGGGGTCTCGGCATGGCAAGGCTGGACCGACGGCTTCAATTGGTGGTGCAGAGAGCCACCGCGCTCTGCAGGGCCCTCCCAGCGCCTCCCGCAGAGGCTGGCGTGGGAGCCCAGCGCTATTTGCAGTAGGGACGATGCTGCCGTGTCGTGTGAGGCTTGCTGCAAGTTGTGGCATTTTGGTTAGCCAAAATGGGCAGTGCCAGCCAACCTTCCCTCTACCAGGGAAATGCCGGTGCCGGGTACTCAGAGCAATCATCCATTGACACTTCAACTTCAACCAATACAGACAGAATGATCATGACTCAGAACTTCTCTCTGAGCATCAGTTTGCTTCATTTTAGAATGAATAGAGCAATTCTGACCCACTTGATGAGAACGAGGTAGGAGTTAGTAAAAACCTTTGCTGTGTAAGAGGTTAGACTTAGGACCAGAAATACCTAGAATGTAACAGCTTTATTTTGCCATGGTATCCAAAGAGATTTCCAGCTATAGCAAGGCAGAAAGCGCACAATGCACTGCAGATATGATTTGGATCCTCAAATAACTATTTTTAAGTCTCAATCCCATCTCAACCCCAAATGCAGAGCCAAACAACTACAGAAGGGCTGTTTTTCATGGCTCATTCTAATTTCTATCATTATCTGTTCTATTATTTATACTATAATCTGCTTATTTGGTCCAGGACTTTCCATTTTATCACACATTCAACTCCAAGGATTTTTTTTTCCCCCAGAAACCCATCAGGGTTATGGGCCTTAAACTCCTAGCTCCTTGTCTGCATACCTTGGCCCACATCTGAGCCTGATTGCGAGGTCAGTGGGGGCGCAGCGCTAGAAACCTCGAGTCCTCTCTGAAGTCAAGGGTGAAATTTGGATTTAGGAGAGTTATGATCACATCTTCTACTCAACCCTGCTTCATATAAGCGGTGAAGCTTCTTGATGTGACTTTTTGTGCTTACCCTGGTTTCAGCTCCCAGTGCCACCCGAAAGCATTGCTGCATGGAGACAAAACACACAGCTGGAGCAGCGTTCCTCTCAGCTCTCAGTGCGATATGAAACTAAGCTCATTTCCTTTGCTGCGGCAGCTCCAGCGTCCTGCCCAGTCTTATGTGCATGGCTGCGCAAGCTGCAATGGCCAGGATGAAGCTTGTCCCCGGCACAGGTCAAGTAAAAAGATTATGGGATATTGTCCTTCCCATGTCCTTGGCTTCAGAAGCTGCCCTTGAACTATCACTATGCTCCTTCCTGTCTCCCCGCCTGGCTCTTTGGATCATATTTAGGTATAGTAACACGGATGGAAAAATGTCCTTGTTGGGGCTGGAGATTCACCATTCTGCTATAAAACAAAACTGTAATGATTTTAAAGGAAAACATCTCTTTCAGTTTATTACAACATTGCTGATAAATAAGGTCAAGCTGCATTTTTTTAAGGGAGCGTACCTTATGCATAATCTATTTGGAGAGCAAAGCACCCAAAGGGTAAGGGACATTTCTTTCACAAGTTTTTCACACTTAGACCTCCGACTAGAGTAGAGTTCGGCTGCTAAGATGCTTATCAGTAACTGAAGTAAAGTAATAGCATGTATTATTTAGCACATTAGAAACAGAAAAAAAAGGGGGAAAAAAAGACTAGAATATTGCTTTGTGTACATTTCTTACATAAGGCACTTGAATTCTCTGTAAATGAGCTCATATGGGCCTTAAAAAAAAAAACAAAAAAAACCACCTTGCCTGGCATAGGCAGTATAGCAAGTATAGCACAAAAATTGATCAGGCTGGGTACTTGTACATGCAGTTCACATCCAGTAACTGCCTGAGCAGTACCAAGGGTAATTTTATGATTCTGTGCACCTAGCATGAATGATGTTCATCTGCAAACAAGTTTTATGCTTTTTCAGAAGAATTAATATTAGCACATTCATCATTAAACATTTAAGCATCTTCCACTAAAAGTAAACACTGATCTGTAAGCAGCAGATTGATTTTTGCTGGCTAAGTTCACATACTGAGGGTTGATACCATCATATGCAGAACATTAATGCATTGATCCATTCAAAAAAAAAAAATGTTGGGAAGTGGCTGGGGGTACGAAGCCTCTTGCACAAAAAATCCGCAAGTATTAGCCAAAGTGTCCTTGCTGTTTGCATAAGCAAGCTTTTCAACTCATCTAACAACTGTTTTGCAAGAAAGATCTGCCAAAAAACCCTGAAGAGTTTGTATAAAATATCAAAATATTCCTCACGACTTTCCAAATTCCAGAGCATCCCAGAAGGCCTGTAGGCCATGCACAACCTGCGTTGCATGAACATTTATAGGCCTGTCATTATCCTCATGCAGTGCAACAGGAGTTAGCTATGCTCATCACTTTGTAGGATTACTCGACTAATATGGACTAAAAGGTAGAGACCCCAATTTCTAGAACTGTCTTCTCCCCTATGCTATGCTAATTAAATGGATGAAAATTACAGTATTAGGAGAACAACCACACAAAGGCAGAGTGAGTTGGAAGACTTTGCATATAAGTAACAAGTAGGTGAGGAGAAGAGAGATCTGTCTGAGGTTACCCATAGCTACAGAAACCTGCAGAATATTTAACCACAGGTGGAAACAAAGTAGAAGAAACCCATGTGGGGACAGATACAGCAAACACCTAGTGACATTATGAGGGAGACTGAGGGAAAAGGAGGGTTGGTTATCTCTAGCTCCAAAAAAAAACAAAAGCAGGGAAAGCAGTCATACAGGAAAAGCGACACTGACAGATGGAGCTGACAGATAAAATGAATGCTGAAGAGGATGTGTGTGACCTATTGCAAATGCATGTTTGCAGGTAAAAGCAGGGGTATATGTGAGGGAAAACCAAAGCCAGCACTGCCACTTGAACCAAAAATAGGGAAGCAGAAACGCTGCTCATGCACAATCATTTTCCAGTGAGGAATTTGGAATGTTGCCTTCAGGAAGACTGGTCACCTGCCTTACAGGAAGAAAATATGCTGAGAAGCAGGTATCTAATATGCCTTTGCCCACATCTGATATATTCTTATACACATGCAGAGATACCACTGATCTATGGCTGCTCACTCTGCATCACCATATCTTAATTCTGAGGTTATTATTTCTGACAGTCACAGAATGAAAATGAATCCCCAGCAGTGGCTCCCAAGCCAGGCAGGACTGGAAGGAGATCCTTCAAGCCTCTGACAGCGACAGTGTTAAGGATTTGCTTTTGTGCAGTCATGACCTTGGCACATTTGTTTGGAAGAGTGCTTCATTTTCGTTATGAAAATCTATGGAAACTGTATGTGAGCCCAGATTCATCCCTGGTGGCTTAAATCTCCTGACTCAACACCGCTAAGGCATTGCCTTACTACTCAGACTGGCCCCAAAACCCTCCAAGTCTGAGTTTGTTTGTGTAGCCAAGTTATGTGGTGCAATACAGAGACATCCACCCCACCCCAGACCTTTAAAGAGTTATATTTTAATGGAGAAAAATAAGAAAATGGTCTTCTGGGAAGTACTTGTTCATTTACGAACATTAGTAAACATTTTTTCAGAAAGAGGAGATTTTTATAGCACAGGCTTTTCATCATAAAGATAAAAATAACAGTTTTTTTTTGTAGAGAAGGCCCCATAGACCCAGTGAGTACTTCATCCTCCCTTCATAGATGTTTCTTGCAGAGGTCATCCCACGCAGTTGAAATTAGCCTCCAAAATTTTGTTCTGGAAATGTTATTGGAAGCTGAGCAAGTCTCTGTTGCCAGAGACAGGATTTTCACTCTCTGACCAGAGGACATGCCTGTTGGCGCTCAGCTAGGAACGCTCCCAGCCACAGCCCTGCATCGTGTGACCATTAGTCAGTGACTAGCACCCTGAAGGCCTCACATCCTTGTGTGCAAGCTGAGGTTAATGCCTTTCTCCTTCTCTCTAGCAACTTAACAATTAACTTTGCCGGGTCAGGGGCAAGGCAGAGGTTATCAGCTGAGATAAGGACCACCGCTTTCCAGCGCACTGTGTCCTGCTGCCCTTGGAGCTAACACCAAGCAAGTGCCTAGATCCGCTGGTACGTCCCTCACCATCTCCATGGCTGTGCCCAGAGGGAGGTATGAACAAGATAAATGTCACGGCATGGTGCCTGGGGATATAAATTTGCCATCTCCATTCACCTCCCCAGTTCTTCCAGTTGACCGGTGGCCTCCTTCAAACAGAGACTTCTGTATTCCCATTTCTCTTTCTGGCAAACCTTGCCTTCCTTTATAAAGGGCTGTCAAAGGAAACTATAGGCAGCAGGGTTCAAAGCACACCAGGAGGTGCCTCCTTGCACAGCAGCTGAGCACTTACCCGCAGGTTTATAGGGACGTTAGCAGCTTACAGGAGTGCAAATGAAACACGCGACCACGTCATGACTTCTCCCTCCTCTTTACTGGTGCCCTAGTCTGACCACTACTGCAGAGGCTCAGACTACCTGGCAGCAAGACTTGCTGAGCTTGTCTGTTACTTATTTATATTGTACCTGACACTGAGCCAGGAGAGTTAAACTGCCACAATATTCCCTCATATAACCCACTAAAAGTCCTGCTGCTGCAGTGGGGCAAGACTGGGAAATAAATTCTTTGGTGATTACTAAATAAACAGAAACCGCATCCATTACAGGAAATCCCTCTAGGTAAAAGGTTTGAAGCACGAAGAAACTCAGGGGAAATAGAGCATATTCTGTTGTACTGGTGTGGTTACAGATTCCTAGGCATTCATTTATGGCCCGTGATGGAGACAGGATGCTGCCCTGGTGGGACGTGTGGTCCATGATAATGCTCTTGGAGAGCTTCAAAGCCTAAACTGAAAAATATGATGAGTATTTTTATTTCCTTTCCCTTGCTGCCTCTGATACAAGAGATGGAGGCAGACGAATCCTTGTGTGTGTGAATCTGTTGCACAGCAGTCTCCCTGTGCGAACATATGAATCAGCCAGCTGTGGAGGAAAGAAGAGCTTCCAGGTGATGGATGCCAAAGGCTTGTACACAGACCCCTTTCAGCCCCTTTTAGGAAGAATACAGCTCAGCATCTTCACTGCTTGGAAAGAAGCCATATCCGAGAGGGAGGTAGGCTCTACAAAGCAAATGTTTTGGAGTAGTGAAGTTTTCCTGCCAGAAGCAAGCTAAAAAAAGCCAGCAAAGCCAGTGCTCATGCCATTTCTGCTACAGGGAATCAGCAGGAAATCCTCTTTGAATCCTTGTCATATTCCTCGTTAGACTCACAGAGATTGCTCAGTGCTCTTCCTGTGACCTTGAGGAATAAGGGGTGCTCTGTGTGCTCCACCAAGCCTTTTGACTGAGAAGACTCTTCAGGTTTGAACCATAGCAATAGCTAAGCTGGGTAGAAACCAGAGCAGCAAATGTTGACCAAAACACCTTTTCGCCTCTCTAAGTATGCTACTTCCTTGTTGGTGTCTTTGCCGGCATGCACTGTGTAATGGTGCATTGCAAATCTACCACAGCAGGAATGACAACACTGGGGATGCAGCAGGGAAGAAAACATCGTGCCAGGCTAACAATGAAAGCCCTCAAAGTGCTCCTTAGGATGCATGTAATACATATAATTTCTGTGCCAGATTGTCAATAGCCCACTTAGTGAAATAGGGACAATATCCCACTGATGGACATCAGAGCAACCTGGTTCCTGCAGGAATGGGAACTGACTTTCCTAGGCCAGTTTCACTGGTGGGATAAGTGTTCACTACCATCTTGATACCAACACCTTGTTTTTCCACGAGTGGCAGTCTGAAGGCTTTCCACAGAGCAGGAATCAGTTATTACAGTGCTCAACAGCATCTCCAAAGGCACAAACTTGTCTGTGTTTAAAGCAGACGGGGTAGCAGGTCCCCAGCTACTGGAGCTGTGCTCTCTACCAAAAGAGCTGGCACAGGATTCTGCCAGGGCAGAGACAGTCAGCAGAGGAAACTTCTGTATTCATTTCACAGTCCTTTGAGACTGTATATCTGCTTGCCAAGAAAGCGACATGTGCAGGCCTGTCTGCTGTGTCTTGACAACAAGGATTACTAAGTTATTGTGTTTTTATCCCCTAAAGTAGCTGAGGGAAGTTATTATGACTGGATGAAATTCAAAATCTATCTTTCGGGAGAGATTCAAACAACAAATAGCAAAAGTACGGCACCATCATTCAAACTTCATTCCCTCCTGCTGCCCCTGGAAGAACCTCTTTTTTCCCAGGGTTGGTTAGAAAGAGCTGCCACAGGTATCTCTCATTAGAAGAGCCTGTGGAGATGGCATTTCCTAAGGAGTCAGGGACCTGGAGAGCAGAGTACGGCAGCTGGTTGGAGGAGGATCAATGGCATCTATTTTCTTCCTTAGATAAGGGGCAAGTAGGAAAAAAAGTAAAGAAAAAAAAAGTCATTACCTTGTGCTGAGCAGATGTGCCTGCCAAGAGTTCTGCACAAGGCTCTGCAGTGTGGGGCAGACGAGCTGGCACGATGCTGGATTAAAACACATGGGCACATGGGGCTGCGGGCACTTGGGCCTCTCTGCTCCCAGGAGCACTGCCAGCCCTGGCAGAGAAAACAAGACTGATTCCCAAAGTTAGGTTATCAGCTGGGCAGAGCTGAGGGCACTGGGGAGAAGAGTCATCAGGAAGATCTGCAGAGCTTGCCCAAACGAGCTGGGTTGGCATGCGGTCATCTCCATTTGCAAGACAAAAGCACAGCAGTAGAGTATGAGTCTAATGTTTATGGGGGCTGCCTGAATCCATGAATATAGGTATCGGCACCTTTCCCTGCTCCCTCTCTTTCTTCAGCAGTTAGCCATCCCCACCTGTATTTTGCTCTCTGAAGCCCAGTACCCATGTCCAGCCTTCCTGACCCGCCTTGTACTTGTCTGCTAGATGAGCGCAGAGCAGAAAGAAGAGATGGTCCCACCAGCCAGAGTCCTCTCAAATCACAAAGGTCTTTTGGGAGAGGTGATGATCTCTCTTCCCACCACTTACTGCAAAGCAGCTCAAAGCCACCTTCCCACTCAAACACTTTCCAAAACTGCATGCAAGAGTGGTGCTGCGAGTAAAAGAGACTGAAGGGAATTACTGGCACCTATCCTGACCAAGTGGAACAGCTCAGCTAGGTAATAATATGGGTCCTATTTCTCAATTTCTCACCATCTCATTAGGAATGTCACCTCAGAATCCGATCAATTTCCCTCTCCTTTTGCAGTTCCTCAGATCAGAGAGCCCTCGCAAACATATTGCAAGCCTGCAGTTTGGCATTTGTGCATCTGTGAAAGCAGAGCCTGCTCCCCTTCACCAACCTCTGAGCTCTCGAGGGCCAAGCCTCAACTGTCTGCCAGAGAAGCAACCTCCAACCCGAATTAAATATGAAGAGATGGTCTTTCTTTAATATAAACAGCCTCCCCTGAGATGCCTGCCAGTCTCTGAAGTACATCAAGATCTGAATGCAAGACTGATGGCTGAGGTCTATAAGAAAGCAGCTCCCCGCGACAGGGGCCTCCCAGAAGTGAAAATATTTCAAAGCAAAAAGAAATCAAAAGAAGAAGGGGTAGATCTGTCACAATGAAAGAGAGATTAACGGAAAGGACTGCCCCGGTAAGATTTCTTTTTAAATGACTTCTACGAGCAGGCAGTAGTATTGTAAAACATGGACATGTTTGTAGCCATAGTAGGTGCAGATGTCTGATCCAGGTGACAGTCTCAATGTGCTTGGACACCACCTGCAGTTTTAGTGACAGCCTTCAGTACTGAGGTGCAAAGGCCAGACCTCGGAAAAAAGTGAACAAACAAACCCACAAGATGACCTCCAGATCAGAAGGAAGTGAGGAGGCAGCAGCTAGGGCAAAGGGAGAAGAATCATGAATCAGCTTCCCAAAGAAACAGCAAATAATTTCTTTCTGGTTTTGTTGATCTTTATGGAAGGCCATAACCTTTCCAAATCTCTTTCAGTCATAACAATTTTCACTACCTTCCTGATGCGGTCAAAAAGCACGATTAGATGTCCGACACACTCAGAATAATTAAATATTATCAGACCCGAATAAATACCCTCTGGTTTTTTTGTTATTTCTTTTTTTCACACTCTGAAATCACTGAAAGTTTTGAAAGATATTGGAACAAACTCTCTAAGAATGGCATTCTACTACCTCCATTTTTTTCTTGGTTGTAGTAGGGAGATGTAAATACTCAGTACGCCTAGAAACAGAATAGGCTTTTTTACCTATTTTTCATCACATACTACTTCATGAGGGTAAGTGTCCCTTCCCCTTGGTGCAAACTCCCTTGTGCTTCTTTCTAAGGGTATGAACTGAAAATAAAGAGTATCTCAAGCAACCAAGGCTTTCCATTGACTCTTTAGGTCCATATGCCCAAGGGCTGCCTCAGCCAGGCTGCCTTCCCTGTTGGTATCAGTTGGTATCAGTAACTTCAAAGCAGGTAATGAGGTCTCTCTTAACTGATTTGTGGCTGCACCAGGTGCTGACTTGTCCTTTTACCCTGCCAGAGCAGACCCTGGAGCGTCACCTGTGAGGAACTGGGCCAAGCCAGCATATGAGAACGGCAAGGGTTATTCCTGTGTGGGCAGCACAGCACAGGTAACAATTTAAAAAAAAAAAACAATAGTGGAAAATAAAAATTAAATAATAATAACCCAGGACTGTAGATTTGCAGATGGAAAGGAAAAATAGCTTGTTTTCTTTCTGTGTTTGGATTGGCATGGATAAAACCAGTTGCAAAATGAATCTTCAGAATGTGCATTGCAAACTCCAGCTCATCAGAGACACAAATGTCTGTTTCAAGTGAGTTTGCCTGTTTATTTTTCTGTTTTTACAAGTTTATGAAGTTTATTCCCACAAGCTGCTCAGCATGACAGCATTAGGGGAAGCCTGATTTTTACTTTTTTTTATTATTATTATTTATTTTCAATGTAGGTCAAAGAAAATCTTCCCTGATCCCTAAAACATACAGTTCAATATATGATCAACATAACAATAATCTTATCAGGCTGACGTTGTGCTGTGCGCAAGCTTCAGCAGAAAGGGGCAGCTGGGATTTATTTTTGAAGTTAAAAAAGATCTTGAGGAATAGAAGTGCTTTGGGAGGAATTAGTCATGGTTCACAATGATGTTCTTTGTTAGCAAAACTCCAGGAAGGAGATAATGAGATGCAGAAATGTTTACAAGTCCATTGAGAGTTCATTAACAAAGATCATCTAGTCACATAGCTGCAGGATGTAGTTTGCAGCATGCAAAGAGCATTACTTGCAGGGACAATGTTAGGACACTAGCAATAAACGTGCGTGACAGGGGCTTGGTCCTTTGCACAGGTTATTGTGTGTCCTTGTGATATTCCTCTCTTGTACTCCACCTTTTAGCTTGTAGATAAAGTAGGAAGAAGAAAGGCAGGCTTGTGGTTAATGTCACTCTGATTTGAAAATCTCCGTGGTTCTCACTGTGCAGTTTAATTTATGTCTTGCCCAGGATGTTGGGCTCTTCTCTTGATGTGCACCTCTCCCCAAGGTGATTCTCATCCAGCGGCTTCCTGGAGTACGTGGCTAATTACATCTGTATATTGTTTGAGGGACACAGGCTCCATCCCCAAGCGCTTTTGCAGAGGAGGGTTGGATTTGAAGAAAGCTATGTTCAGGATAGGCTCAATCTCTGTTCAAGGGCTCATGATCTCCGTGAAGACTCCCCCAAACTAACACAAATGCCTGCTGGTGTGTAAGTACATGACTATGAATAATTGCAGTTCTGCAGTTAGAGTTTTCTCCCTCCCAGGCTGCCTCCTCCTCCTCTGGCCTTTGCAAAATGATCCAGAATCCAAGTCATTTGTGAGACCCCCCAGATGCAACCAAAGAAAGGTGAAGTCCCATCTCTGAGACCATCAGTGATGTCAGGGGGAGTAAAGGGGATCAGCACATCTCAAAAATGGATGTGTGAGTGGCAGTTCCTGAACAGCGCAGGCAAGGAGACTAAGCACTTAAGCAAAGTGCTGAAACGTTTGAGGATAAAGTGGGGGAGGCAAAGCACTAATAAAAAGGTTAATCAGAATATTTGGAGGGAAGAAACAGGACACATGTAATTCCTTGATTTGTTTAAGTGCAGTTTGGATTGCAAATTTAATTTTGCTGAAGACTTCAGAACAACACAGGCACCATTTAGCTTCCTGTAGCAGCCATCCACAGCAGGGTCACAGAGACTGCAAACTGCAGAAATACTGATAGAGAGAGGAAATGCCAAGAATTATTAATTAGGTGCCTGTCTTATGGAGTCGTCATGGAGGACAAACAGATGTGCACACCTGGAATCTAGAGCTATACAAATAATGTTTAAAACTATTTGATTACCTGCCCTGGGCTGACAATTACAGATGGAACAACTTTCCAGCTCGGATATGGCATGCTAGGGACAGCACACTGCAAACGTGATGCACGCTAGGTCTTGTGTTCTCTTACTTCAGGATCCTGGCATGTCCTTTGTACAGGTTTCCAAGCTTTCCTGCAGTCCCAGTTGCTTAAGCTGGGAGTAACAAGGTGGGGAAATAGCAGGCCCTGGCTCTGCCCGGCGTCTGGGCTGGCATTAAGCAACAACCTGCAAGTCTAGTGAGCCTGGAGGATGCTCACTTGGAGTATTTCCAAGGAGGTTTTCAGCTCCCTGGAAGAGCTGGAAGGGAAAATGAGATGCTCTGAGACAGTTCTATGGGCATAAAAGATGAGGAAGGACAGATATAGGCAACACGTGGACCATGTATTAGCAAATGGGGTGAATAAAGCCATGAGCAACCTGATAGAGCAGTGATGTTAACCCAGCTTTGCACAGAAGGCTGGACAATGGAATGTTCCTTTCCACTTAGATTATTCTAGGATTCTGTAATTTTCCTTTTCCTTGAGGTTTTGAATAGCTGAAATAATTCCTATCATGTGAACTGTTAGACTGGAAGAGGCTTGTAAAGAATGTTGATTTTAAAAAGAAGAAAATCTCCAAAATTTCACAATGTTTGGCGGGCTAGTTCCATTGCATTATACAATTTCTGTATCTGCCTTTTTTTTTTATTGCTCTTTCGACAGACTACTTGCCTATATTGTATCTGAAATATGCAAATTTCTAAATGTTGTCGAACTCTGAGCAACCTTCTTAGAGTTTTCTGAGTTTTATTCGTGGACATGAATGGAGTTGGGAAGAACATCCCAACCAGCTGATCTCCCCATCTGAAATGGAGAAATAACTTTTTTTTTTTTTTTTTTTTAATCTCTCTCATTTCTTCCTCAAATAAGCTTGCATTTTGGAAGCCAAGTATTTTGCAGCCACCAAGACTCTGGTGCTGATGGGAAGTCACTCTGACTCCTGATGCAGGGGCTGGGAGCCGTCTGTGACCTCAGCTGAAATATTAGCAGTATTGTGTAGTACTGTGTAGCAGTATTCGCTCACTGGTATGTTTTTATAATTTGGGCCTTCTTAATGCTTTCATAAAAATCATCACATTTGCTCCTGATGTGTATGTTCTGAAATCAGGCCCCAAATAGCAAAACATGATCAGCCCAATCAAGCTAAAAGTGGAGATGAGGTTTGCATCAGCAGGAAGGAAAAACCTCTGCCAACTGAAGTGACAGCCCAAAGCTGGAAATCTGGAAAAATCCGCTGGGCACCAGTAGTGAGCTGACATCTGCTGTGCCACGTGCACTGGAAACAACACTACCGAGATAAATCCCAGCCAGTCAGTCTGCCGCTGCAAGTTGTGGGCAGATGATAGCTGCAATAACAGGATACACTGCTGGCAAGGAAACTGTTGAGCCATCACATTTCAATGATGCAACCCTGTCTCCATGCCAGGAAACAGAAAATAAAAGGCTGTTGAATGTGAGACCCCTCAAAAGCCGTGTCTTTTTCCCACAGAGGAAGACACTGATGTCTTCCTCCGTGGGAAGCAGCAGCAACAGCAGTGAGACCTTCGGGGCCCCTGGGCTGGTGGGCTGCCTGCATGGGATGGAGCCTCCACCAGGCACCATGCGCTGGATGTTTGCTGCACACATCTTCCATCCAAGGTTTGCTAAGCCACGGCTGATACCATTATCTTATTTTTTTTTATCTGTTACCCTATTTATTTCACTTTTATATGACGCAATACCAAGAAACCAAGGCTAAATGATAGCTTTATAGACTCTTTCCTTTAGCTAAAATATATGACTGTACAAGTATACACAGATTTTCCATAAAGGGAGTTAGGTGCTTCATATGTTTTACCTAAAGTCTGGTCTGCTGACAGCTACTAGCTGATGATTTGTTACCCTTTTAATATAAACAACACCAAACAGACATTGTAGAAGGCATTACAACTGACTCAGCAGTTATCTGTGCTTTAAATTTTCTTTCTTTCCAAAGAAAGGAAGGCAAAAGTTTTATCTTAATTACTCAGTGGGTCCCTTAAGGTTTGCCTGATCTCCTTCATATTAATTCCAGTTCTTTTAAGATAGGAATCTTTTGCTATTTAATAAATTTTATTTTTTTAAATCTAATTCAGGGATAGCAGCTTTGAAGGTTGAAGTAAATTCTTTAATTTTTGCTTGCATTTTTTTTATTTTCTATGCGTAGCAACACAGGAGTTCAGTCACTAATGCTTTTAGTCTCTGTTTTAAGACAAAAAAAGCATTAAGGGACTCTTGCAGCCTGCTCTACCACAGGAAGTTTAATTCTGGTGAGCAGCAATGCACTTCAAGCTGTCATGAACACAAGCAACCTCTTATTTCTCTAGGTTTATTTATCTCTTTGCCCTCCCAGCACATGTGGTTGAATCATCTGACTGTCTGCAGACAGGAAGGGCTGTCCGCAGTACACAATGATGAATTGCAATGATACCCTTTCTGGGAGCAGCACTTGGTCCTTGGATCTTTCTGTGCTTGGTTGGAAAATCCCAGCGAAGGCAGACAGGTTCCTGAGCAGAAGCTGCTTCCTCCTACACGGCCGGTTGACTGCAGAGCTGCTAAGTTCGTCCGTGCTTTAGTGTCCAGGTTAAATGCTGGAGTGAGACATGGAAAGACTTGCATGTTTCATAAAACGTGGCACTCTTTTGGTCACTCTTTTGACTTGAGCTACTCTGGCTGTGTCTGGGATGGAATTGTACTTGACTAGAATTTTGGGTCATTCTTCTTAAGAGCTGCAAATGTAGCCCAGGACCTCAGTGTGATCTGCTTCTGTGTCGTGCATATTTTCAGAAAGGACTCAAGGAAAGGCGGATTTTGACTGGGTCTAATCCCTAAACCGACATCCAGGAGAGTTTGCAAAGTGTTTTCTAAAATTTTCCTCCAAAGATAGAGGAAGATTTTTACTTTAAAGTATTATTTTTTTGAATTACTTTTATGGAAGTTAAGACACTGATTTACATTATGCTAATTATCATTATCTCATTCAGTATATACTTGCATATTAAATATAGTAACTTTCTTCCTGAGCTAATATTTCTGTACCTGGAACTACGAGATTTGCTACTACATTAATATCTTCTTGTTGATCGTGAGCTGTATGGTTTTCAAGCTTAGATAGTACGTTCTTGAGCCAAAACACAAGTAAGATTTTCAATTCTGTGCAGTGTTTTCCCCAATGTCCTCTTTATTTGCATTTCTTATTTGCATTTCGAATAAGAGAAAATATCTGAATAACATTGTGGTGAATAAAACCAGTCCTCTGTTATCTTTGGAAAAAGGAAAATTATCCATATCCTAAGGAATGTGGACTCAGATTCACAGGAAAAGAAATTAGCACAGTGTATTAAAACTCCTGGGAAAGGAATGGAAAATCAATCTGTCCTTATTTATTTACTCATTTTAAGGCTCCAGTGATGTGACTTCACTTAGTAGATCATATATTTAACTTGAGGCCTAGATACAGTTTTTCAGAAAGAGAAATCAGATTTGAAGACAGCTTTCATACCTCTCTGTGGTTAGTAACCAAAAGTGATGAAACAGAAAATAAATAGGATCTAATATAGAAGAGCATTTTTTTCCCAGTACAGTATTTGTAAGAAATTATTTGATTTAAAGGGTCACTTTTGAAATGAATTTTATGTCTTCCCATTAGTGGATTAACAAAGGCAAGGTTTAGTTGTTTCTAATCTAATATTTTAAGCAATCAATTTCAAATTATGTTTTCTCTTACTCTTCTAGAAACTAATCAAGTTTGGTTTGCGGCTGCAAGTATTTCATTGTGAGCCTTTTGAGCTCATTGAGCCTTTTTACTCCTGGGAAGAAGTTGTTTAATGAGAGATGTAGGAAAATACAATACTGCTTTTTCAGAAAATGCTACATGCATTGCCATGATATACCTGAGGTAAATATTATGAATATTACAGAATTATTTCTTGTTTCTTTTGAGAATGATCTTGAAATGTCTCTAATAACCTGATTTACAAATATGTTTGAAAACCCAATAGCCAAAACATTAGATTAGCTAATACATTAGATTATACTAATACATTAGATTAGTTAAAAACTAATATCCCAGTTCAAGAGGGATGTGGAGCTGCTGGAGAGAGTCCAGCGCAGGGCTACGAGGATGATCAGGGGCCTGGAACATCTGCCCTATGAGGAAAGGCTGAGAGAGCTGGGCCTGTTCAGCCTGGAGAAGAGAAGGCTGAGA
>VZSV01000173.1:696144-723017 GCA_013398735.1 Nothocercus julius | reverse complement strand
CATTTTAAAAAATGTCTGACAGTTTCTAGCTATTCCCATAAGATGATATTTGCACATTTTGTCACTGTACAATTTGCAGGAGGTGAAACTGATGTATTCCTGAAAAAACAAATATTGAGTTCAGTGAGAATCCAACTTAAATGTGAAAATGGTACAGCTGGGCTTCTGACACTTGACTGCATTGCTACAATATTTGCTTTTCACTTCAACACACTGAAGGCCTTAAATTGAAGTGCCTTCAATTTAAATATTTCAAAATAGCTTTGGGTGCTAAGTTTTCTAACCGTATTTTATCTGCATGCCTTGCTTCAATATTTTATTCAGCAATGTAAAAACTCATGTTAACAATAGAAAATATTTTAGAAGGGATGAAGACCTGCGATGGGAGGGTAGGGCAAAAAGAGTTGATTCTTTCTGGTAGCTTAGAGCTATTAGCATAACACAGAAGAGGGGTCCCGCTGTATCAAAGTGCCTTTGGTGGCAAAGATGGCTTGTTGTAGGATATCTGGAATCATCTACATGGTAAAGATGCCACCCAGGGCTGTAACCTGATGCTGGTTACCCAATAATGCTCAAAGGCAGGTGGACAACAGTGAGTAAAATACATCAGATGAAATCAGCATGAAACCGCCCGTGAAAAAAAGGACAACTTTTTTTTTTTTTTTTTTTGCGGGGATCCTGTTCCCTTTCCGTCCCAGCCGCATCCCAGCGGACAAGCCGCGCGTCTCTGCTCCCGCGGCGCGTCCTGTCGCGGGGCTCGCTCCCTGCACCTTCCTAACCGGAGGTGGGAGGCCAGCAGCAGAGGCTGGCAGCCTTCTGGAGCCCCGGGAGCAATCCTTCCCCTGCCAGCGGGAGCACTGGGTGAATTCATGCAGGAATTGCCAGGGACTTGGAACGCTCTTCCTGAAGCTGAGGAGGCTAAAATCCAGGTTTTGAGTACTCATGTTTTACTGAAATCAGGACTGTCAGCTGTGATCAGGTCAGTGCAATGTCACAGCGAGCCCAGCGCCAGCCCTTCATTTCACATTATTTCCTGTAAAATCCCTTTGGTTTAGGAAAAACGGGGCAGTAGGATCTGTGGATATTCCTCAACACTTCCTTGCTGAAACGACGATTTGGCTGTTTAGCTTTGTACCCTTCAAGGACTTACGCACAAGCACACATTATTTCCCAGCTGAACTGTGGTTTGGTGACATATTAACCTCACCTGGAGGAAAGTTACAGGGAGTTCATGTCTGTGCTACTTCCTTCTGCCTACCTCTGGGTATTGGTGAAAATCATAAAATCCTTCAGAGACATTTTCAAAACTGGCAATGTCTAGGGTCCTTCTGAACTTGCACAACTCAGTGCACTTTGGTGTCCTCCAGAAGAAAGCAAGACGTGTTTTTAAACTGCATCTTCTCAAGCACATGCAGATTCACACAGGTGAAGGATGCTCCTTCAAGGGATGCTCCTTCCGGGGTTTTATCTCAAGTCTGCAGGCATTAAACAATATTTGATATCATGGTATGGATCGCTCAGAGACAACGTGTGACAACAGTGTCTCCAAAACATTAAAATCAAGCTCTCCTAACCTGTGCGTTACTTGTTTGCCATCTTTTCCCTCTTTAATATGCCCAGTTCCCAGTGCAGGGAGGAAGCACTGCTGTCGCCGCAAGGCACCGCGCTCACAAGACATGCTGGCTACATACTGGCCTTTCTTTAAGGCATTTTGTTTCCATATCCTCATGTTGCTCAATATCTGCTGCCTTTCAGCCCCTACAGTGGCAGAGCAACCTCAGACAGAAGGGAAAGTTCAAAACTGAAGGGAAAAAATGCAGAAGGAATAGCCATGTGAGAATTAAAAGTGCTGCTGCTCCTGAGCAAGGGCTTGAACTTTATCACTGGACAAGGCATGTGGCACACCACCAGACTCAGAATAATAGTAGATACAAAGATCAGGATCTGAAAGTCAAATGCATGTGACTGGTTGGTAAAATGCAAGATTAACTGTCCTCACCTACAGTCACATTGCCCCCTCCACTATAAGAAGGTTTTAAATCTTCTGATAATGGGATATCTTTAGGAGCAACCTTTGGTAAGAATGGCTCTGTGCCCTTGACTTTTTTTTGATAGTAATATCAAATAATTTTGCAGTGAATATCTTTTAATTCTGGTATATATTTCTGCTGCTTTCCAAGGAAACCCGGATTACTCCAAAGAAAGAAAATCAGTCTTCATTTTAGTAGCAACACCCTTGCTACAGACTTCTCTAACATGAAGGCAAATATTATCATCAATTAAAGACAAACCATTTTGAAGAAAGGTATTGAAGAAATCATGAGACTTTGAATTTCAGCAGAATCTTTTTAATTTCAGACAGATTCTTGTTTCTCTACATATTCAAAATCTTTCTCCAATAGCTGCTAAGTCATTTTACGTGGGGGGAACCAGGGCTTTTTTAGAGCTGTTGAATGGGAAGTTGATTCACCTGTAATTGCTTCTAAATTTTCTCCATGGTTCCAGCATACATTTTATCCAGTAGATAAAATGGCAATTCTTGGATATTGTTTTTTGCAAGGACATAATGTCACAGCTATCAAATTTCAAGCAAGATTTCGTCTTCCAATGCATAAAGTTGCTGATATTAAATTGCAGTTTTCACAAAAATAAGGTGTTTTAGAAGTAGCTAAGAAGATCTGATTGATAGGAAGTGCTGAGCATTGCAGATCTTTTGGTTTAATGACATCTATGAGGAACAACATCAGCTTTGCAGATTTTGAGTGGCCTGGATTGGTTCATGTACCAAACAGACATCTTTGCCTTTGTTATTTTTTATTATGTAAAGCATCACTAACCTTTCTATAGACAGTGTGCTTTCTTTTAGAAACCAAGATGGGGAGCGGAGGAGAGAGGCCCAGGATTTTAATTTTCCTCATTTAATTAGGTCTGTTTAAAAAGACCATGGATACACAAATGGTCCTTTTTTTTTTTTTTTTTTATGGCATTTCTTTAAATTGCCCTGTGCTTCTAATGAAGTCATTAGGTCCAAGGCACTGGAGCCCCTGCTCCCACCACAATACAAATCCTTGCAGAAACGGGCAGGGGGTTGCCTGGCCTCCAGCTGGGACCCTTCACTAACTAATTGGGAACAGGCACCTTAGTTAACTCTCCAGCTACCAGAGGGAAAATATTTACATGGAGCAAAAGGAGCATTTTTTTTTTTCCTGCTGATTTGAAATAGAATTTAAGAAATCTTAACCTTTTCTCCTCAAATGAAAACCCACAAAATGCTTTTTTTTTTTTTTTTTTTTTTTTTGCTGCTCTCTCTCCTTAATATTTAATGCTTCCCATTGCCAAGAGCCTTGACTCAGCTTAGCCTCGTCTGTGCAGCCCCTCTGGCTGAGCGGCCTGGGAAGCAGAACAGCTCTGCGGCTGCTGCTCGGTGCTGATTTTCTGTCAGTATCTCCCATCGTGGCACAAACCAGGACCAGTCCTGGTGAGGTGCTGAGCACAGCACAGATCAAGGGCTTGAGTCTGCTCAACCAGCCCATGGCATTTTGGAGTTATAACATTAACCTTTCCAAAACAGTCAGTTTCTACACGAAAGCTGCCCTGGGGTTTCCACCTGCTGTGCTGGACAATCCACACTTTCTCTTTTCCCATTTTGCAGCTGAATACAGCAGCTCAGACAGATTAACCCCTGCCTGGCCAGCCGTGTGCTTCCCGGCGTCTCCAGCAGCCAGTGCCCTGTGCATCCCAGCTCCGACCTCCCTCTGTTTCCCCTTCCCGCACGCTGCAAGAGGGGCCCTGGCCTTGCGGATCAGGGTAGATGCCCCGGAAAACTCGCCCCATGATGGCAGAGAGTTGCTGGATGGACCGAATGTGACCCAGCAGGTCTTCAGCGCTGCTTCCCTCCTCCGTTCTAAGTCTGAGAAGCCAACACACATCAGGAAGTCATGCTGTTGTTAGGGAAACTGTTAAATACATGTGGATGCCATTATAGGGTTACTGTGACGAGAGCAACTATATAATTAATCAGCTCCCTTATCTTCTGTATCTTTTAAGTTTTTCTGATAAGCTCAAGTATTTCCCCCATGCAATGCTCTTTCTCAGGAAGGCTCACTAGCTGCTGTCTTCTCACAGGCACCTTAGAGATCTGGATTTGGAAAAACTCCCAGAAAACACACGTTAAAAAGCTTGCTCCACAGAGATGCTGATTTGCCCCACCTGTAGGCTACTCCTGACTCCCCTGGGACCCCACAACCATGAGCCAAGAGAGCCAAGACCATTGAGTGTGAATAAACACTGAAAACTCATGCAGATCAAGCATCGAGCATTGCAGGCAGGCTCAGCACACTGCTGGGCTTGGCTTGGGCAGGAGTGGTGTGGGGAGCAGTGGTGCAGTCACCGCAGTGCATGGGCATCCCTTTCCATCTTGCCTGGGGCCTTGTTGGATTTTTCCTCATTTGGCTTTTCCGGGGATGCACAGGGTGGCGTGATGCTTAGTTGCACACTGGGAAACAACAGCCCCAGTCACCAGAGAGGGGCACGTGAGCAGCACGTCCAGGGATGACCCCCATCTAGTGATAGAAATAACTGAGCATGGGTGATGAGACAAAAAGGCATATGCGTCTCTAAATGGCAAAGCATGTCCTTGTCATGCGCCAGTGTATCCTAATCCAGAAGGTTCTGCAAAATAACTTGAATCTTGCACTGCTGCTTTTGACACAGTTCTGCACTGTGTGCCTTAGCTCAAGTGCACTTTCCTAGAGCACTCAACGGTTCCTGAATGCTCTGCTTGGTCAGGGGTGTTCGGGTTGTGCTGCAACACACTAATGCCTGCTGCTTCCTCTTTTAAATGTAAATCCTTTGCAGTCGGTAGGGAATCCAGCCTGCTTGTGCTGGTGCCTGCAGTAGTGTGAGAATAAAGAAGATGACAATCTTCTCAAACTAATATTTACTGCATGAAAAATGGCACAGAGGAATGGTTAATCCTGCCAATGTCTCACAGGAAAAGGAGGGGTGATCATCCACAATGCACAGGGGGCGTGGAGCGGGTGAAGATATAGCACTAGCCCTAGAGTGCTATGGAAAATCTGCACAGCAGCCACACTGCTGGCATACAACTCAAAAGTCAGTCTTGCTCTATATATCTGCTTTAACAACATCTCTCTTCTTAGATGTAGTTTTTAAGAGGTTACATACAATAGCTGAAAGTGTACTAGCAACTGAGCTCCCTGTATTCCTTCTACCGCCTTCCTCCAGCAGAACAGCATTATTACCTTGATTGCAGGTGCTGGGGAATAAAATACGTGGCAAAGGGAGCCACACAGGTAGCCTGCACGCAAAGCCAACACAGAGCTGAAATTGCGTAAATCACGCCACAGTCACGATATTGCCTTTCCCATGTAGGTGCATTTATACTAACTATATTGGGAGGCTTATAACCAAGAAAAGAATTTTATAAAAGTCTTTAGCTACACACATATTAATCAAAGCGACACGCCTGTGAGTGGGCATCTCTGTGGTTTGGGCATCAATGCATTGGAACTAAAGAGAATCACTCTGTGGTTTTGAGCATGGCTTTGGCTCACACTGTTTAGACTTTTTTTTTTTTTTTTTTTTTGAACCTTTTCTGTTAGACAATAAGCAATAAATAAACTATACTTACAATGCCAGACTTTTCTAGGCTTTCAGTTTTCTGGCTTGTGTGTAGCTACTCTAACAGTTGCTATTGTTTTCTGTCCTTGTACAAATTGTGCTTGTCTGGAGATACCACCACAACTTCCAAAACTTTCTCTGAAAAAATAAAAGAGTACAAAGCAGGGCATAAATGATCACAGAAAGCCTGTGCTGTGATGAATTGGAACTGGATGATCCCACGTTCCTATGAAGGTGATATATCAAACGTGAGCGAAGTTTTGGCTTTGCAGGGAGCAGCTTCAGGAATTCTTTGGCAAGATACCGTTTGCTCATGACCAACCTGTGGAACAGAACAAAATATGAAATATATTCCCCTCCCCTGAGAGATCTGCATCAAAATATACCAGACTAGCTTTGCTTGGCCATGACCTGAAAGCACACTAAAAGTTTTCCAGCTATAATTCCACCTCAGCAGCTCCAAAGCTCCAAAAGCTTATCCAGTCTTCTTGAAGGGGTTCGGGCAGCAAGGCTTTGCTGTTGGTGGGGAAAACACTGCCCCAGGAGGTAGCATGCCAAACTGCCCCATCTGTTGCTACAACTTTTTTGAATTTTGTTGTCAAAACTAGTCTTAACGCAGTCAAAAGCCTGCACATAGAACAGGAAAACCTTTATTTGAGATCAGAAAACACAGTATAGCATCAATATATCTACTTAATATATATAAGCCACAGAGATTGATGAACCCATACTCCTGTGGCCAGGAGAATTCATCTGCCAGCACGAGCATCCCCTAAAAATGACTATTCCTTAAGTCCTTCCCTGTGTTTCACTCACAGCTTGATTCCAGTGAAAATTGCGCTCTTGAAAGCTTGGCCCAGCTTTTCCCCATTTCCAAGTCCTGGGGAATGTGCTCTCAGAAGTGCAGCTCCAACTACTGCCATGTTCAGCTCCACTGCTGTTGGGCCAGGGGTCTTCTCCTGGCTCTGTGTGGCCTCACCAGAGCCACCGTTGTCATGTCTGTAGATAATGGTAGATGTTAGCAGCTCTTGCCCTTGCCTTTCCTCTTCCTGTAGCAGCCCCAGACAACTCTAATTCTGAAGCCAGAGGGAGCATCCCCTGCTCTTGCACTGCTCGCATCCACCAGTCTCTGTGAAGGTGCCTCTGCCCAAAGGGTTGGTGAGAGCATCACATATGAGCCAGGGGACAGAGCAGATCATGCTGAATTGGCTTTCAGATTGGCATGATTTGATGGGGAAACAAGGGCATATCTTCTAGGATCATGGTATTCATGGCCCTTCCCCACAAGAGGAGACATTCAAGTTCAAGACTGCTATGTTACAAAGAGGATGGGTCTCTCAAGGAGCATGCTGAGAACTGGGCTTGAAAAGTGTCTGCTGGTGCCTGGTTTCCCTCTGGGCCTGTCTTTGCTTGGGAGCAGATTTTCTGCATTTCTCAAAGCACAAAAATAAAACCCTCAGTGTTTTCAGGGGAAACGATTTATAACCCGACCTCCAACACAAAGGCTATTTCAGCTGTCCCATTCCTCCCACTGCACTACTTCTCCCTACAAAGAAGAGTTTTGCAGGGGAAAAACGATTTCTTCTGTTGCCGCCCAGCACCCAGAGTTCCTGTCACGTTGCAGTCTGTGTGCACAAGCTGCTGACTCTGCAAATGACTTGTCCAGACAGCCCCTGAAGCTGACTACAGAAAACATGACCCTATAGCTGGCTGTAAAAAGATGGATGGTGGAAAAAAAAAAGAAAAACAGCACAAAAAGCAGAAGTGGTATATCCGTGTCTTCCCAGATCTCATCTGCTATCTTTTCCCTTATCTCTTGAGTAAGGCAGGCCCTTTGTTACTCATGTTCTTATGAGTCCCTCTCTCCTGGCATCCCTCCATGTTTTTTTGCAAAAGTAGTTGTCCTGTCCCCTACAACATCCCTCTAGCTCCCGCTAGCTTCGCTCCAAACCGGAAAGATGATCCTCAGCTGCAGCCCAAGCCCAAAGGGCCTTCAGACCAGCAGCATTAGGACCACTAGGGCAAGCTCGAAGACAAAGGGTCCAGCAGCAGGTACTCCTGGTACCTATGAAGTCTGTGTCTGCTTCTTGTTACATGCAGGAATGGACAAGAGGAGGCAGAGTGGCTCTGCTGAGGCCCCACAGAAAGCACAGCCCTGATCCTCCTCCATGACCCTCTGGGAGCTGTGGAAACTGGGATGCTCTGCGGTTTGCTGAAACCCAATTCGAAGCAGCAAGAGTTGAATTTTTGGTATTGAGGGGAACTGGTAACACTGCTTTGTGTTGACATCCCATTATAAAATGGTAAATGTATAAATGTATAAATAAAATGGTATAAATGGCTCTCTAATGGTAATTTCTCCGTGTAAGTAAGCTGATGGGTCTGCCAGAGGTCTGTTTCCTCCTCCTCAGGATAAATTGCAGGCACAGAACTACAGGATATATAGAGTAAGAGCCGTAAGGGATGATCATCAGAAGACGGGGATGGCAGTGTCTAAATTTGTGCTCAGGACACAGAGCTGAGAGTCTAGCAGTTCTCGTTTTGTTTTTAGTGGTTCAGTCCGTCACAGACAGTACAGCTCCTAACTTCTCAGTTTGATACACTTGCTTTCTAGCAGATATGCATTCTGAAATAACTAACCACAGCTAACTGGCGGAGAAAACGTAGCAAAAGGCATTTTGCTGTACAGGGGAAGAAAGAACACTGGGTTTTGACATGGTTTTTCCCACGTAAAATGGAGAAGCTGCTTCAAAATAACAAAAGAAATGAATGCAGAAGAAAAATGTGTAACAATATAGTTCATCCATACCACTTCTTTTTACTCCTCCTTTAGAAAAATGGGTCATTTTCTAATGCTTTACTAATGCATGCTACCTTTAACTGCTCTGGCAATCCGTGGAGAACCAAGGGAAAAACTGATCCAAAACCTGGCAGCACTTTGTGGCTATCTACCTGCTTGCAGCACTTTTTAAATAAGAACTCTCCCCAGGATTTTTCTTAGACTGGTCATTTCTCATGAAGAATAACAAAAATTTTATAGGTGTCAAAATCTAAGATAAGGATTTAAGTCATATAATGCTAAGAAACATTTTTTTTTTCTTTTCCTCTGCAGATTCTGAAAGTTCTATATTTAAAGAGTACTCACGTAGCTTTTCTGTCTTTATTTTAAATCTGAGAGGAACAGAATTAAAGAACAAATGTCAGAGGAGGCAAGTTTGAAATCCTTATCTCTACCTTGGGCTGAAAGACATAAATAAAATGTATTTCCTAGTGCCTAGTGAGACTAGGTTTGTTTCTCCAACAAGAAAACGTTTTTACTTTCTTCCCTGCAAAGAGGAAAAACTGCAATTGTAGGTTCCCACAGGATGTTGACTCCACTGCAGAAAAGACAAAGGGAAACAAATACAGAACGTAAGTGAAAATATACGCAAGATAAAAAAAGGTAACAAAGTGAAAGTCTAAGAACAACATGTTTGCATAAGGATGTCAAAGACAGGAAGAGGAAGGATTTATATTGGTTATGAAAGCTGCTTGTTTACTCAAAAAAAACAAGAACTGATCATAGTGATTTGTGCCCAGGGATGACTGGAAAGAAACCTGCTGCTTCTGCAATTTAAAGACGTGTATCTGTAGCCTGCAATTTCATAACAGCTGGTGGCCAGACTCCCACCCCTGTGAGAAGAACCCCCTTTTTGAGAAATGCTAAAACCGAAGCATAAATTTCACCCAAATTACTCACTTTTCAGGAAAATGCAGCATTTTTTCCCCCCAGAGCCAGACAAAACCAGCAAAATTAGAATATAAAATACAAGCCACAAGAAATGGTAATAAATTGAGGCAACACATGCAAGGACCTCCTATCAGCAACCTTCGATTCAGAACCTTGAGAGTGGTTACCCGAAGACTCAGCATTGCTCCTGGAAAGGCAAAAATATACAAGAGTTTCAATGTGACAGGAAGAAAATGTTTTTGAAGGTCACCTTTAAAACCCTGCTGTAAAAGGATGAGCCTCTAAGGCTTTTGTTAAGTGAATCCATCTAACCACTATCTTGCTTTATATTTAGATCAGCACATTAAAATGTAACTGCATAACCTATCATCTGCTTCTTCTAGTCATATGAAAGAGATCTGATTTGTAAATCTTTTTCTGTGTGCTCCACAGAGTTCTGCATCTCAAGTTCACTGGATTTTGTTAGTGTAGTGCTCTCCTTCCTAAGGCACCAAAGTACTGGGAAAACACACCCCTTGGAGAAAGCCCTAGTCTGCCTGGGCTCTCCCATTTCTGCTGATATTTTCTACTTCTGGACTGCAGCTATCAAGTAAGATCTGCTTAATGAAAGCCTGCATTTGCATTTCTTATATTCCGTGAATTGAGCGATCTGGGTTCAGGGAATGTCACTGCTCCTTCCCAGTGAGTAATGCTTCTGTGATTCCCTGCGACAGCCAGCTTTGGCTCTGCTCATCTTCAGATGCTCATAACAGGTTTTAAGAATGAACAGACTGCAAATGAGTACTAAAAACCCCCACTGCTCTATAGCAGTTTAAACCGTTTGCAGGGGACAGCCTGCAGGAATACTGAAGAAGTTTGGGTAATAAGCTGATCTGTGAACACTGAGCCCAGCAAAACCTTGTTTTCCTTGGATTTTTATCTCATGATTGACTACAACTCTAACCGAATCTAAACATTGCTGTTAAACAAGCTCAGCCTTTAGCACATACAGGAAAATAACCATGTGCTAATAAAGAAATCCAAAATTTTATTTGCTGTTGGCCTTAGAGATAGAGGCTAAATTCAAGCCCTTTTCAGTCACCAATTTCCACCAAAACCACAAAATGATGACTTTGTGATTCCTGTTGCTCTAGAATCACCTCTAAAGTGCCTATGGGATAAACATCATTATGGGGAAACAGAGAGATGGCTAGATTGTATTAGGCTTGTTTACTTAGAAAACAGTAAGTAGGTAAGAGTGATGCCAAAGGAAGCATTCATCTTATATTAATGAACTCAGATGAACAGATCCCAGCGGTAGGAATCCTAACTCACATGCTGTTCACAGCAAACCAGACCTAAGGGAATCTGGATGTAAAGTTCAGGATAAGCAGTCCACAGTTCTTAGACTTTGGACACAGCATTTTGAAAAGGGGCTTGAGACTTTGGAAATCTTAAAAAAAAAAAAAAAAAAAAAAAAAAAAAAAAACGCACCTGATTTTCAGAGAATGGAGGGCCAGTGTTTGTGTGAAATAGTCTCTTTAGGTATCTCTGTTTGCCCATATCGTGCCAAAGCACTTCAAGTAATTTTCACCTCGGCACTATTCCCATGAGAAGCAAAGCCAGATTACAGAGCTTTCGCCCAAACTGAAAGGGCATTTCAGGATGCAGATAAACACAGGAAGCAATTACTCAATATCCGAGGCAGACTTAAAAGGAAAACATATGGGCAGAGAAATTCCAGGTAGCAAATAAAAAGCCTGAGAGGAAAAATACTTCACTGATTTACTGTCAGCAGCTGGGATATTTGTGGGTAAATGGAAAACAGAATGACATCTAAGTGGGATTAAATTGAATCACTTCTTACATTAAGACAGAATTCTTGCTTGTTGAAGGACTCCCTGCCCAGTGTTCTGATTTATCACTCCTGTGACTCCAGAATCATTGCTATTTATGTCTTATCTTGTTACTCTGAATGCAACACACTTTTCAATGCACAAACTCTGTCTTTTGTTTTGGAGGGTAAACCTGAGTAAAGTTAGAATTGGTTCTTATTGTGAATTATATTATTGGACTATGAAACATTTGTTTCGGCTATCCAAGATAACATAGCTGGCCTGCTCAAAAAATATGGATCAGTCCTTCTGTAGCAATTACTGGCAGGGATGCAAGATGAAGAAAGTCCTCGATTCTCCAAGGACCTCTCAGAAGTCCAAGCAGGAAGTATAACAGAGTATAAAAGTATAACCCAGCTAACTCAAGCAATAGTATTTAAACACTGTTTGACTGATCAGTGGAATAAGCTTTTAAGAAGGAAAAGAATGTAAGATGAAATTTCATATTTGAACAAAAAAAAAAATAAGCAGAGATTTAAGTGCAGAGAAGTCACAAGGCTGGAAATTCCCTTCTACCTTACCTCATACGAGCTTCCTGTTGAGTAACAGCGTTGCTAAGGGTTCTCTAAAAACTACCGTGACCGTACTAGGAAACGTTCTCATAGCCTCAGTCTCCTCATGAAAATGGACAGTATATTTGTCTGCCTGGTCTCCTCTGTCCTGAGTCAAAACATAAAACCAGGCTCTAAATTTATGTAAATACACATCATTCCACTAACTTAAGAAGGAACAGTGCTGATATTGACACAGACTGAGAACCTAGGTAACTTCATAATGTCAAGGGAAACTGAAGACATGAGAAGCTGAGGCATAAAGTTGTGTTCCTCAGAATATCGGGATATATGCCTGATTTTGTACCCATTTCATGGTACATCTGTCAGCTAAAAGCCATACAGAAAAAATGGAATAAGGGAGTATTTAAAAGAGGTGGATAGACCCAGATTGCATTTAGCCACACAACTCTCAAATCAGCATGCTGGTATGCACTGCTTAGTCACACACACAAAAAAGACCTATCCACCCATTTGCCTGCAGGAGACTTGTATACTGCAAAAATGGGAAACTGCTGAAGCACTGTTTCCATGCCTCTTAGCTGATGTTTGTAATTGCTGCTCATTTTACATTCACCTGGTTCTGCTTTAGTATCTGAATGAATATTCCAGGTGATATGAATGGACTGGCCAATTCCTCATCTGGAATTAAAACATATAGAGCCAGTGCTCACAAGGGTGCAAAGCACAACAGAATTTCCCCAAATCTTCATCGTCCAAGAGACAAACAGAGCAGGGCTGTCTGACACAGGCAGAAAGTAAAACTGACAACAGGCTGGTATCAGCCCCAATTTCTTATTACCCATGGCTTTGTCCAGTGTATTGGGGCAGCCAATTTGTGCCCATTACCTTGGAGCCCATTTAACAGCGCACGCCAATCGATCCAGCTCTCTGTGATCACTGCAGAGGAAATCTTTACATAAACTGTCATCAAAATCAACATGAAACCACAGTATACAGGCTTAAAAACTGCTGAGAAATACTCCATGGTACAGATTAAAGTCAGTAGGAGTTGGATCTTTGGAAAATAACCTTTACTGGCTAGTGAAATGAACACCCATGGCTTTACTGATTTATTCATTTCACTGTTGCTCACAAGTCTGCTAATATTTTTATACTCCAAGGGGAAGACACTCAACCTTTCCGCCCCAGCTGTGAAATTAAAACAGTATTTCGATGTACTTTTAAACTAAAAGGCAAATGACAAATCATCTTTCCTCTCTCTGTACCTCTTTCTGCCTCTATGTGTGTGTCTTATTTTTTTGGACTGTGGTGTTCCCATAATGAAACCAGGGAACATAAAACTGCACTTGACATATGCAAATTGTGCTGCCTCTACTTGGAAAAAAACCAATAATCAGTCTTTCTTATTCAGCTGACATTACAGGAACAAAAGCAGCCTTTCTGGAAAACAGAAACAAGCATTTGGAGAAAAAAAAAAAAGAAGAAGAAGGAAAAAAGAGAGAAAAAAAAAAGAACTTGAGAGGATGTCTCCATTTTCCTGTGTATAAAGGTGCCATTTTAGTTAACCAGACCAGTGGTCTGGCATGGAAACTTTCACAATTTCCTAGCAATGCTGTCACTACGAAAAGACACATATCTGGGCTGGAGACCACCCCAGCTCACACTAGCGGCTGGCCAAGCTCTGCTGAATACGAGATGGCCCTGTGCAGAATCGCAGAAGACCTGAGAAAAAAGGATGGTGACTGAAAACATGTAAAGCTGAGATCACACGCAGAAATAATCAACGTACGGGTACCTGGCCCTCCACTTGCACACAGCAGACACTAGCATACTGATTCCTGAGGTTCAGGAAAGGTGTGTTTTCAAAGCTCTCTTCTGATCTAAACTTACTTTCCTAAGAACTCAAGTGGCCAAAGATAACTTGGGAAACAACATCCTGTATCTGTACCTAAAATACAATTGATTGAGACTATCAATACTAAAACAAACAAAAGAGGTGTTTTGTTGGCTGCCTCTATTAGAGCTAGAGTAAAGAAATCACAAGCAAGACGTTAAGGACATTTCAGTGACATGTAGCAAGAAGTGTATCTTAGAATGAGTTTTTTACCTGACATATCCGCGCTTGCATAACAGTGAATTTTTGCAACAGCCTTCATGCTACCTCCCTAGCATAAAGAAAAGGCTAAAAAAAAAGTTTGACTTAAGCTTACATAGATTTGTTTATGCAGGGATAACAATTTGCTGGTTTCTCTACAGAGTAAAAACACTTCTGAAATGCTGCAAACATAGCTATGTGTCTAAACCAAATAATTTCTCAATATGGCACTCCCTCAGCGTAGCACCAGGAACTGCTACATATCAGCTATAAAATCAAGGCAGCTTCACTTGGCCAGCTAAGCTGATCTTTTTTGGGCTGGGAATGGAACATATACTCTAAACGGTAACGCAAAAAAGCTGAGCGGTGCTGCGGAGAACATAACTTTAGTGTTAATTGAAGGAACAGCAGTGAAGGATCATTAGAAACATTTCTTGAATCACTGGAATGTATGGTACATGAGGACATCATTATGTCAGTGATACAGATAGATTGGTTAAGATGTTATATTGTAAAATACAGAGCTGCCATATCGTTCCATTAATTTGTGAATAAAGACTGTAAATCTGAATAATAAAAGTACTTTACATACACATTCTTCACTCTAAAGCCCTGTTCCAAGTGGCACTGTTTAGAACTGCCCTCTTATAGCCAAATATTTTTGTAGGCCCAGATAACTAATTAGAAATCACAAGGTGACCTTTGTACAACACTCCTTCTAGCACAACGGCCTATTTCCTCCTAATGGACACGCAAGAGAACTGGTCTTTGTTAGCCATGTTGTTAAACCAGATTCAGTCCACTGCAGAAGCCTCTTGTTGTAACCAACAAAAGTATGTCCATCATAATTTCATGTGGTTCTTTAGTTCAGTGGCTGTTGTTCCGAGCAAAGTTTTAAGAACCTGCTTCTATTTTTTTTTTTTTTTTTTTTTTTTTTTTTTTTTTTTTTTTTTTTTTAAATTTTTTTTTTTTTCCTTAAAAAAAAAAAAAAGAGAGAGAGAGAAGGGAAAAAAAAGCATTGGAAAGCTTGGCAGCCACTGAAAGCGAAAGAGACAACAGAAGTTGTAACATTTGCAGAATTATCCAAAGATGACAAGGCTAAATAATTTTGTCCCTATGCTTCCCACATTAAACTTAAATAGTTATAGATGGAAGATAAGTACATGACAGATAAAGCACAACGCAACTCTCCAGCCATATTCACTGGTAAGGTGGGCTTTATATTCCTGGTCCTGCCTGATGTAATGTAACTGCAGATGTTAGGAAAGGTGCACATGTTTTTTTCACAGAGGAAGGAATGTGTCTTTAAATCATCTTCTGTGCCCTCAGCTCTCACTTATTTAGGAACAGCTGCTTATAGCTTCTCACAGGATAAGAGCAGCAGGAGAAAAAGGGAATTGCACATCTGCAGAGAAAGCACATACGAAATTAAAAAGTCAGTAACAATTAGAAACACTTAAAATTTCCCCAAAGGATATCATATATCCAAAGTGATGAAATACAAAATATAGCTTGGAAAAAAAAATGACTAAAACTCCTCTTTATTTCACCAGTAAACAGAATGATTTTTCTAGTATTTTAATCTTGAAGCAACATCTGAACAGAAATACAAGTAATCACAGGCACTTTATTCCTGAATCTAAGCTGCTCACCAGCTTGTTAAACAACCGATGACTTTAATGGCTTTACTCAGCTTTAAGTTTAAAACAGAGACCAATAAAACTGCAAGACAGGTAGCTCCTTATTTAAAATAGTTTCATAAGTCAAGAAAGCTCCTCAGCTTATCGTCAAACCACAGTTTTACACATATACGTATTATTCATAATTATTGCTAATCGTTATCAGCAATGATTGCAGTATCTCTGGAACACATCTGTTGGTGACACTATTTAAATATGGCGGTTTCATGGCTAACAACTTAATACTCGTTATTGAAGTGACATTACTCTTAAGTGAATGATGAAAATTATCTACCTTTTTCACTTGGATATACAATAGGCATTTTTCATGTAGAAGGATTGTATTTTCCCTCACAATGGGCCATTTTGTATATCCTAAGGAATCTAAAATAGCAGTTGATCATAAGACAGTATCAAGGGGATCAAGGGATTGCTTATGGAATAAAGTAAATACAGGTACTCATATCAGTCACCCTTGATAGAACAGCTGAAGTCTGTAGCCAAAACACAGGATGCTGATGTCTGATAAACACCCGTTTGTCAGGAAATGTTCTCCTTTATACACCATACCACCTGGAAACAAGGGCAGACATAAGCATCTTTCTGCTAGTAACAAATACATTTCAGTTGTTCATGCTATAGCACATTTGTGCTATGCAGGTCGACCTATATCTGACATATGTTGACTTTGGTAAGGCAACTGGATTTTCTCTGTGCTGACTCGGGGCAGATAACACATTAGAGAGGAGAGACATTTTCATTCTCTGGGTAGGATGATGTGGTCCCTGCTTGTGTTATGTCTGTGGTAGCGGATAAATGTACAGCTTCACAGGCTAAAGCAGCAGGAGGGCAGTGGGCTGTGCTGTCCAGAAAGGACCTGGTGAAAGGCAAAAAAATCCAGTTAAAAAAAGAATACTTCAAAAACATTCAAGACAAAAGCACAAAACACATAGGATGTATATCATTCATGCTGATAGGATAAATGGGAGAGTTTCTAAGGGTTTTTAAATACATGAGGTGCTGATGATTTAGGTGAGGAGCACTTGCACTTCAGAGTCCCACATAACTGACAGGTAACCTGACCTGGGCGAACCTTGTCCATGACAACACTTGTGTCCAATGCACACAGCCCTAGTTTTGGCACTATGCTTCTATATCTGGATGGGCAACACATAGAGAAGGAAGTGACAGTTTGGGTGGAATAAAGCAACATGAATGTGTGACAAAACATCTTGGTGTTAATGCATTTTGTAAATGAAAAAGACAAAAATCTATGGGCCTATGCAGTCAAAGCCTCTGTGCTTTGTGTACCCAGACTGAGAACAGTTCAGGCTGCTGTCAGTGGCTTTGCTAGCAGGAATTCACAACCTGGCCCTCTGAGATAACATAATCCTGGAGGCAGCAGACGCATAGCAGTCTGGCAGGCATGCAAACACAGTGCCCCTTTGTGATGGAACCTACAGAAGCGAAAGGCTTAAAGAGACCTTAAGAAATAATCTGAGACCATTCTCCTGATCCCACGGCAAGATTAGCTGTAGCTGTGTCGCTCCTGACAGATGTTTGCTTAACCTGCTCCTACAGACCACCCACGTGCCAGAATTTCACAGCAATTTATTCCAGTGCTACCTCATTTAGAAACAATACTACTCATACTGTTGTTCACCACAGACAGGCTGGTCTTTCTGTAATTGCTTTTTGTTTATTTGTGCATTATCATATTCCTTCTCAGTCTCCTCTTCTTCTGGCTAGCCAGCCTCAAATCACCCGACGCAGAGGCTGGATCAGAGAGATCTCTGGTTTCTTTTGCTGAGGTCCTCTGTCTGTCTGTCTGTCCCTCTTATCATGCCTCATCTTCCTTGGAGTACAGTGCCCAAACTAGACCATAGTCTTAAAACAACTGGACAGGAGACAGGGTTGACTTCATATGTTTTTCAAATTACATTTTCATTCAGAAATGGATCTAAATGATGCTTATTTAAAAATAAACAAGTACGTTATTACTTAGGAACATGACAGGGATTTCTTCTGAGCACTGGGAATGGTCATCTCATATATGTATTTTCCTTCCCCTAGCTCCCACAGGGGATGGGTCAGCTTTAATTTCTGCCAAAGATTCTTCTGACCCCTCTAAAGCAGAGGAATGCATTTAGATGTTTCTATACACATGAGAACATGGGCTTACAAGATATTTGCTGAGTTAACAAGCCCCATTCCATAATATTACATGATAGAACAGCATGATCCCTGTCAAAATATACTGAGCTGCTGGACATTATACTGGACATAATTGAGGATTTTGCTTCCACTATTTTTAAAAAGAAAACTGAGAGAGAGGATCAGGACCTTAACTCCTCTGCACTCATTCATGACTGACTCATACTCTCATGAGTTTCTTCCATTCTTACTGCCTGTTATCTTAAAATAGCTCTCTAGCCTCCCTGAAGCTAATTGCTTAGACATAATTTTAAAGAACATTCATATCCTTTTGTCCCATTTTTGCTACAGAAATTGAGATAACTGAGGAGTTTTTCAGCCCACAGCGTCCTAATGGTGAGCCTTCTGCTGCAAACCATCTGCCAGGACTTGCTAGCTAAGACACTAGCACAGTTTTGCCCCCTCTGTCTTTAGTGTCAAAAGCTGATTCTGACAGCTTATTCCAAAAAGTAAAAGCAACTACAATCGCAAGCACAAGCTCATGACCATATCCTATTGCCAGATAAAATCTGTAATCCCTTTTCTGATTAATTACTTAAAGAAAAGAAAGAAAGTGTGGAGCTTTTATTTGGGGATTTATATTGTCAGAATTGAATTAAATTTCTGAAAACCACAAGCAATCCTACTAGCCTTTTTAAGGGAAAGCTTCTCCTGCAAGCCATTCTCCCTCTGAATGCCAAATAACCAGCTTAGCTGATCATCACTTGATACTTCTTCACGGCCCCCAGGCTGTACATTCCTGATATTATGAGGAACATAAATCTGGAGAACAGTTTTCTGAGACAAATATATTTCAGAGACAAATATACTAAAAGGAATGACAAAGGTGCCTTGTTTTTCTTTTTGGTTGGGAAATTTTACAGCAACATAAATGTAAACAATTGAAAGACATATATTTGTTTTACCTTTGAAAAAAAGGAAAGTTATAAAATTATTGTTCCTACACGAAGATAAAACACAAAGGATCACAAAACACAAAACAATCAATTAGTTCAAGATTCCTAGCACATTTTTATTGTAGGCTTTTGGTAAAGATAACCACTTCTGAAAAAATGCATTTTTAGATATCTTGAATAAAGTTGTTAAGATTGGAAATTGTTCCATAAATGAGAAAAGCAGAGCAACACTTCTTTAGCATGATTTTACTTTTATAGTAACATGCTGTGTAAACATCATTTATTTATTTACTATTAAATCAAAATATCTCTGAACTAAATTTCTGGCACTAATCACTTCCTGCATGCCTCCTTTACTAATGTGTTCCTTATTTTTCAGATGCTCCCTCCTTGACTTTAAAGATAGGGGTGACATCAATTCATGCAATGGACTAAATTCCAGAGAAGGTGCTCACTGATGGATGATTGATGAAGGGTCTAACCACTCAGGAGATCTTAATCAAGCTCTTTGGTGAGAAAAACTAAAAGTTGAGAGAAAGACAGAAAAGCTAAACAAGTAAGCTTTGAGTAGGACAACTACAAAACTGGAGTTAACAATTAACTGTACCTACCGTGCTGCTGAGAAAGAAAGGAACAGTGTAAGGCAGACAGCAGCAACCGACCCTAATCCAACAGCGGTCAGGTATTGTGGAGCGGGTGATAAATCTGAAAGGAAAATATCAAACAATTTAAGTGAACAAATGGCATAGTTTCGGTCTGGGGATTTACTGACTGATTCTGCACAAAGCTAAATAATTCTAATAAAACTCACAGGTTAGGCTCACGGCTCCATCAGGCAGTAATGGATCTGACTATGCAATAGCCAGCAGCCAATTAAGGAATTATGATTAAATGGTGTATTTCTGATTACATTTTGCCATCCCTCACTTTACCTGTTTAATTTTTCCTTTTGATTTCTGATGATACTCAGTGTCAACATTTTCTCCCTTTCCCACTGGCAGTTTCCATCCCAGTCACATGTCAAGGCAGGTCTCTGGTGCCAAAAAATCATTAATTTAGGATCAATGATTTTCAGCTTAGTGATTTTCTTTCAACATTTTTGCAATTCATGTATTGTTTTCTCCATTCACTTTTTTTTTCCTCAGCAAAACTATACATAAATAAACCTGGCTGTAACAGTATTACCCAAGCCATCCATGTCAGAAGCCACCTAGCTCCGAGCAGAAGGCTTATACTAATTAAAGGAGGACAACACCAGAATTATTAAGAACAACCTGTGAAGGGAGCCTGAACAAACAAAAACTTGATCCCTCTACCTTTATCATGTTTTCAGTAGCAGGTGAAAGTTATTCCTTTCTTTCTGGATTTCCCACAGACAGCTGGGCCACTGGATCTTATTCCTGCAATATTCCACACCTTTGCTTCCTGTTAACTATAGCACATATAAGTACTTGATGCTTCAGCAAAAGTTTGTTATTGCAGAAAGAAATGCAAACTCCTTATTCAGTGAAATTACTGCATCCACCAATGAAGAGAACCCAAATGCTGAGCCATCGGGAAAGTGATCTCTGTTATGTAAGTGGAGTCCTTTTTTTGGCTCACGTGAAGGCACAGGGATAAGAAGCAGGCTAGGATTTACCCGTAACACTTTCAACAGTCGACTTGAAAACCACATATGAGAATAATAATAAAGCAAATAGGAGAACTTTAAAAGTTTGCCCAACTCAGTTAATGTAGCAAGATTTGTATCAATGTTGCACTTCCTCTACTTCACGGCAAAGCTTGCAAAAGAAAAAAATTTCAGTTGGGGACCCCATGAGAAAATCTGTTTAACTTCCAAGCCTGGCCAGGTTTTGGAAAAAGTTAAACTAAGACAGCTGCCATATGTAAATTAAAAATGCCTAGAACTGGCGTCAGTCCTCCTAAAAACTACAGAAATGCCTTCCCCACACATTGTAGAACACGTTTGCTGGAAAATCCTCAAATTAATTCTTCTCAAGCAACCATTAATGACACAAGGAAGCACACTTCTAAGTGTGCCTCCAACTTTTACAACAATCTATCCAGCAATGTGAATTGCTGTCTGAAAGGCATCTGAAACAGTGTTGTTGGCTTTAGATCTAATTTATAGATTTGTCCTTCACACAAGTGGAATTAAGCGGAATACTCCTTAAAGAATGCAATAAGCCAAAAATACTCAGCCCCTCCAACTGTACAAGTGTCTTTAAGCCAAGGACACTGTCTGCTTAGAAGTCTTTCCAATATTTATAGACAAGCAAAGGGAAAGGCCTGTCCTGTCCTACTCTCCTTTTGCAAAGCCCATCTTTTCACCTTTTCACCCCCAAAACATACATATGGCAATCTCTCACAGCAAATACATACGACAATCTCTCTCAGTGCTCTATAAGCCCGCAAAAGAGAAATTCAGAAGAGGACAGTTTTCTGTCCTTCCACCGTTATTCCACAGCTCTTACCACTTTGGACCAGCAGAACAGACCTCAAATTTACTGAAGCTTAGCAGAATTTCTTGTAAAAAAAAAGCTGCTGAGATGATATTCTAAACAGAGCAGCAAATAAACCAAGTTGTGTGAGTAAACAACTACAAATAAGCATACAGTTGTCACTGGCAGATCAACAATAATGCCAGTCAGATGTGTCTTTTTCTGAGTAATGGAGGAAATACACCACAAATATGTCTCTTTCAAAGACTTCTCACCTCCTAGTGCCACATTTCCTACCATATTTCCACATCTGGTCTTTCAACCCCAAACAGACTCTAGAAGGGACTCCCAGGGCGCCACTTTTTTTGTTAGGAGAGGCTAATGCTTGCCTTTTCCTGTAATGTGATGAAATAGGTAAAGATGGTTCCTCCTAATACAGAAGAAAGGATATTTTTCTCTATTTTTCTGTATTTTTCAAAACAAGCTTCTAAAACTATATTTATCTTTTGTGTTTCAAATCTTGGTCACAAAAACAGTGCTGTAAATGTGATGCCCAAAACGTTTCTCCTCTAAATACTGAAGTGCACAGCAAAATTTCTGCTTTACAATCCTCAAAGTGAACCAGCTACTAATAGTGAATGAAAGAATAGCGACAACAATTATTAATTTTATGTTGGGATGTTGCCAACCCAAGCTTTGACTTCTGCTTTCTCATTGAAGTAAAAAACTGCACTTACTTTTAATTTGTGCCCAAACAGCACAGGACTGTGTTCTCACCTGAAAATGAAAATATTAAAAAAAAAAATAGATCACTGTTTCAGACTAGAAAAAAAAAACTATCATTTACAACCTTACCAATCAGGCAGCTGCCCAACATTTAATTTTATTATTTTTGAGAACGGTTCTTTCCTGTCTACCTCCAGTAACAGCTCCTAGCTTTTCTGAAATGATTATAAACTGTAAAGATAAGATGGCTTTGATAGAAGCATAGCTCTACTCTTTTCTTCCTTTCTTTCTATTACCTATGCATGTAAGCGACACAAAAGGATCTTTGAAGTTGTATGGTCAAAAAAACCAGTAATTATGAAATGCTAAGGCCGAATGTATTGTGTTCCTGTGTAGCATATATATGCTAAAATTTACTTAACTGCATGGTTTTCAAATAATACACTCCATTATTTTTGTGGTCATGACTATATGCTTGGTGCCTGTTAATTTTAAAGGATTTTTATACAATACCTGCAGAAGTTCATGTTCACAGCATCTAAACAAATCTTCATCAAAATTCTTCTTTTTAAACTGCTTAACAGGTTTGTTCTTTCCACAGTAAGCCTTGGCGTCTGCTTACCCTTTCTCCCCTTTTGTCTCATAAAACATAAGAACACATGTGTGTGCCTATTCTATTTTAAATTCTATTGTCTTTTCTATAACTACTGGGAAGTTTATTTTTGGAGTGCTTCTATATGGATTTTCCTGCTAAATGACTTTCACAGACTTTCTCAGAATACATGCAATGCATCGTCCATGAAAGTTTCTGGCAAAATATATTATGTTGCTCAGGATAATGGCATATTTTCATGAAATCAAAGACCTAAAGTATGAAGCATTTGCAAATGAGAACAGAACAACATTTGTATGTTTATTCTTCCTTTTCTGTGCCTGCATGCCTAATCTCGAAACTTCAGTGTTTCTAAAAACAGGCTTTCATATTAAACCTTCTAGCTATTTAAAAATACAAAACACTGAAAAAAGAATGTCTATTAAGATAGCAAGAAAAAAGAATAAGGAGTGGATTTAAAAATTCTGCCAAATGACACAGCCTAGTAGTAACCTGTTTAAGTGCCACCATTTTGGAACAGCTACCTCCTTGACACACTCTGGTTTGCAATAAGTCAGTCCTCCCCTACCTACGAAATAAGTTAATAAGATTTCCCAGGAATCTCAAAAACAAAATACACTGACCTGCACTTAATATCAAATTTATAACACCCTTCCTTTGATGAATTAGCAGCTGGTAACACATGCAAATCCCCATGCCTTCTCAGAAAGTTATCGGTCAGATTACTCCTGCAAATTTTCAAGTACCCTTTGTACATGACTAATTTTCTACAAAGCTCTTAGCTTATTTACTAAAAATACCAAATGTCACCAAAAAACAGAATAAAGTACTAAAATTATCTCCATTTTTCATAGACCTGAAGTCTATGAACAGATGCTTCTGTTATACGCATATGCTGCTTGCACCAAAAGAGCTGATGCCAACACTGAAGTTGTTAAAAGTTGTGCCAAATAAATTAATCTAAAATCAGTTTAAACTGCTGCTACACTTCTTAATTCTCACCATTCACTTTCAGGACAAATTAAGAAACAGTTAAAAAAAAACTGATGTTTAAATAGTTGTTCTCAAATAAAAATTCAGTTACTTAAGTAAACTGGGTTTCAGAAACTCTGAATACCCAATAATCCTCAATTTAGAATTCTAAATTTCAGGAATTTCTTAATACTAACACTTGCACAAAATATGCCAGCAAAAGAACTGAAGATAAACCAGCAGCTTCGTGCCATAGATTTGAGTCCCATTTCAAAGAAAAAAGATGAAAATCAGAGTTGTCTGGTCTTTGCAAATCCAGTAACTACTTTTATATAATGTAATGCAACTTCGTCTGCTTCTTTTAGTAACAAAAACATAAAGGAATGTGTATTCTAAATACAAGGAAGTGAAATGTCACTTTTATAAGTGACATATATTCCATTAAATCAGTGGCTGGTCTAGAAAATATGCAAGGCAACTTTGGACAATTATCTTCATGAAAGTGTAGGAAAATACAACTTAGTAACAACATAACAAGCATCTGAACAGATGCATAAACAATCTGTACTGTTCAGTGCTACAAAAGTCTCAAGACAAATGGCAAAATAAAATGTTTCCTCCTATTATAAAATGCTGAAGAGAAAGAGCCAGGGAAACCAATGTGTAAAATCTCAGGGGACACAAACCAAATTGAACGAAGTAATCAGGAAAGCTTAACGAGGGTAAACTTGTTATATATTTGGCTCATACAATAATCCTGCTCCACAGAGCCAATTCTGCTGAAAAATACATAGGCCTAACTCCAAATTCCATTTTTTGGGGGGGATAAAGACTATTTAGAGTTGAATGCCCTTCACTGCCATTTTTCTGCTGATTCCTTCAGAGTATTAACCTGAAATTAGTGACAGATGACAGGTTTATATTAGGATCAGGAACCATCTTAGTACAGAAATAACATATATTTACTTGTTCTATTTCATTTATTGAGGTCTGAGGCAGGATTATGTTTCTTATTAGAAGCTGTTTATCATTTACTGAGGTTTGGGTATGGGCTTTTTGAGATTTGCAAGTGGCTCACAAATGAGTATTTGTTCTGCCACATTGCTTTGTGCTTACACACAACACCCCTAACCCAAACTTAGTTTTTTTCTTTACAGGATGCACTGTTTGTGCAGTGTTTTGTTCTGTTTTTCTTACATTTGATATTCAGGACAAATACAACCTTGAAAGCACAGTCACCTGACTCACTTAGGAAAAACTAAATGCTGCTGAAACCTCTATTATCCATAATATATCAGCTGTAGACCAATGAGATGGATAACAATGGAAAACTATCGGCATAATGACATCCTGTGAGGAAACACCCTGAAGCACTAAACAGCTGAGAGAAATGTACATTTTAGAAGCTCTGCACCTGATCAGAACAAATATTTAATTTAAAAGGCCAATACTTTATACTAGTAATATGTCTTCCAGCCAGCCTTCTTCAAGAGAAGTGCAGTTAACATTCATTGCTACTTGAAATGTAACACATGATAAAATACGTATTTACTTGGTTACCTGGGAAGTAGAATACGTGGCTCCAGAGCATTAAACTCAGAAATGAGAGAATTCTTCATTGATGGGTAGTAATTTCAGATCTCTCAGTACAAATCTCCTTCACTAAGTTCTGGCTTAAAGACGTATATTAAATTAATGAGGGCAGAGCTGGCCCTTCATCTTTAATTCTTTCCATTGATGGCCTTTTGTCAACCAGAATTAGTTCAACATTACAATGACCTGAATATCTGTAAGCAATTATAATAGCTATTTAAAGACGCTTCAGATTTATTCTCATTCTGTCAATATACAGATATTTTCAACATCATAAAAATTTAATGCAGAGATAAAATTCTTCCCTTTCCGCAGTTACATTTCTTTCCATGGGTATAGAGGAAAATTTTAAAAATATCCATTACCTTATTCCACTCGCTTATTATTCTCAAAAAAACAGAATACTCTTTTCCCAACTTTAAAGGAGCATTATAAAACCTTCCGTAGTAATGTCTGTCTCCAAGAGTGATTGACATGTTATCAGCAACATCTTTGGCTCGGAATTCAGCTGCCACATATCCCTCAGTGTCTGTGGTGTTGCTGAAGAAAGTTGCAGCAGCAAAGGAATCACAAATAAAAGTGTTCTGCAAACCCAAGGGAAGCACAATCACCTGATAAAAACTAGAGTAAAACAAGAAAGTAAACTTTAGCCCTTAGTTCAATGTACTAAGCATCAGACTTTCACTGCGTTTCCACTGTCTTTCTTCTTCCTGAGACTCTTAACTGTTTTTAAACATCAACGTCCAATATGAACTTTTCTTATAGAAGAATATTTCTCTCAAAGCGTGTTCACCAACATTTTGTACAAAGAGTAGGGCATGCAAAATTTAGACTGGTTTCACTTACCACATGCACACTAATTTTAAATCTTACTGCATGTTAACTCAATTTCTACAGGATGCCTAGTACTCTCATTTGATGTATAAGGTCATTGACAAAACAGAAGAGGACTCTAAAAACTATTGCTCAGAATTTCCCAGTGGGAAGTCTTTTTTGGTTCAAAGAAGGAGAGGATCCACTTTCTAAAAAAGTCATTAAATTTCTCCTCAAACCGCTCAAAGAAAAGTTTAGCCTATCATACTCTGTCATAGAAGAGCAATTCTCAGAGCTTTTATATCAGCAATTTGCTAATATATTACTAGTTTTTAAGTATTTCTGCTTTAGTGAGTTGCAATCACCATTTCCCTCCTTTCACAAGAAGCACTTACTATGATGCAAATCTTATCTCCTCCCAAAAATATATATCTTGGCAGTAATGCAATAATATGAACATAATACTTTAGAATATGCAGAAAAAAAAACAGGCTTTGTTATTAATTTCCTCTATCTTCTGTAGAATAATTCTACTGGATGCACAAATTCATTGGAAAACAAAAATCACAGGGGTAGAACTGCTCCTCTAAAATCTAACTAAACTAACTAAAATTCTAACTAAACATCTAAAATCTAACTAGACTAAACTAAAAATCTAGTGTGACTTACTGTGGCTAAAGGAAAAAACCAGCAAAACCTCAGAATGATTAAGGACAGAATTTTGGTCTAGAAAGTGGGGAAGAGTCTGTAGCCAAATATTATCGTGCTAAGAGAGGCAAAACTGTGAGTCATAGCTCAGTTTTATTCCACTGCTAATAAAAACATAACTTTACCCAAACAAAGAGCTCCTATATATAAATAACATAAATCTGCAGAATGTTTTTTGAAAGGGTGAAGTATGTGCAGAGACAAACCTGATCGGGCCGTTCCGATCATCTGCTTTCCGGAGTCGGAGCAAGGGCACAGAACCTTTTGCTGCAACAAACTCTACATCTGGGAATGGAGGATCTAAAAGGTAAACAAATATGACAACTTCAGAGAGGCTTTAGAAATATTTCAAGAATTAAGT
>VZSV01000173.1:664169-694668 GCA_013398735.1 Nothocercus julius | reverse complement strand
AAAGGGAAAGGGAAAGGGAAAGGGAAAGGGAAAGGGAAAGGGAAAGGGAAAAGCAATGTACATTTGCCAAAGCTTCACCAGGCAAATTCTTGCTGAGATGCATGGATTTTTCAAATGGTAGAAACTCAGTAGCTGAATTACATGCTGTGACATAGAAAATCATTTGTTCAGCACTGGAACATCAGCATTGGTAGAAAAACAGCGAAGCGGCTGAAGAGCTGGTAAACAGAGAGATAGCAATATACAACATGTTGGACGTAGAAATACTGGTTGCAAGAAGGTTACTAGAGTTGTTCCTCCAAGATTAAACAAAATCAGTGCTAAGATCAGTGTTTCTTCTAATGATCATGGCACAAACTCCAGGTGTGTGCAGATGAATTTCACTGCTCAGTGTTAGACAGAGTGTCAGACCAAAGCTCTAGGGGGATGTTGCATAAAGAACCCGAATGACCATGAGAGGCAGTGTTCTGGAAAAACTGGGATGCAATTTAACAGTAGAAAATGGAAAGAGTAGCGTGTAGTAAGAGGAATATAATAGTGAATGCCAATCACCAAAGTAGGAACAGATAAAAAGGAAAAGCGATTCTAAAAGGTATACTAAATGGAGATTTCTGTAATGGAATAGTACCAACACAATTACAGAAATTCTGGGTACAACCATTTCACAACTGCCTGAACTTCCAACAGAGCCAAGCCAACCCAGGGATGGGTGACTACAGAGGATGACTACAGATGACTACAAGATGGATCCAGAGAAGGAATCCAAGGCTTTGCCAAAACGAAACCTCAGAGCCTACATGATCTCAGCTTAAAATAAATTTGATTACATCAGACCACTGAGGGAAAGGAACAACTTAAGCATAGCATGCGCAATATAAAGATAACAGGCCATATATACACAGCCAAAGGAAAATAGATATTACCTTGCCTGTGGTAACAATCATCCTTAAGAGAACTTCTTGAAAGCTTACTGTGCCAAATGAATTCTGATAGTTTAACTTCAAAACCAAACCACCACCAGAGAAAACCAGTATGAAAATGTTCCACATTAAAATAAGAACAAGATTTGCATCCACCAAAGCCAAAATGTGCTACAGTAGCTTTTAGCTATCAGAAGACAGGGCAAAAATAATCTAAAATAGAATTTCACGATGCACGGAAGCATTCAGTGTGGCTGTCAGCAAAAGTAGGAAACAGTCTTTACCAAAAGAAGGTCTCCTCAATCTTTTTAGAAATACAAATAGCTTAATATTTATAGATAATATTTCTAACTAATGTGGTTAGCCTGAACAAGGTGTGACAGCCAACTTTTCATCTTTCACACCATTCAAATTTAAGCAAATGTAACTTAAGACATAAAAATTTTCCCTAATTTCAAGGTTCTTCAGCACAGGCTTTGTCAGTGGGCATACAGACAGGAAAATACATTCCACTAGGATAGATTTAAGTGGTACCTCTCTCAAATCTTTGTTTCCTTTAGCATCCAGTATCGTCAGCAGATGCTTTGTTTCCCTTGGGAGTCTTCCAGTTCCCAAGGAAAGCTTAGGAATTTCTTCCCAAATCTCAACCAGAATGTATAAAGAATGCAATCGTTTTGCATTATTTTTCAGGCTAGCAGTGCAAGAGGACACAAGGGGCAAAAGGACTGTTGGCATAGTTTGTAACAGATTTTTGTTTGTAAAATTTGACAGGACACATAAAATGAAAGCAAACCCCAATGTCAACCCTAGTAAGTAAGATGAAATAGTTAAAATCTGCAAAGCACCCTGCTTTTCAAGATTAGAGTCTTTTGCCATTTTTAATTGCTGATAAGAAATACAAATATTTAAAAACATTAAGCATGTGTAAAACTCCCTGCCTGTTTTAATAAGAGTAAACAAATGACAACAATCTAAACTAATAATAAATGAAAGGACTGGATTTTTGCATCAGGAATCAGGTCCTCTGAAGGGGTTCTTCCATGTGCAACATATGGCAACAGGGTACTATTTTTTTTTAAAAAAAAAATTGCTATTAGGTTCTCAGAATGTCCAAATTCAAAGACTTGCATTGGAGAAAACCAACTTAGCACCACCTAGAACTCACTGTAGGGGTGGGAGGAATGCTATGGACAGATGAAGAATCCTCACCATGTGGTCTGCGAGAAGAAAGTAGCGTCCTTTGGCCCACCTAAGTGCCGTAAGGCAGCCTTTGGTAACTCTTCATCAGCAGAACAGACCGACACAAGTGGTAGCACCACCAAACACCCATGCTGAGGCAATTCCACTCTCAGCTCTCCTCAGCACAGCAGCACTAAGTTGTTACAACTTAGACGTTTCATTGGAAGGCTCATTTTCTACAAGAATCCACATGTTAAGTCTCCTGTAGAACATAAGGTCAGGCTACAGGAAAGCAGGGCATGCCAGGAAGTGCCTGGTATTTCAAAAAACACAGGAAAACAGCACATGAACATTTTGGAGCAAAAGCCTGTCTGCTGTTCTACTGTAATCTTTCTCTTCAGAAAAGTCTAGCACATGGGAAGCGGTCCATTATTTGTTCTTATGAAAACATTTCATAATAGAAAAGTTTTTCCTGAAAATGCATTTTTCACTCCTTGATTTTTTTACTGCTGTCCAAACGCTGCACAGGCCAACTGCCACAGTATGAGGAATATCAGCACTTCATGACATTCCCTACTAGAAACAACAAAATATTTAATGCTTTCCTGTCATCTGACCTTACTCACGGCTCTGAAGAGTCTAGAACAACAATTCGCCTTAAAATATATACAGCAGGCAAGAAAGATTGTAGTGTTTCCTATACATGTTTGAGGCAAAAATGAATGTATACATATCTATTTCTCTCTATATATGGTTCCACATAAATAAAATCTGTTAAACTGAATGACATGTACCCTAGTAGATACCCTTTGCTTTGTTCCAAGATAGCCCTATTTAATGCTTCCCTTTATAATTCTGTGCTGAGGATAAAGCTTTAGCAGTAGTTATGGAAATAAGTCAGTAAGTCCCAAAGCAGATGGTAACTCTTCCCAAACTCAGGGAAGTCAAATCAAGGACTCCACCTAAAGTCAATCTCTAAACGAAAAACAACTCTTTGCTGAAATAATGCCTCCAGCATGATCTTAATTTCTAGCAAAAAAGTTTTTTTTTTAACTTTGTTTTTTTTTCTTTTTCAAATGAAACAACCCTCTGTGAGAATTTTACATCCCAGCGTTTTTTTTACTGAATCTTAAAACAAGGAAGTCAAAAGTGTTCACGTAAAATATATAAAACAGTCATGTAGAAGTACTAAAACAGCATTTTTTTTATTATTGATATTATTTAACTACTGGAATTCCAATCAACACATAAAGCAGTGGCTGTATAGAATTACCTGAATCACTCACATCAAGAGTTTTGTAAATAGAAGGACAGAGGTGACTGGAATGAACATGATGTTGCAGATATTTATGAAAAAAAAATTGCCATGAGAGAAGTAAGAAAAATAACTGAAAAATTTAATGAACTTAAATATAATGTATTGTGTACATGTAAATATAATGTATAATGTAAAGTGCACATATGAGTGTTTGTATGGAAATGTTTACAGGATCAGCAGCTTATTTCCCCCATGCATACCAAAAATTTCTACGCACAGGTTTTAATCATGCCCCCTTCCCAGAAATTTGCTTCTCTGTGCGGAAGTTTCACACTGTAATGGATTGTCTCTGTTGGAATATATGAAATGCTGTTGCAGTAGAACTGTTTTATCACCAGATTAGCCCAGACTTTCAGTTTCTCATTGGAAAGTAATTTGCTTTTCCTTCTCCTTTTCCAGACCTTAAAGAGCTCACTTTATCAAAGGTTGACTGTAATTTTTTTCTATCATATGTTTTAGCAGAAAAATAATGGATCTTTTTTTTTGTACACATGAACACTGGCCACAAACACAGGTCAGATATCACTACCTGATCTATCCTGCAGTGCATGAAAAGGATTTTAAAGAACTGTACTTACTATGCAGTGACATTCACTTCTGTAACTCAAATCACTTTCCAGGCTCTGTGCTGGTGAGAATAGGTAAGAAATGGCAATATGTGTGAAATGTAAGCAGAGCAATTTAAGGATATTAAAGCGAAACAGATGCATTAACTGTCTTCCAATCCACAACTACCCTGCTGCAATGAGGCCAAGCTGAGATAAAAGCCCTAACCTGTGAAGATAAAATGAAGGAGTAGAAAGATGGCAGGAGATGACACATGTATATTCATGCATCAAAATACAGCCTGAAAATCTGATTTCTTTTCTACATTTCGCAACCCTGGCAAAGGTCCCTGAAAATACCTTTTACAGAGTTGCACTGATAACATGCAAGATCTTCTAAAGCAAGTCTTTCTTGTAGAACTGCTTGTGATGGTAAAAATATTATTAAAAGAAATAGACTGAATAATGATGATTGTGGGGTTTGTCTGGTTTCTAAATTGAGACATAGAAAATGAAATGTGGATTTCAGGACGCTGGGATTAGAAAACAAAACAAACATGCTGATACAAACACCTCCCTCCACACTTCCGTGGTTCTCTGTGTGGACTGTTTCATGATGCGGGCACTAAGAGCTCCCTCCTCCTGTTTTACAGTGCAGGTCTCAATTCTACACATTTTGACTATTACTCCNATATGTGAATGCCATTCAAAAGAATATTCTACCTCCTTTAAGAAATGAGTTTTAAGCCTATTTACCCTTTATGGTGCTGAATGTTTTCTGCTGAATGAGTTAAAGGAAGTAGAGTATTTGCATGGCTACATTTCTTAAGAAGGGAACATGTTAATTCTGTAACTGGAGCAATAGCACACGATAAATAGCAACAAGCAGGAATAAGTGAGATGATAGACTGAGACTTTAAAATACCAGTCAGAATTCTGAATGAGGAATCTGAATTACATGGGAAAGGTTTGCTTTTAGAAACTTTTGATTTATGATGACATAAGTGAAAATCAGGCTGCTTTCACAGTCTTCAAGTGAACTACCCAAGAATTAATCAGATGTGCTTGAAAATTACTCCTGGTTTTCATACACCCGCACCTGCAGAAACTGGTCATTTTTAAAATCAGGCTGTCCTAAAGGAGTTCTGCATTACTCCAGTTGCCAAGTATCTCCTGTCCTTTCCTTCTGCCTCATCTTGAAGTTCAAAGACAGTGGTGCTCTGAAAATACTTGTAAACGTACTTCATGGACTGCACAAAGCTACTGTCCAAGCTATCTTCAACCTCACTATTTTCTTGTAAAAAAAACTTGCTAGTTTGTCACCACAACTTGCAAGCGTGCCTATTCTGAACAGTTTGGCATCACTCTATTTATTTATTTACTGTATCACTAATTAAGATCATTCTTTCCCTGTTAGTTTTGTTTTTCAAACACTTGACAGTGGTTATAAAGCTCAGTCTGCTTAAATTCATACACAAAAACAAGTAATGAAATTAATAGCAACAAGTTACCTGAGGATACTTTCATGAATTCCTACCAAAGGAAAGATTAGCAGAGCGACATGTTACTGGAGTAACCCTCATGGAAATAATGAATGAGAAAGTACACCCAAAAGACACTCTCCTTCCCCTTGGAAACAGATGCAAACTCTCCTCCTGCTTAAAAAACAATCTTGCTATCATCTTTTTATATCTACAGTATAATCACTGCCTAACTGTCTTTCCTAATTGACTCAATTTCCTATCTTGAGTAGACAGGTGCTGAGAGCTTGTCTAAAATAAGCTAAGAAGACATAAAAGCCTGTGTGAGAAGTCTGTTATTGGAAATATGAAAGGAACAGAATTTCAATGATCCACAAAGCATTTGGTAGACTATATTTACCATTCACAAGATGCTGGGCAAAAACAACTACATGCTCAGCACAGAACTGTTTTTAAAGGATGTTGCTTGTCAGGAGAGAAACAGGCTTCTGGGTCCCAAACTCTTGGGCTTTTCCTTCATAAACATCGTGGGCATATGAGTCCTACCCTTCAGGATATTTAATCTAGGAGTAGCCTTCTCAACACGCATTTATAAAATTTTCTTTTAGAAGTAAGACTTTCACTAGCACTTACACGTAGTTTGCTGTATTCTGTAGCATTCTTAAAAGTTTGCACAGATGGCCAACCCTGTTAGGAAATTTGGTCTATTTGGTAGCATCCATTCAACCATCTGGGACATGTCTCTTCATCCATTCAACTGTCTGGGATGTGTCTCCTCATGGCATTTGAAACTCCACACTTCAGACTGTTTTGAGGGATATGTTGAAGTCAAGGAGTTCTGACACTTTGCAGAATATGTGTTAACTCCCAGCTAGAGAAACAGACTGACGGAACGTGCATTTGTGAAGAAATACCACATGGTATTTTACATAATAAATGCTATTTGGAGTCAATTAGCAGCACCTCTGTCAGTCTCAGCTTCCCTGAAGCCACTAAGCTTTCAGCATATCTGGCATTTATACAATACCTTTAGCCAGAAAATCACCCAAACAAGAAGCTACTTTGCAGACTTAAGCTGGAAGACAAACTGAGGTCATTCCACCCACCACTGAAACATACCCATCTGCTGTAAAGCATTATTTATTGCAAAATAACTGGAAAGAGAAGGAAGAAATCACAGACTTATTCTAAAGTTAAAATAGTTATTATATAAATTAATGCAATTTACCAAACAGAAGGAACAAAAGTCAAATGGACATTGCCAGATATTGCCAAATATTATTTAAATATTTTCCTTTTCATATTAGAACAGCTGAAATAGCTAGAAAATGTTAATATCTGGTTTAGATTTTTATCCTCTGATGAGCTATTCATCCTGATCTCCGATGGCTTTTTCATTTTCCCTACACTTCAAACATAAAAAGACCTACTTTTTCACTTTGGCTGTCATTAAAAAAGCATAATAATGAGTGTATGTGTCACTAGTTTTGGAGGAAGATTCGTAATCACATAGCAATGCCCACTTTTTATTGCTCATTGAAAGGAGTGTGTACACAGTTTTATAATGTCATGAATAATTTTATATTATTGAACCGAGAGCTATAAATCTGTGGTGACATAAACATTGTCATTTGTACAAAAGTAAAATGGTCAGTATAGTAGGTGCTTCTTTCAAAATAGAAATGACCTAATTTTTATGCCAAGACCTTTCCAGGCACCATGCACATGTATTTATTAAGCAGTAACTTAGCTGAGTGGGAAACATGCCAGCTGTCATGTCACCAACACCGCTTTATACACACCTGCTGCAAAACCCCTGTCTAGAGTCCTGCTGAGGAAGTGACCTCATGCAATCCTGCAGATCTCGGGTGTCTGACAGGATGACAGGGTACAGGGGTATGCAGGTTAGGCTGAGTACAAAATTACATCCATCAAACAAGCTCCGGGTTAGTTGTTAGTTTTACAAGGCTCATGAGCATGGCAGTACTTTCACGTGACAGCTAGGATTCATTTCTGAGAATGAATCACCAAAACACTACTATAACTGGGTAAAAAACAATCCAGTTCATTGTGTACCCTAAACATAGCATTAGAAAACAAAAACAAAAAAGAGAGATTCTGCCTTTCATGAGGCTTAAGACCTTTGCTTTATTAAAACTTCTGTATTACTAATACTTGGAAGCACCACAAATTCTAATCCCCAGTTCACCACAAGCAGTCAGAAGAGGATTGGTTCCACCTAGTGACTGAACATAGTAACATGTACTCAGAATGTTGGGAAGGTTTCTTACCTATTCCAAAAAGCTTGTTAACGAAAACCTGGAGAACTGATACAGGTAGCAAAGCCCACACTTCATCTTGTAATAATAAACTAATGCAAAAAGCATAGCAATACAGGGATAGTGCAAAACTGTTCCAAACAAAAGAAGTGAGTTAAAATGACAGGTGACCTTTATCATAGCATTTTGGTTCAGTAAAAACATCTTGCAAAATACTCAATCCCCTTAGAGTGACATTTTTGCTAAAATGCCTTTAACATTTTGCACTATGACAATGGGTGAGCTAGTATCCTCAGGATACTTGAGGAAAACTTGTAAGGCTTGCGAGGATCTGTCTGACAGATCCTCATTGACTTTGGCGATAACTTTTGTTCTCAATACTTATATGAAGCATTCTGAGTTCTCTCCACAGTGGAGAGAAGTAATACTCATTCCCTAGCAGTGCAGGGAATTGAACCCAGCTCTCTCACATACCAACCTCCAGTCTTTCCCATCCATCTATCTTTTCCTCGCTGTGCCAGAACGACACTTTGAAACATACTGAACACACTGTGCCCCTCATTTTTTCTCTCCAGCTCTAAGAACAGGGTGGTTTACAGTAAGAAACCTCTAAAAATGAACAATGAAAAGAGCATGGAATGAGCTTTTTGAAACACAGAATTACAACACAGAGATCAACAACGCCATCTCATCTTGATTTCTTGCGCCCAGTGGGTCCTTTTGTAAATACATAAAATAAATGGCAGGACCTACCTGCAATCTGTGTTGTCATGGAAACCAGCAGTGAAAAATTCAAAGCTACCATGGAAATATTAACAGAGTAATTTGTGCCTGGCTGCAGATCAAAACAAACTTCTGGAGCCCGCCTGTACGTGGTAAGGCTGAAAGTCATTTCATGAAAAAACTCCTTCTGATACCAACGCTGTCCTTGGACATGAAACTGTAACCAAAAAAAAAAAATCACTGCATGGAAACTGCAATGTTTAATACTCACTTGCATTCCTTTATGCCAGATAGTAAATGAGAATGAATAGAAGAAACATACATCATTGCATACAGAACATTAAGTATTACAGCTATTCTAATTCAAATATTTCCTAAATTTGACATGAAGCACAGCCCCTCTTGTTTATCAGCTCTGACACTGCTTTAACTACTTGCTTCTCCTCCTCCTAGTCTATTCTCTTCTCTATGAGGAATATAATTCCCCTGAGTCTTGCTCGCATGCCAATAAACATGTTCATCATAGTGTGTCCTCACTGTGCAAAGTAATGAGACACAAAGGTGAACACCCATGCAAACATCTGTGGCTTGACCCTGAGGGTCAAATCAAGATATTTCACTTCAGTAAAAATAAGAAATTTCAAGCTATGTCAAACTGTGTTCCAAATGCCAAGAATCTCCCAGAATCTGCCTGCAGAAAGCTATGGTTCTAGGCAAAAATACAGAGGTGTTTTTTTGTTTTGTTTGATTTGTGTGTGATTGTTTTACTGTTCCTGTCCTGCACTATCATAGAAGTTATTTATTTAACATTAAGATCTCTCCTGATCATTTTCTCATTTATAAAAATTAAAATGCTTGCTATATTTAAATCACATGCCGTTATTTCTTTTAAGTGGATCCTGTGTCTTTATATAACCCTGAGCACCTCCGAGCACAGGGAGGTCAGAGACAACAGCAGGTGCTCAGTGTCCTGGCAGAGAGATCTCATGTACAAGTGTCCTACTGGGACACAGAAGATGGAAGCTGTGCCGCAGGACAGAACAGACTCACTTTATGGAATTGGAACAGGCTTTTTTTGGCACCTGGGAATGAGCTAGCTGAAGGTACAGACAACGAAGGCAAAAGACAAAGCAGAACAGGGGAAATGTACCCAAGAGGGAGAGACTACAAAAGCAGCATGGTGATTTATTTCTTTTTCAAATGTTGCTATGCAAGCTTACTCATTTTTTCTTTTTATGAAACATGTTATTAGTATGAGGAACATAGATGACAGCAGGTTTGCTCACATACGTGATGATTGAAATAGAAAGGCAAAAAAGTTGCAGATTCAAAACAGGTGTTATCACTTACTGAATATCTGTCTTCCATAGCAGTTCCCCTGACATTTCTCTGCCATTTCAAGCAGGTGTCATTAAAAATTAATATATTGTTGAAAGCTTCCTTTACTGCAGAGACAATAAAAAAAGAACAACTCACTACAAAAAAAAAAAAAAAAAAAAACCTTCTTTAACATAATTGCATGTAAGTAGCTCAAAAAAAAAAATTATTTTCATTCTTTTCTGAATAGGAGGTAGAACCTGATTCCATTCTGAGCACAGCATTACAATAAATAAAGCATAAACAGTTTTCCCCCAAGAATGGCTTTCCTGTTTGGGAAATCTAGAAAGGATTTATTTGTCCCAGATCAAGGGATGTAAGGAGAGGAAGATCTAAAAGTTCAGCCCTTCTGATGGCAATAAAGTTATTACAGAACCACTTGTAGCAGCAGATTCATTTGAAGATAAATATACTTAACAAAAAATATTTTTGGAGATTCCACAGGCAATTACTCCCCCAGGCCAGTCTCATTAGAATTAGTATGCCAGAAGCAAAGTTAAAGCATCCATGATTAAAACGTTACAAAATCCTGCTCACAGAGAAGCTATGTCCCTTCTCTGCCGCTATGGAAAAGCTCTAAAACACTGCTGACCACTGCCGAAGAGGGACATTATCTGCAATACTCACGTACACAGCTTAGCAACAGCCAACAGTCCCATAGGTAGAGAACCAGCTATCATGGCAAAGCACGGAAAACATCAAGTACTGTGCCAGAGATGAAGCTCCTGCACCTAGCCAGGAGTGTCACTGCACCAATCCTGCCTTACGCCTTAAAAGACAATGCCTGAAAAGTGAATATACTAAGTCTTTCCAAAGGGCAACTGTCACCAGCTCTAAGTTCACTCATAGATTTGTCATCTGCGGCGAGCAGGAAGAAAACCCATCTTTTCATACAGAAAAGGAGGGATGGTGATGGTAGTTTTATTTGAGAAGTGAGAGCAACAGATGGGATAGTCTTGGAAACAGCCTGTTATGTAGTCTGCTAAACCCAGAACAATGAACCAGAGTAGCATCTTTTACATGTCACAGTGAATACAAAACACAACTCACCCTTTGTCTGAACTGCTACTGTATCTGAGATGGTGATGTTTGCAGAAGAGATGGTAGTAATATTCACCAGATAGTTAGTGCCAGCGTCGAGTTCTAAGCAGACCTCCGGATTATCTTCTCTTGTAGTGATGTTAAGTGTCACAACCTCTGAGAAGGTGTTCTCATCCCACTTTTGGCCCAGTATGTGAAACTGCTCAGGAATTAACAAAAATGATTCTGTGGCTCTACACAATTCAGAACTCAATTAAGGCTTGAGAATTAGTGCTAATTCTAAGATTACAAGTTTTTTTGAATACAGCCGAACTCAAAAACTATGCTTGGGTCTAACTGTTTTGCTATATCAAGATGGCTTAACAAAGCAGATTCTTAATTTCTTCTGGCTGTTAATAAGATTATTATCGCTTTGTATATTGTACAACAAATGATGGGAACCCTAAAACACCTCAAATATAAGCTAGGAGTAAACATACACTTTCTCTTGTTTACAGCAGATAGATGTAAATAGCACCAGGTTGCTACTTTTTTTTTTTTTTTTTCCTACTCTTCTCCCTGTGCTCTACAGAAGCAGCAACAAGACAGTGACAACCAACCACAAAGGGTTTCCACTGCTCAGGGCAGTGAAACAGAGTGCTGGCATTTATATGAGATGAAGCAACAGATGAAGTTTACCTAATTACTTAATTGAGCTCAAAACAGACCACACAGCACTATGGACCTTAGCCCATGTGCTCATTCCTCAGTTTTCACTGTTCTGAAGTGCCTCGCTGAGACCTAAACTCAGGCACAAGCAAATGTACAGAGCACATCATTGTACAATGTACAGTTTGTCAGACAACGTACAATGTGCAGTTTGTCAGACACCACTAGGTACCATGGTAAGAACTTCTTTTGAACTGCTAGCATAATTTGGAAGTTGTTTTGTTTTCCATCTAAGCGGTGCTTAATAAAAGCACTCAGATTAACAATGCACCAGTTTATAACACATAAGTAGGACAGGTTATTTCCCTAAGTTAACACCCAATCTTGTAATGTGTTTTCCATATTAGCTTCCCACCTCTAGAAGTTCTTCCTTCCGCGTTTGGGCACGCTCATTCTTGGGATGTTGTCCTTGTCAAAACATAGGAATTTTTGACTATTATTTAGTTATCTAAATAACTAAGCAATTTGTTTCTGAATTTTAATTTATTTTTGTTTCAGAGTATGGATATTTTAACGTTTATTCTTATGCTTATAGGTGGCAAAAGAAGTAGTTACAAAAGTTGCTTTCAATTTCCAGGAGATAAAGTTATAAAATGTTTAAATATAAGATGATTCAATCTCTTGAGCAAGACACAGTATTTCAATTTACCTTTCATTTCTTGTCCAGTACCTGAATGTGATTTGCTGTTTACCTGAAATAATTACATCAGAGATGGGGACAGAGCTCAAGTCATGCCTTTCTATGTCAAAGTGAGCTCTCTTTAATGTAATTTAAATATAAGCTTTTTTTTCTAGTTTCAGGCAGACGTTTAAATGCTTTATTGCTGTGAGACCCCAACAGCTGTTAAGCCCTTTAACTGATGCTAGGGAAAGGATAGGTTTCCTTCCTCTCTCACACAGGTACAGGGAGGGTTTTAGGTAGTTCACTGGAAAGAAAAAGCCAAGAACTGCTGTCAGCAAACGCCAAAACAGTTCTCTATTGCTGACTCTCCAGAATTAACCACGACAAGGCTTCTCCCACAGTTAAATATCACATCACTTACTGTGTATATCTTCTGCACACCAGATCTTCCAGTTTTCCTCTGCCACTTCACACAGGTTTCATTGAATATGGACAAGTTACTGAGTAATTCTTCTTCTATGAGCAAAAAGATTAACAGAGAAAATCATTATTATTTCTTGGGTAAATGTTATAAAGTTTGGAGCACTGTTTTATTTCTCCTTTCCGCTAAATACTTCCTTCATAAAAGACAAAACAAAGCACACAAAAGTTTGGTAGAAACTTTTCACCTAACTGTGTATGCTCCTAAAACTAAAATACAAGACCAAGCGAAGCAAAAACTTCTGAGCTTATGACTGCCCAAGTCCTTAAACATGGACATGGCTGATGACATGGCCCAACTATCACAAACAATGAAAACAAAATACTTTGCTAGGTTTGTATTTGAATGTACGAAATTTTAATCCTAATGTTTTTATAGATCTTGAAGATGTTAAAACTACATTACAGTCCCCAGACACTAAAGCAACAAGCTCATTCACTCTATCATGCATGTGCCACTCCATCACAGATACATTTCTATATATTGAAGTATACACACATATCAGCACTTTTTCTTCTACAAGAACCTATAGCATATACTCCACTAAAGATTAAATTCTTCCGTACTGCTTGACTATTCAGACGTCATAGGCCCTTAGAAAAGAGATTCTGGTCTGCTTTGGACATTCCTCCTGGTCACAGTATTTTAAATCTGTGCCTTGTGTATTATCTCTGAATGGCAGCTCAGAGTCTCCCATTTAATTCTGCTTACAATATTTTCACGCCACAAAAATACTAAGAGCAAGAAAGAATGCCCTATTTCCACTATTTCGGACAGCCATTCTACAGCCTCCTTACACTCTGGTGCCAGCATCTGGATCTCATGAGATCCAGTGGTCTACAAAGTCTTCAGACTGACTTGTGAGTAGCTCAGTCTTAGGAAGGCACAAGCAATCTATTCCACATTATACTGCTGACAAAAAAGCACTCGATCATGCAAAAGACCTGCCTGTAAGAAAAAAAAAGTTTTTTTGAACACAACACCCTGCAATAAAGTGCTTTAAGAAAATTTCTGTGCTAAATGGGAAAAGAGCTTTTCTGAAGTTAAATGGCTGTTTTGCTCATTATTTTTCTGGTCTTACTTTTTAACTTTTGTCAAAATTTTATGAATATTACTTATAAACATATTCATATATAAATCCCTATATTTTACAAATGAATTAAATAACACAGTCACAGTAAAAAAAAACTTTTTAGAGAAGATACAAGATTAAAATAACAAAAGCTACAAATCTGAGCACATAGTGAGTGCAGTTGTAGCAACCAGGCACAAAGCCTTTAGCACACCTGTATTAATTTACAAAATATTTAAAAGCTGATTCATGCTGCAGAGAAAATGCAGTCAGGAACATCAGCTCATTGTTTCTTTTCTTAGGCAATTCTTTCACTGCTGTCATAGACACAGAGCAGCTTCCTCTCCAGGCATCCAACAAATAAACCTCTCACTCCCTAGACTGATTTCTCAATCTCCCAGTGCCTCCCCACCTACAAACAGGTGTGGTTAAACATGAAACTCTGTTGAAACTTTCTTTTCTGCAAAACTAAAGAATAAAACCCAGAATAATATACATCCCCTCTAAAACAATTTTCCTGACAATTGGCCATGCAAATCAATGTTATAGAAATGGTAGATTCTTATTTCCATTACTCGTTGTTTTCTTTACAGTAATGCCCAGTAACGCTCCACAGTTGTAAGATTGCTGTGCCAACATAAAGCACGACACTATGTTCATTTGTTGTATTCTTTAAATACTTATTTTTATTAAAACAATGGATGGTAAAAATGACTCATTAGAGCAGAGCTAGAGGGGAAATATTTGCATATGCATGAGATCTGAATTAAAATGCATAGCAAGAAACTGCACAACAAGAAAATCAGACACATGAAAACATTTGTTTAAAAAAAGAAAGAAAGAGAGAGAAATAAAGAGCCAAAGAGGATATAATAAAACAGAGTCAATGTTCAGGCAAGAAAACAAATCTTAGACAGCTCCCAAATTGGACAAGAGGAAAAAAAACTGCGGGCCTTTTCTTTTTCTCTGTATTTCTCTCTATCACTTCTGTCGCACTAACTCACAACGAGCCCACCATGCCTTCACCAAATGTCCACAGAATAGCTGGTAGGAACAAAGTTTCCACCCTAAGTAGTTAGGAGTGAAGGAGATAGGAATGAAAGCAGCAACATGCACATCACAAAACACCATCTCAACACTACAGAAATGTCCTGCGTTACAGCAAGGGACTAATTTCCAATTTTTATTAGGAGCTTTAGTTCAGACTCCCAAACAAGACAGGAGTGCCCCAGTTCCCCCATAACTTAGCCCTGAGAATTACAGCTTGTGATGATCAGAGAAGGCCACTGGATGCCGGTGTCGCTCCACCAAGCTCTGAAGAAGGCTCCAGGTCATCCTCCCAATCTCTTTCCCATGCCAAGGGAAAAGGTCCCACGAATGGGATGGTAACTGGTGGGAACTAGAGCAGCACAGAGAAAAGGATCCAGAAGTGTCAAATACAGAAAAGTAATTTGCGAGAGAAAAAAAAAGGCAAATCTGCGATTGACTTGAACTGCAGAGAAAAATATCTCTTACCCATGAAGTATTTTTGAAGTTACTAACACAAACACACACAAACAATATTTACAAAAAGAAGATAATAACAGCTCCAATCTGCTACTTCATCTTCTGCAAGCAGCCAAAAGACGATCCACACATGCTAATTCACTTACGGCGATCTTCCCACCCCTGCATATGTGCAACCCAGGAGGCAGAAAAACAAGCAAGCACACGCACTCGTCCTTTCTTGGCACGTTTTGCCTTTTCAGTTCTGTGAAAACTGTGAGTGATGCAAATGCCATCTGCTACTAACATGCACTACACACACGCACACAAAGCTGAGCTGAGAGGAAGTGGGCATTTCTCAGGGAGCTTCCACTCAGTTTTTGGGATACCTATTCCACAGGCAAACTCCTTCTGCAGGTATATATGTAATCTATTTTAGGGATGTATCTTCAGTATTTCTCTCTTTTAGGGTAGCATAGGAAGCTTTTAAGTGTGTTTTCACATCTGTGTAACATTCCTGTTCCTCATCCACCTAACACTGCAAATTTTATCAGGTCTTTACTTCCTATCCCAAACTTTACAGGGAGGAAGCAGAGCTTCCACAGAAGAACAGCAGAGCAGGAAGGAGCAGGCAGACAGCTAATGATTTGCCATATCTTTTGGACTAAAAATGTTACCAGGATACAACTAGGAGCAGAGTAATTCCTGTATTGAACTAGACTGATGGAAATGTGAGATGCAACTGTGGGCATATTTACAAAGGAAGGATACACTAATCATATGCACATGCAACAGCCTCTATTAGATGACACAGGACTAGAAATTCTCATGATCTACTCCTGATTTGAAAGAGTTTTCTGAGGTTAGAGACTGATATTTGCCGTTGGGAATTACCATGGTTGGCTTGCAGTACCTACCCATAACAAAAACTCCACCTATGTTTTTCCAGATAATTAAAGAAATTATGAGATTACTAGATGTCTGTATTTAACATATCAAATTATCCATTTACGAGAGCCTAGGCCAATGAGATCTTTTTCATCAACAGCTATAATTACCCTAATTGCTTGATAGGGTTCTCTTTCCTCCAGAATTACAGGTTTCCAATCAATGCCCACAGATCTGAGCAACCTTCTCTAATAAGCTCAGGACTGTTGACATAAATAACTTACTTCTGGAGGTAAAAATTAGGTGGAGAGGGAGATATTAGGCAGAGAGGGAGAGATTTTTTTGCCAGTTTTTCACATTACAAATGTGATCTTTTCCTCTTACGCAGTTCTGAAGTGCACAGTCTCTTGTGCTTTCTCTGCACTGACTCTTCAAGCTACTCTTCTTCCCTCTGTCTCTTCACAAATCTCCGAAGCAATGCTTGTAAGAAATCACCATGTATTAGTTAAGTATTTTCCATTCACTTAGTCCCTTATGTATTGGTCTGCTATACACATTTTCTGGGACATGTCTCAACAGTAATTAACACATTTTCTTTCTTGGAGCCTTTAAGGTACCCCTCATTACAACATACCATGTATATTGGGTATGTAATACCCAAATTCCACAAAATCACCCCCCCAAAAAATCTCCAGAATGTAAGACAGGCCACTAAACCTTCCCACTAAACCTTCCCTATGCCCCACATAAGGGGAACGCAGCCTTCTACAGCTTTTACTGTACCTTATACTACTTTGGAAGACTCTCATAACTAATCAGTAAAATAGATATGACCACCAGACTCAGCAACAAAGGGCCACAGAAGTCAGCTTCTCCTTTTGCCTATCACCAGCTATTCCCTACCCCTGAATTTTGGGATGCTTCACGTATAATTTGGATTGAGTTTTTCAGGCAGGTCAGATGGCATTTCTTCTCCAGCCTCTTTACATATCCAGGTATTTTTCCCACCCATGTGTGGCAGTTGTGTCTACTCCAGCGACAGGACTTCAATTTTTACATTCAGAAGTTACCTAATAAATTTATTTCTAAAAATATAGGGAACAGTGGCACTGGAAAAGGTATTTTTAATGCTATTTTTTAATGCTATTTTTTAACACTCTAATGCTATTTTTTAATGCAAATGTACATTTTCTTTGGATAAGAATAACGAAATGGTCTGGAATTCAACTGTTTGCCTTTCTTCAGACACCATATTGTAGCTATCCACACCAATATATGCTAAATAATGTCAGCAAGTATTTACAACTTCCACAGAAAACAGACATACAGAAAGAATTTTGGGGATCAGAATAATAAAAAGCAGACAACCCAGCGGTTGTTTCTGGGACTAGAGCTTATTGTTACAGGAAGGAAGGATCAGATACTATGAAAATCTTCCAAGGGCATTAATATCTCTCAAGCTTCAGACTGGGAAATTGGAAGAAGCTTGATGAATAGCAGGAGGAAGCACTGTGGAAACAGGATGAAAAAAGAGCTGCAGTTAAGTAATAGGACTACTTCCCCCTAAATAACACTAACACTTGTTTATTTAATCTAGATTATTGCACCAAGTACTCCCCTTTTTGTTCATGAAGTAACCCCTTCGTAACTTGGAATGAGATGGTGAAAAAACACCAGTTTTAGTTATATGTAACGTGATATGAAGATACAGGTAGTTTCACAGGTGCCTTTTTCAACACAGGCACCTGTGTTGAAATAATCATTTTATTCCATGCTGTTCAACTTTCCCTTAAGGTAGCAGGAAAAAAAATAGGTGTTCTGTACCATTTCATAAATTATTCTGGAATAATACATTATTTTTTCTCATTTTAATGTGAATGACTGATTAATTACACATACCCTTAAGATCATATTAATCTGAAAGGAATCATTATTAAAACAGAACTTCCATTTCATTTGAAAGTCATTTGTGACCTCCGATGAATGTTAAAAACGTAATTCTCATACTAATTTCCTATTCTTTTTTTTTTTTTTTTTTTTTTTCAAATGAACTTCATCTATCTATCTAGGCTATTTCTTTCAAGTTTTCTATCCTATTTATCCATATCCCTGGGCATTCCAGTGCCTATCTACAGCCCTGCCTCTGGCAAAGCTCTTGCTGAAATCCATAGTAATACTGCAAAGACTTACACATTCTAAATAAACCCCACACTCTGTGACAAGTTGGCTCCAAAACCAACTCAAAAAGATAGAAGCCATGCAGATTGCTTAAATGAAATGTGAATTGTGACCTCCAACAACTGCAGCTCCACTTTCACTAGGGCACTACAAAAGCTAAAAGAACTGCTTTTCTGCAGGCTTGTTTTATTTCCTGTGCTTCATATCCACAGTGAATGCTCAAGAGCAAGGAGATGGCCATCAAGTCCCAACTCTTTGTGTATAGATTTGGTTTGTAATAGATAGAAGTCAAAGGCACATTTACAGTCCTTCTGGAAAATGTGTTGGTGTTACTAGCCAGAGGAACATTATCACCTGTAAAAGACAGCATCGCTACTTAAAAACAAACGAGAGGAACAGTCATAGAAATATCTCCTGGTAACCCTTTCTGAGGGCACATTAAAAAGCTGAAGAGCACAACAGCCTGAAACATCTGCCAATTTTTTTCTACTATTAAAATGTCATTACATCCTATCTCCAAACCTACAGTATGAGGGCATCTTCAGTAGAGATCTTCTCATTCTTTTATGAGGTAAATCCTATTTGACTGAAATTCCGATAACTGAGAATAGGTTCAAATGGCAACCATGAAGAAATACTTTGTGTATTAGGGGAGAAGAGCTTTGGATTCCGTTGTCCTTATTGTCACTACAGTGGACTTCACAGGATCAGGCCCATAATAAAAGTATTGCTAAGTGCCATCTACTCGCCTGGTGATGCTCTCTCATCTTTCAAAGTTACTGGTTCCTCAGGGCAGCAATGAAACCCCTTGCATTGCTGCCTGTCTGTTTGAAGTAAAAACTAGATCAGCTGGACAGCTGGACTAGGTAGGTCTGCCATCTCACAACTATGACATCACTAGAAATCACTGCATGGTTAACATCCTTTCCTTAACTTTTCTATCCAGAAGTACGACTACATTTACTAAAGAAGTAAATTAGAAAGGGCTTTCTTGCCTTCTGTTTATCCCACCTTCAGGACAGGAACTTGAAACTGGATTAAACAACACATCCCAAATTAAAATGCTAAGGAGTTTATCACATGGTTACATTTGCATGATAGATGTGTTACTTCCCAGATCCCTTCACAAAGAATGTTAAAAAATGTAAAAAAAAAAAAAGTAAAAGACATTACAAAGAATGATCCTTTTACAAAGAAAGTGTTCCTCCTATTAGGGCTGCAGAATTCTTTGTGGCTATGGCAATGTAAACGACCCACTGGAAAGCTATTTTTCCAAGACACCTCTGTAGCAGGAAGTATTTGGGTTTTGCCACAGTCTGTTGTCAAAAAATATCAAAAGTCTGCTCAGGATTGTCAGAACAGACAAAAGAGTCTGTTCAGGATTAATACCTCAGTTAATGTTATATAGTTAATCAGAATAATAATTGTGGAGTTTATCAAGGTTGAAAGCCATTACAGATACAAAACAATACTCTAACGAAGGCAATCACAGAAGATTTCAAGAGCTCTGTGTTGCAGAGCAAAATAAATGATCCTTTTCACTCTAAAATAAGCAACTCATTTTCAACTTTATGAACTAAAATGTGGATTGGAAATTGTGTGTTATTCAGTGAACACACAAGGCGCACTCTTCATAGGTCAGGAAACACCCTCTTTTGCCACAGCAAGACTAATGTCTCTGCAATCAGCCTATACAAATAAAACATTATAAATTCTGCTGGCACACAAGCCAAAGAATAATCCAGTTCTTTGCCCCTTAAAACATGTTTCTACAATCTCAGATTAACAAAAGGAATAAACTTATGTTTTTCATTTATGATAGTGAATGCATTTTGAGGCAAAAGGAAAGATCTGTCCAGAATAAAATTCAGCTTGTTTTGTTTCAATTTCTTTATAGAACAGCCAGTTGGAAAGACTAATCTGAAGTCTCACATTTGAAGTCAATGAACTTTAAAGCTGAGAGGGATAAAAAACATTCTTCAGTAATATTTACCTTTGCATACGTATGTAATATTTTCCCACTTCTGGTCTATTGTGCATTCTGAAAAATTCCTGTCTCCAAGGAAGTAATATCCTTCTTTACACTGATAGTACACTCTGCTCCACAGGGTGGTAGAGTTGTCCCAGACCATTTGTGTGTGTGGAATCAACAAAGGTGTGCCACAGTCTATTTCTGGAAGACAGAAAACGACACAAGATAATAAACCTAAAAATGCAAAGCAACCAGGGCATGTCAAAGGGAGGGATTGTGCAGTCCAGTTCATACACTTCCATGTACAGAAATATCTGAAAAATCATACATGGTCCAAGAAGTGACAAGGAAGACAAGCATCAGGAAGGTTGTATTTTATTGCCAGGTTGTAGGTTTATTCTAGTTTTAATTCAAGCTTTGGAAAAAGGAGGAGCTGCTTCAGACAAGGATAAAAGACATGTCTATGAGGAAGGAGGAGGTGAATTGATTGGTTATTCACGTCTTGGCAGAAATAATTAGAAAGTTGGGGTAATGTAATTTGAAACTTATTCATTTACTGTGTTGTTTACAAGGGCTTCACAATAAAATTAGGGAACTGAAAGAGTTAGGAGAGAAGATCTAGCGAAACGAAGGATATTTTCATTTAAAATTCCCTCTCAAATTCAAAGTGAATCTTACTCTCGAGTTAAGCCTTCAGTATTGCTTCACTTGCAGGAAGTAAAAAAAATGTAAGAGTTCAACCTTACCTTCATTAAAGCCTACATGGAGAAAACAGATTTTAAAATTCTCGTGGTTTTGTGTTAAAGTGTTTTTTAAGTGTCTTTTTTTTATTTGATCAATGAGTGATCTTAAATGATTCTGAGATTCCATTCAGAAGAAATATAAAAAAGTAAAAAACAAAGCATGTAGAACCATATTTCGACAATTCACAGTAATACCTTCAAAGGAAAAGCTAATCATATACTTTGCAATGGAAAACACATTATTAAATCATAATAATTTATGATTACCATTCTTTCAAACATCAGTATGCATGCGTGCATGTACATGTAACACACAGGAAAAGCTTTTCTTTAGAATGATGAATTTACAAGCAAATAATACATTTAACTTATAGAAATAGTATGTGCTGGCATACAAAAATTACTGCTCCTCAACTCAAGCTATCTTTACACAGCCATTTGGTATATCAAAGACTGAAAAATAGAAATGCTGAATTATGTTCCTGTGTAAGTAAGCTAGCCTTTTATTTCTAAAAGTAGAGGTTATTTGAAACAGAGATGAAGGGTACTCAAAAAATGACTAAATCTGCTACCAGTGAACACAAGGCTTGACCTAATTGAATCAACGAATAGAAAAGTAAAGTTGTATTTAGCAACTGTCTGAAAATGGGAATTTCAAGGGGAGATTACCTAGTAACAGCAGCTCAAATTCTAAGTAGTGGCTTCAGCCACTGAGTAGGTGTTGGGCTAGAAGAAAGCAGTGATTTAGACTGGATTTCCATCTCATGAAAATCCCAAAGCCTGACAGGCAAAAAATGGTCAAGATGTAGTCTTCAAATGCTAGAAGACTGCATCAACCAAACACCTAAAGATGGTGTCTCCAGCTTATAACTGCGTGACTGCTATTTATAGTGATGCCTGAATAAAGACACTAAGGAAATCTGAAGGCAGATTTGATTTACCTTTGCACACCAAATCAGCACCATCCCATTGGCCTTTGGTATTGCAAACTGCAGTCTGATTGCCACTTGCAATAAAGTAACCATGAGCACAACTGTAAGTAACTGCACTTCCATATGTGGTTTCATTTAAAGATGGTGGATATGTATTTATGATAGAAGGTGGAACCCCACAATCCACACCTACATAGGGAAGAAAGAGCAAAATAAATTGTTATTCAAGCAACAAAAGAAAGGAAGGCTGCTCTCCTGTGCAACTATTACGTTCATCATTTCAACATCATCTCCTACAGTAACTGAATTCTCCTCCATGTCTTCTCCCACTGTGACATTGACAGTGTGCCCTGGATAGTCCTGAACTATGGTCAGGTCCTTTTCCTCACTACGGAAGGCTAATTTCTCGTCAAACGCAGTGCTAATATACTCAAAATGTCCAAGGTTTTAATTAATATTCTCCTTCCTTTACAAACATGACTAAAGTTGGTCAGTTGGTTCTAAAGCACTTTGGAGAAAAAGGATCAGACAGAGGCAGATGGACAAGCAGAAACTAACTTTAGGAAGCCAAACTAAAAAGAAAAAAAAAGACAAAAAAACACAGGGACCAGATAAATGCAAAACCACAAAAAAAAATGTTGCAACATGTAACACAAACCCTTCCTCTTAAAGCAAGAAGCTACATGTTGTTCAAAACATGCTGCAATAACTAAGCTGTTCTACACACAAAAAACCTTCAGACTAAATCAGAATTTTCCAAATAACTTAGTAGTACAAAAAAAGTAATCTGTTTAACAGGATATGCATTCCTCAGAGTAAGCATCTACCTGCCTGACTCCGTAACAGCATGACAAAACAAACAAAAATTGAAGTTTAACTACAACTCTCCACATGCATTACCTCTTCCCAGAGAACTGTGTGATTTGACACAAAACAATTCTGAATTCTGCTCATTAATATTCAAGAAAAGCTGTATTCTTTGACGGAACATTATACCCATATTCAGATACTTAAATCAGGAAAAAGAAGAATCTGTTCCACTTTAGAGTACCTTGATGTTAGATCAAACATTCTACCAAACTTGACCTTATTTGTTCTGTCAGTTTCATCATAAATAAAACTGTAAATAAAATAAATTTAAAAATTACCACAGGAAGTAACATAAATTTTATTTTGGAAGCTTTCTTGATTTTCCTGAAAAAGAAGGAAATACAGTCGGCCAGGAGAAATTCTGAGGTTAGCTAAAACAACTGCTAGGGAAATTGTTAGAGTTTTAAGAATATTTTAAAAGCTCCTTTCCTAATGTAAAGAAGATACGGCCTCTCAGACTAGGGTTTACAAAAAGAGAAGTTTTTACTGAAAACCAGGAAAAGCAACTTGCAATAGAAGAGGAAATATATTTGCAATTTCAACCTCATGAGATGTTTGGTGTGGTTATTTTATTCCAATAATGCCAAGGCATGTGCTCTAAACTCCAAACTGGCCTATTATTCGACTGTGAAAATCAAAAAAATTATATGGCAAAACTTCACTAAAAATGTTACTTTAAAAAATGTACTGATAATTCACAAGGCGTGCCTTTCACAAGCTTTCTTTAGTGGACCTCTTGAGACTTTAGGCACCTCTTTTTCGTTGTTTTGAAATTCATTTTGCTTTATTTTGAAAAGTATTATTGCAACCGCCTTATTTTCCACGCCATTGTATTTAATTATTTATAAGAAACAGCTGCCAGTAATTTCACCCTTAATTGTCTGGTTCTTTCCCTCTTAAGAATTTTCTGATTTTCTGGTGATGTTTAATATTTTATCTTTTCCTGATGCACTGATTTTGCATCCTTATTTAACTTTTACACACACACACACGTTATCTATTCATTGTCAAAAAATAATAAAAAAAATAAAGAGGATATTCCATGTTTTGAGAGAAGGATTCTCTTCAATAACACCTTATTTTAAGGATTACAATCTTTCTCTTCTATATAGTGTTATTACACATACTGTACACTATGCTAACTAGCATTTTTGTCATTTAACTAAGATATACACTCTCCAACTATCCTCAGGAACACAAAATACTGCAGAATGGGTGATGACAATACCAATGCAAGTGAAAGATACTTATGAAACACATTCAGAAATTTCCTGAAAGCGTTTCATTATGTGCAGGTGCTCTTAAATCATGAAGGCTATCTAGCAATGAAGAGTGGTATGACGCCTCTTTTGTAACTGCAGTCAATTTTAGGAAAAAAACTTCATACGCTCCAAAGAAGGCTGGGTTTCTTTTTTCCTATAAAGTCAAGTATTCCAGTGCGTCCCATGAATTATTCCAGAAATCTTAAAGTTTGCTAAGCCTCAGCTCACAAATTCAAGAACAGATTGCTCTGTCTGTAGAAATAAATTAAGCAGCATCTAAAATTACATTCTAGGAGCAGAAGGTGGCATAATTTTATTATATATTTACTAGAAAATAATTCTGTTCCTGCTAAAGGTAAAAAATACTGACAGAAAATAGAAACTCATTGCTCACGTAGTGAAGGGCATGTTATTCTGAAACAGCTTCCAATACAAAATATCTGCAAAACATTATATTCTTTTTTCTTTCTTTTGTAATAGCCAGAACTTGTAGAAATAACCTTAGAATTGAGCAACTGGCCTATTTTTTCTCACAAACACACCTCTGAGAATCACAGAGCAGTTGAGGTTGGAAGAGACATTTAAAGATCACTTAGTCCAAACCCCCTGGCTAAGCAGTCTCCCGGTTGTACAGGTTGTCCAGGACTTTGTCCAGTGCCTTTTGAATATGTTCAGAGACGAAGACTCCAAAACCTCCCTGGGAAACATGTTCCAGTGCTCAGTCATCTTCACTATAAAAAAGCTTTTCCTTAGGTTCTGACAGAACTTCCTGTGTTTCCGTTTGTGCTCGTTGCCTGTCCTCCTATCACCACTGAAGATTCTGTCTCCAAGCTCTTTACACCTGCCCTTCAGATAGCTATGCACATCGATAAGATTCCCCATTCAGTCTCCTCTTCTCCAAGCTAACCAGTTCCACCTCTCAGCCTTTCTTCATAAAGAGATGCTCTAGCCCCTAATCACCTCAGCAACTCTTCACTGGACTTGCTGCAGTAGCTCTCTGTCTCTCTTGTCCTGGGGAGCCCAGGACTGTCCAGGTGTGGTCTTACTAGGGCTGAATAGATGGGAATGATAGCGTCTCTCAGCCTCCTAGCAATGCTCTACATAATTCAGTCTAGGTCCCTGGCCTTCTTGGACATGAGGGCACATTGCTGCCTCATGATCAACTTGGTGTCCACCAGGGTCCCGAGGTCCTTTTCTGCAGAGCTGCTGTGTAAGAGGTCATCCCCAGTCTGTCCTGGGGCCGGAGGTGGTTCCTCCCCAGGGGCAGGACCTTGCACTTGCCCTTGCTGAATCTCATGAGGTTCCTCTCTGACCATCTGTCCAGCCTGTCCAGGTCTCTCCAAAGAGCAGCACAGTCCTCAGGTGCATCAGCTACTCCTACCAGTTCTGCATCATCTGCAAACCTGCTGAGGGTGACTCTGTGCCTTCATCCAGGTCACTGATAAGCGAGTAGAACACAGCACTGAGCCCTGGGGCCACTAGCTACAGGTCTCCAAATAGACTTTGCGCTAGTGATCGCAACCCTCTGAGCTATGCTGTTCAGGCACTTTTCAGTCCACCTCACTGTCTGCTCATTTAGGCTGCACTTCCTGAGCTCACCTATGAAAATGCTATGGGAGAGAGTGTCAAAGCTCTACCGAAGTTAAGGGAGATTCTCTCCCACAAATGAAGTGAGAAAGGCTTTCCCCTCATCTAACCAACTAGTCATCACATCGAAGAAGGCTCTCAGGTTGGTTAAGCAGCATTTCCCCTTGGCGAATCCATGCTGACAACTCCTGACTTGTCCTACATGTGCTTGCAAATGCAGGATGAGCTGCTCTACCAGCTTTGCAGGGACTAAGGTAAGGCTGACTGTAGTTCCCTGGGTCCCCTCCCTGCCCTTCTGGAAGACTGAGGGACACTGGCTTTCTTCCAACAGTCACACCCCTCTCCTGATGACCATGACCTTTCAGAGATGACTGGGAGTGCCCTGCAGTGAGAGAGGCCACCTGCCTCTGTGGGTGTATCCTATCTGGGCCTGTGGATTTCTGTGTGCACAGTTCCCTTATGTCATCCACAACCCGATCCATCTCCGCCAGGCATTTTTCCCATGCATAAATCCCCTTCATGAAGAATTTAAGATTTAACGTATAGGAACACCTTTCACCTTTACAGCTTAGAGTGGCAGGTTCCCAAGTTTCATTTGCAGTGCAAATAGAAAAATCCCCCTCTTCGCTGTAAAATCCTTCTTTACATCGGTAATGAACCGTACTTCCTGGTACCAATCCGTAGTTCCCTACAATGTAACCATGCTTCATCTCAGGAGGGGAGCTGCATCTGATTTCTGCAAAGAGAAAAGCTTGAGTTGAAAGAAGAGATTTCACAGTACAAACAAACAAGCAAAGATACACGACCATTTTAAGAAGAGTTGGGCCAGACTGTCACATTATAAGAACTGTCTACCTGGGTGAATCTGAAGGAAGCCAAACACTTGCCTTGGCCACAGCCTTATGAACACAGTGATCCAACAAATGAGTGTACATCTTTATTATCTTATTAACATTCAGCTCTTGCAATTCAGAACACCAAAAACAAGACACTGGAACGTATTGGTGCCCTCAATGTCCTGGTTTGTTACAGCAAAGTCTGAATTTTCCTTCAATGCCAGAAGAAAATTTCAGGCCCTAATGCACAGCTGTATTTCCCTGGTGCAGGAAAGGTGGAGCACTGCAGCTAAACTGAAATCAAACAGTCAGCCCCTCATTCCTACAGCTCACTAAACTCTCCTGCATATAAATGTTACACACCCCCCACAGAGCCCCATGGGAGGGTCACTTGTCAGTGTCCACAGTGGCACAGTCAATACAGATGGGCTTCTTTGCCCCACGATGTGGAGGGCGACGGGCAGCAAGATAGGCAGGGCACTAACAACCCTGGCAAAATGGGAGCTGAGCACTTCTAGCTGGAGAAAGCCTGATAAAACTGGAGGCAGTGAGGTTTGCTGACAGCTCGGCCTGCTGCGCATAACTACGTGATCTCCACGGCGCACCAGGCTTCCCTGACTCTGCACACTCACACCACTCCTGCGATCGTGCAGCAATCACATCCTGTGTCGACTCTGCCGATCAGACATCACTGCAACATGCTGAACACGTGAAGAAAAGTAAAATCTACACAGAGGCCTTACAGACTGAGGTCAGAACAAGCACCACTCCATCAAGATAGATCTGATTTATTAGCTAACACAAACAGCATCAAAAGGTTCTCACCTTTGCATGAAACCACGTTCCCATCTGGATGAAAAAAATCTCCATTTTCTAATTTATAACCATCAATACAATAACACTTGTAGCTTCCTTCCGTATTCACACATCTTGCATTGGGACCACATAGCCCAGATTCTTCACATTCATCTATATCTAGAAATTCAGAGAGCAAAATGTATGCATTTCTTAACTTTTTCTTTTATAATGATTATTAGTTAATGTAGGACCCAAGCTTAAAATGCACAGAAACATTGTGTGTAGATCCTGATGGGAAATAAAGTCCAACTTTCAAACATCTTGAAGGATAAGATTCTTAGAATTTTGCAAAATTTGTAAATTTGTAAAATCTTTTACAATCAGTTTCCGTTTCACCTGACAAATAGTTTCTAATTTATTTCCTGCCTCTACAGCCATCCCAGAAAAGAATCCTACCTCTGCAAATATTGTAATCAGTCACAATTAATTACTGTGACAAGGAACTAACATCCACACTGAACACAAATACGACACTCAAGCAGAAAGAAGTAAAATCTTATTTGCTTAGATCTAGCCACTTTCACTGCAAAGATACTGCTCAAATGTAACTTTGTAGAAATAATTCATAATAAAAGAGGAAAGAATTAAAAAATGGAACTAATTTGTAGTTGTGAGAACCTAGATGCCAAGCAAATATTTGCAAAATACAGCAGAAAATTCTACAGAAAATTCTAACCAGGAAAATATTGGTGCAGTAGAAAAAGAATTTCTGGATTCCTGGTTGCCAAGACTTCTTGCGACATCTACCTGTACAGTTCGTTCCATCATTGGGAATAAACGTCTTGTTGTTGTTAGAGGCACGATATCCATCAAGACAAACACAGTAAAAACTCCCATGTGTGTTATGACACAGGGTATGGTTCCCGCACATCTTGGCAGCTCCAATCTGGCATTCATCTTTGTCTGTCAGCACAGTTAAAACAGGTCAGAGAGATTTTAAAAAGTCAAATACCCTCCCCTCCTCACTCACACTCAAGTAACTAGAAATTGGGTAAAATACTTAAACAGCTAAGTACTTAATTAAATTAATTAAATACAAGTAAAGAGCCCATGCCATTAAAAGAAATACAAACCAAGTCATATATATTCTGTGTTTTGGAAATACTGTCAGGAAATAACAGAGCTCTTACTCTGTTTTGAGTAACTCAGTGGTATTACCCAAGACAAGACAGTTTAGGAACACAGTTTCTTGCCACTGTACAAAAAGGCACCCTACCTTGGCAATGGGTTCTTCCATTCCCCACAAATCCATAGTTACAAATACAGACACTTTTTCCTTCTATTTGTTGACAAGTGGCATGAGGGTGGCAAGTAGCACAGACATCTGGAACTGATCTCTTCACATCTGTTTTAACACAAGGCCAAAATTATTTAAAGAAAAAAAACAGTGGTCTGGTATAAGGAATTAGCATGGAGCTTAGAGCAGAGGTAAAAAAAAAACACAGGTTAAAAGCAAAAGAATAAAGTCATACCTCATCCCACCTTATTTTCAAACTGGAAGGAAAACCACAGCCCTACTCAGCAACTAAGCTTGCAAAATAAAGAGAAAGAAGAAAGGACTAAGCAGAATAACTAAACTGGACATCTTTCTCCTACTTTCTGATAACAAATAAACTGGCTTTTCAGGACAGTAGTTGGCAAGTCATACATGACTATATAAGAAATAGCTCCGCCCAGTATTAATAATCTTTTCTCCAAACTCGTTTTCTTTCCCTTGCTCAATCTATTTGTTTCTTAAATGTTCAATATGTTACCATTTAGTATAAATGCTATTCACAAAAATGATGTTGAGAATGCTGCCAGGCTGAAAATGGCTTGTGATAAAGCCACTTCAAAACGAATTTATCTTAGAAGTAGTAGAGCAGCATATGACACATATGAGAACTAAATATCAACTCATTTCCTTATTTGTAATCATATTTTTGGTGTATTTTGTGAATTTCTGTCTCTTTTTTGTAAGATCTTTTCTTTATCTTCATAAATGCAACAGCCTTTCGAATGGTAGACCTCAGAATGAAGAACCTGAACATGGACAGTGCACATGCATGCTTATACCCATTATACATTTTTAAAAAAATAACTATTTAACCCTGCATATGAGACACAGCCCTGATTATGTCTCAAAGTTCTAGACCTAGCAAGAACAGAACTTCTTATTTTCCCAAGACACATAAGATGGGTAAGGATGGTGCAGTTCTTATTAAAAGTATATGTAACAGTTCTTATGAAAGTTTCTTCATATGCCTGCACGCTGCTTTGAAATACATAAATATGTCCTGAAGGAAAGGGCAGTTGAAGGCTCCAGGTAACTTTTTTAAGTACACAAATTACTCAGATTAAAAAAAAAAAAAAAAAAAGCAAGTATATAGCAATTCCGAGTGCACAGTATTTTATTTTTTCTTCCAGAGCATTTCTCGGTTTATTTAAAAGGCACTGGAAGCATCACAGATTCCCACCAATTTTCTATGGATTTACAAAATCTTTTGTGTGTGCTCCCCAAAAACCTATTAGCATAAAGTAACCAACATGGCTGGAAAATTAAATTAAAAACAGTGGTGGTAGCAGGGGGCTCCCGAAACTTCAGTCTCCCGATAAGACATGGGTGCGCCTGCCCCAGATTGCCACAGCAGGAGATAAATTGTGCACGGCCCCTACTATCGCAGATGATGTTTTCTGACTTACTCCCCCTTGCTCACGCCCCATCCTTCCCAGCTGCACAAAAGTCAGCTCAACGATTTCAGCCCTATCTGCCAGATCTGGTGACAGCTGTGAGAGGCGATACCCAATTCCCACGGAGGGCAAGAAAGTGGCGTGGGTCACCACCACCAGCACCAGCACCAGGGCTGCACAGCCATGACCACCACCACCACCACCACAGATGGGCCACCACCACCACCATGGCTGGGTGACCACCACCACCATGGCTGGACCACCACCACCATCACAAACGTGGCTAGTCCACCACCCACCACCACCACCAGCACCATGGCTGGACCGCCACTATGGCTGGACCACTGCCACTACCACCGCCATGGCTGGGCAGCCACCACCACAGCCAGGCCAGCACCACGGCGGGCTGGAACACCAAACCGGCCCCATCCACGCGTGCAGGGCGAGCCCAAGCGGGCCGAGGGCAGCCCCC
>VZSV01000173.1:639626-660447 GCA_013398735.1 Nothocercus julius | reverse complement strand
TGCGTGTCCTAACGCGGCAGCCCTGTCTGCTGGAGGCCGAGGACGTTGCGTGTCCTAACGCGGCAGCCGTGATCTCTGCTTAAGCGCGTGTGCACTTGTGTGCAGCTTCTGCTGTTCTCACCTCGGCCAGGACTGGCGGATACCACAGAAGTGTCTGTCACAGTGGTGTCTGCCACAGTGAAGTGAGAGATTCTCATGCAATGCTGAAGTCACCACCTAACTGAACCTGCGCCTCTAACAGCATCCTGAAGACCTGGGTGTTACCTGTTTCTATCTTAAGTTCAGTGGTGGCAAGTATTCTCAATGGCAAAAAGTTGTTTATCGCTGTAAAAAAAAAACGATGTAAATGGACTGCTCAGGGTTACTGGTGAAAAATGGTTTCTAGATGCTGTTTTTCTCTTCCTTAGCTGCCTGCGGGGGTGCAACTCCCTTAACCAGAGCTGTTTCTGCATCACCACTCATAGAAGTATCAGGAGCTACTGTGGAAGTGAAATTGCAAGCACCTCATGCACTAATCAGGGAAAATATTTTTGGCAGGGAACCTGAGGAAGTATGAGTGTTCTTTATGTTTATACAGAGAACAAGTAGAAAGATGTAATATAAACATGTTCTGAAGAAAGTTACGCAGAAATGTGTCGACTGAAGGAAATACAGGGCCTGGACTGTAACAGAACTCCTTGCATGATGATTAGAAGACATATTTCAGTAGTAAATAACCTAAGTACGTACAAAAATTAGTTTAAATAACACGCACTGGTTAGTTATCTAAATTCAAATGCAGACATTGGAAACAAGGATAAAAAAGATCTTAAGAGGGCACATAATCCTTCTTTTTCTGCACCAGGACAGGATCAGTTCTACATCAAGGACTCCTGGGAGGTCCTTGTCTGACTTGTTCATTACCACATCAGTGAAGAGAATCCATACCCTCCCCAAATAATTTATTCTGGTACTTAGGTCTTGGTTTCATTTGAAAAATGGTAGCCCAAGGTCCATTTTAATATCTAGCCAAGGTGTGCAGTCCTTGTCCAGTTTGCCACAGCAGCCTCCAGGACCCGGGCCCAGCAGATGGGGACAGCGAAGGCTGGTGCTGCCTGGTTGCCAGTGGCAGCCCCGGGACCCTTTATGGAGCAGGAGGAAGGGCCACGCTCGGGAGGGTGGGACGGGCCAGGGTCCCAACATCTTTACATCTTTATTTCATATAAACCTATTAAATGAAAATATGGAAAAACATCTACATAGATTTTCTATTATAGGAGAAGGATTTTGGCTTTTTACTTACAAACTTAAAGGACCCAGCTGGTAATCACGGTATTTTCCCTCACCCTTAATTGCATTGTATTTCACTGCATAGAAGGTATGTGTGTCACTGCTTGCTTCCATTTCTCTTTGTGGTAAGAAAATATTTGTGATGGCCAGAGTAACTGAATCAACCAGAGACACCTAGAAGCTTCCTGTGCAGCTTTTCCATGCAGCTATCTAGATGGAGATAATTGAAAATCAAAAAGGTGAGCAGGATTTAACATCAGTTTTCCATATTTTCCCATGTCCTCTACAGACAGTGCATCTTGCTGTGTTATTTGAATCATTCTTTCTCTGAGGATGTTTGTCGTAGATTACACTACTAGTTCTATCATAGTAAGACAAAATACTGGATATTAATGACTTTTCAGCAAATAGAATTTTAAAACATGGAAAACATCCAGACTAAGTAAGTGTAATTCACGCTTGTGAACAGATCTGAGGGCTCTTGGAAACACAGTTGCATCTCTAACAGCGTGCTATCAAGCACTTCTTCACTGCTGACAAAGATGACAATAACTGTAAATCGATGGAAGCTCTTTCATTATTTCTAAAATACACACATACACGTGTGCACACTTGCACACACACTAAATGAACCAGATTAATAAATGAATCAGTTTCAAATGAATCAGATTAATAACTGGTTTCCAGTTATTCATTTAGTTTCCAGAATAAGCAATAACATTTGTTGAAGCATAAATAAGAAGACTTAGCTGACCCTCTTCAGCTTCTATTCAAGTGCTTTACTAAATATTGTGCTGTCATAAATTTTTCTGTCATAAATTTTGCTGCAAATATTACAAGTGAAGTTGTTTGCATTTTTTTCTGTCTCTGTGCTCTCACGTGCGATTTTCTGCCATTATCTATGCCCCTGTCTCACGTCCTAACAAATGAAATCAAGATGAAAAGAAAGAAAGGGGGGATCTCTGCAAAAGATTTAGCATGAGATAAACCTGAATATATTGGGTTAAGCCTTATTTGCTACTGCACGCTTCCGTGGCGCTTCCCCGAGGAGCAGCTCGGATAAAGCGACCCGGGGCCGGCGCGCGGCGCGATAAGCCTGCCGGCCGTTGCTGCTAATCGGAGAAGCCGTTCCATGGAACAAGAGGGTTGCTATCTGCAGGTTTTAGGAGAGAAGCCCAAACTGAGCTTTTCCAGACTGTGACTTTAGATAAGATAGCCCGTTTCTGTCTCTCTTGGCCCTCACTTCCCACTCGGCTGTTTAAACTGGGGTAGTATTCCTGACTAGGTGTTTTGAGACCTAATACTGTAAAAGTGGGTCTAAGAATATCCACTGCAAACTATCCTGAGGAAAGCTTTGATGTCACTGAAGTCCGACCCAATGATTAAGCTGTAAGCAGAGAGAAAGAGTTAGGTTCAGTCGATTTTCAGGCGAGGGGAGCTGCACCGTAACAGTGCATGGGAACACCACGTGAGAAGGTGCCGAGCGGCCCCTGCCCCGGGTGCTCCCTGGGCCGCGTGCGACTGGGTGTTTATCTGGGGGCTGTGCCGGCCGAGAGCAACACTTGTGAGGAGAGGCGGAGGGCCAGGAAGGAAAAGAAGAAAGCACCCCTTGAAACAGATCCCTTTGCACTCACTGTAAGAAGAAATAATAGTGCTGCCATTTTTTTCTTCGCAGGAAGGAGTACGGACATCTTTTCCCTCCTGGTCATAGAATACCTGCTCAAATCAAAAAGAACTGTCAAAGAAGCATTCAGCTTCTCCACGCGATTTGCTGTTAATGCCGTAACTGCTGTTATGCCAGGCCTTGGACAGAGGGCCCTTAGCCACGCGCGGAGGCTCCGCCAGCCGGCCAGGGCGCTGCTCCCGCCTCTGCCACGGCAGCCTGCAGGGCTTGATAACCAGCTGCAACGAAGGAAGCAGCTAGTGGCAACTTGCTTGGTAGGCACAGGAAGAAAACCAAGTCCTGTTGCTCCTAAGTATTAACTTCTCACATACCATTAGTTTTGTTAGGTTTTGGGGCAAGATCTCTAGCAGTATAATCATTACAGAGAAAGGAGGACATGTCAAATTATGTTATCTGTGAAGACCCAAATCCCATAAGGAAGTTTTGTGAAAAGAGCAATCCAAACTTTGTCTAAAGACTGTAAACTGAACAGCTCTTCTAAAGGTAACCAGGCACCTAAGGATTTTCCCACTGCTGCTCCTTTGCTTACAGACTAGCTGCGTTTTTTCACATGGTAGTTTCATATTTGTACCAGCAGCTCATAGTGGAAAACAAGAGGGCAAAATCTAGTATCTAAACCTCGGACAGGAAATACCTTGGTCTTCTCTTTCTGTTTTATGAAGGAGTCAGCTTTCACCTGCTGCTTATTCAGCGTGAATAAACACTTGTCACCTCAACTAGAAAGTTCCTGTGTATTTCAGACTTGGGCAAAGCAAAGCCAACAGGATGAGCTGGAGCCTCAGATTCATGACGCTACGTATTCATTTTCGGCGTACAAGATTGCTTTTGTTTGGTTACAGAAAAAAAACTCACAAGCCCTGCTCTTTGGTCTTTCAAAATTCAATTATGTGTAACTCTATTATTTCTACATCTACTAGCAATCAGAAGAGGAAGATGATTGTGGGTGATGACATTCATACATTGTCATAAATTGTAATAAAGATACAAGACTTCTAAGGAAAGAAAAGGTCACCTAGTCTTCTTCTGATATTAATTGCAAATCTGACAGTCCTATTTATCTTCAAAGAGTTTACAGTATTTCCATAAGACTCTTCAAATCTGTTGCTAATGTGGCTATCCCAAAATAGAGTGGCCGTTAAGAGTCCATGTGCCACAGCAATTAGAGGTTGAAATCACTCTACTACTGAACACTTGTTCAGCACCACAAAAATAATGTAGTTGAATGCAAAATGATTGACCATTCCGGAAATTTGTGTATTACCTGCTTCTCATCAAAAACAGGGTCTGTGTTACTCAGCATGACCTACTTACAATTTAGAAATCAATGATCACTAACAATCCCTAAGTTGGGATCAAACTTTTCAGAAAAAAAGATTACCTCTTGAGTATCAAAAAATAAATTTGTTTATATATGTAAACGCTGACACACAGAGTAGTTTAAGGGGCCTCACTTACTTACGGAGTGAAATCATTACCTTTAAAAAAAAAAAAAAAATCCAAATCTTACGTATACTTGAATCTAGCTTCCTTTTTCAACATTGAAACTGAGGTTATGGTCAGCAGCAAAGGCACTGGCCTGAAACACTCTGAAAGGATCCACTTCCCTTTGCAAGGATTCCTTTGAGGGGTCTCTTTTGCCCTCTGCTGTAGCCTCCTGTGTTTCCTCCTACCCATGTATTCCAATAAGGGATTTTAGAATCTTTCTTTATTCATGCTTGTACTCACCTGTTACACTTGAAGGAACAAAATGCCAAACACCTGAGCCCCCTTAAGAAAATGCAAGGGGATTTTTTTGTTGTTAAATAGGTTATCTTATTCCAACGCTAACAGGGTTGCTGGAGCTGTAAAATAAACCTTTGGGACGAAACCAAGACGGGATCCTAGCATGTTGGGAAACTCACTAGTTTCAGTTTGGGAGAAACAGAACAAATGTCAATATAATAAAATGCATACCTGTGCTATTTAAAATAGATTATTCATTTTCAAAGACACAATTTTTTAGGGAAAAACTTTAACTTGTAATCATATTAAGGGGTTGTATGTTAAGGTGTTATATGCCCAGACCTGGACAGACTGGACAAGTGAGGAATGGGAAACCTCATGAAATTCAACCAACAAGGCCAAGTGCAAGGTTCTGCACCCCAGGGAGGAATAACCCCAGTCACCAGTACAGGCTGGGGACTGACCTTCTGGAGAGCAGCTCTGCAGAGAGGGACCTGGGCGTCATGGTGGATGACAAGTTGCCCATGAGGCAGCAGTGCCCTCGTGGCCAAGAAGGCCAATGGGATCCTGGGGTGCATTAGGAGGAGCGTCTGCAGCAGGTCGAGGGAGGGGATCCTGCCCCTCTACTCAGCCCTGGTGAGGCCACACCTGGAGTGCTGTGTCCAGTTCTGGGCTCCCCAGTACAAGGGGGATGTGGAGCTGCTGGAGAGAGTCCAGCGCAGGGCTACGAGGATGATCCGGGGCCTGGAACATCTGCCCTGTGAGGAAAGGCTGAGAGAGCTGGGCCTGTTCAGCCTGGAGAAGAGAAGGCTGAGAGGAGACCTGCTCAGTGTCTATCAGTACCTCAAGGGAGGCAGTGAGGAGGATGGGGCAGCCTCTTTTCAGTGGTGGCCATGCATAGGACTAGAGGAGATGGCCACAAACTGAAGCACCAGAAGTTCCACAGGAACTTAGGAAATTTTTCCTTATCAGTGAGGGTGCCAGAGCACTGGCACAGGCTGCCCAAGGAGGCTGTGGAGTCTCCTTCTCTGGAGATCTTCCAAACCCGCTTGGACGCAGTCCTGAGCCACCTGCTGTAGGTGACCCTGTGTGTGCAGGGGCCTTGGACTAGATGATCTCTAGAGGTCCCTTCCAACCTTATTGATTCTGTTATTATAGTATTCTGTAACAGCAGACAAGAATTAGAGGTGAGATTTTATTTTTGGCTAGGGGAAAAGGACAGGAAAAGATTCACCTATTACAATTTCTCAGGCAGACAGGAACAGGGAAAAGACGTAAAAATTTAGCCATCAAAAGCTCCGAAGACTCAAATATTTAGGTAAGAAATATAAAATTAGATTTGACACTAGGGAAGTCTAAATCCAGCCTTCAGAGAGCAAGCATTTTGCTGAAAGCAGCAGTCCATTTTAACGTGAATTAGCTTTTTGTCTCCAACCATCAATATTAAACCATGGATCATTTATAGCATCGTTCGCACTAGATCTTCCCTGTGCCTAGACATGAGACACGGGCAGCCATAGAGAACATGCATGAGACCAGATTTGCTAAAGGTTAGTGACTTAAGTTACTACTAGGACTAGTCAAGTTTGCTGAGCTTTCTCACAGAGAGGAGCACTGCAATCCCCTCATCACCCACATCCTTGGGCTACTGCCTACTTATCAGTCTGAAATTTTCCATGCAAGAACACAAGAACACTGGAGTGTAAACTAACATGATGTATCACAGAGGAAGACAAGCAGAAGAGTATGAAAAATAAAACAATTTTTTTCAGCAATGAACAAAAAAGCTGAGAATGCTGCAAACTAACAGCAGGTCATCTTATTCAGCTCCTGATCATTATTATTGCTTCGCATACAAAGCTTTTTTTCTTTCTTTCTTTTTTTTTTTTTTTTTTTTTAAAAAAAAGATGGCCATGTATGCTAAGGGAAAAAAAAAAAAAAAAAAAAAGAAGACATCATTAAGACCAGAAAAACCCAAAACAATGGACAAGAACACACAAAAATTTAAGAGAGTACAGATGTAATGACATTTATTGAAAGGCATGCTACAACAACCAGAGTTGTTAGGAGAAGAGTCTGGTATAGATACCAAGCAATCAGGAAGTGTACTAGCTTAAAAGAAACAGAATATATTGCAGTATTCACAAGTTCAAATTAACCATGCACTACACAGTTGGAAAATAGGTATCTTTAATATTCCATCTTCTTTGCATTTATATAATAAGTCATTTCAACAGACGTGGAATCTTTCTTTCCAGCGCCACAAGCTGCTTTACAAATGAAAGCTGGTTCTGTTGCTTATCAAAATATACATGACAACTGATGTTTTTATATATAAAAAAAAATTTACACTTCAACATGTTCTCCCCAAACCACTTTTTCCAGGTTAAAAACAAAAGCTACAAATATTTACAGCATTTTCTTGTGCTAGATGAAGGGACTGAATGATAGATGAAAATGGACTTTTATGAATAGATTATATAAAATGAGAAAGTGTAATTCATAGCTGTGCTAGGTGTCTTGAATACAGTACTAAAAGCAGTCCATTAACACCTTGCTTTTATCCTGCAGCATTTGATTCACATTAAAATCCTATTTTTCATTAAGTGGTCCATTCACCATTAATAGACTCAAATAAAGGCAACTTTGCATTTTCAAGCATCCCTTCTAAAAGAAGCTTGAGAGACAACGAATTTTCAGAGAATGACACCTCAGTAAGATCAGAACAAACAGTCTTTGGTCAGAACAATGAGGTGAATTTCTAATGAAAAAATCTGCTTGGTCAGCAACTTTCAACTTGTTCTGCTGTGCTTCTGGGATAAACTTTTGCAGAAAGTGGATAACATATCCAAAAGCAATTATGTGCTTAAAATTGACTTAGCACACAATGGCTAAATTCTCACTCATCATAAAATATGCAGTTTCCAAGAAAGACTGTTTTAAGTGATGACATTAGTCTGTTAAGAACTTTTCTTGATCTGCCACGGACCTTCAACTACAAAATTATTTCATTTCTTTTTCACTGTCCTAAATTAGCCATTTGTGGATTATTCTTGAATTCCTGCATACTGGAATACAAATGTATCTTGTAATAAAGGCTAATTAAAATTGTAAAATTGTACTAAATTGTAATTAAAATTGTACTAAAATAAATGCAATTCACCGTACATATCATCAGCCAGTAGGAGAACATTCACTTTTAACAATAGCAATGTACAATTTTCAGAAAGAAAAAACTATTTATTATACAGAAGACATTGATAGACATGAAAAAAACTACGTTAAGACTACTGAAGGCACATAAACTTTGGTCCCGTTTTGTCCCTCATCCCTCTAGTAAGGCCCTGAAATTAAACAGTTCAGAGATTTTTAGTTCTTTCTTGAAATAATTCACAATTCCTAACTGTTAGGATTTGCTTTGAAAATAGCTGGCAAAAAGCCTCATACATTACAAACAAATCTTCACAGGGCAGTTAAGAGTCAACAATTAAAGAAGAAAAAATTCTGTGCAATCTGAATCCTTTCATCGCAACAGTAAAAACAGTAAGTCTGGAAGTTTCACTCTAGTTAATAACATACCAGTATAAAAGGTAAAGAGGGAACAAAGACAGCTTTTTATTTTTTTTTTGTTTTGTTTTTTAAAGCAGTTGCCCTGTCTTTTAAAAAATAGCAGTACATGCTAGTAATATTACAATGGTGAGCATTCATACCACATACAATGGTGGATATGAAGGTCCACAACCTCCAAGGCAAGGGCAGTACAGTATATCTGATCCCACAAGCTCCACACTGGTGCAGTTCTTCCAAAAACTTCTCAGCGTACAAACACCGGGTTGCCATCTAAACTCAGAAAATGCCACAAAGGCAAATCCTTTCAGAAGGAAGGGAATACATTGACATTGATCCTCTGGAATACATTGGTCACAAAAAGGCCCCCCTATCTAGGCAGAGAAAAACTGCAACTGGTGGCACCAGCGGACAAGGCATTTAAGGCAAAATTACAAACTAACCTTCCAGAAAAAAACTGAGAGAAGCAAAAGCTTTATTGTTATGCAACAGATCACAAGTCACTTGAAAAGGCACTAAGTTATTCCTGGGTTGTTAAGAGAGCCTTATTACATTCTGAACCAAGGAGAAAGTGGGGATGGAGGCGACCAGAGCTGATGTGGTCTTCCCAATACACAGGCAGGGAGCTCCGAATTCAAGACCAGGTAGAGTGAATAGGGGGAAGAGGGGGATTTTGTTCATTTGTCAAGAGTAATACAGCTAATTAAGACTTCCTCCCCTACACTTATATCAAAATGGGAAGAATTCTACACACGGGTATCTGTAGTGAAGATTTAAGCACTGAGACCGTTAGTGTTTTACAGTACAATTCCTGGGTCAAACTACACACATAACTAGGTACCGCATAAATGATTTAAACAAAAGTTAAGAATCCGTATTAAAGGAATTATGAATCTATTTTAATTCCCTAGTAGGACACTATGGAAGAGGTGGAGAAAGACAGGTACTCTTGAGGAGCTGCAAAGTAATAGAATAGAATTACACATTAGATGAGAAAAAAATCTCAATGAGGGCACTCGAACATTGCGACAATTGCTAAGAGAGGTTGTGCAATCTTCATTCTTGGATATACCCAAAACTTGAATGGGTGATTCTCCACATAACTGCTATAAGGTGACTCTCCTTGGAGCAGGAGGCTGGACTAAGATATCAAGAAGTTCCTTTCCAGCCTACATCATTGTAACAGTCTATGGAATCATCGTGCAATAAACAAGAAGTTACCATTTTTAGTTACTCAAAGAGAGTTACTGGAAGAGATAAGCCAGCCTTGACTATGACAACTGTTCTTTTAAGGAAACAATAAAATGTACTCTTTTTTTGAAGCTTGTCTGCAACTTTTGACAAAGCAGGTATATCCCTACGAGATGGCATCACAACTGGTACTACATTGTACACAAATCTACAGGTAAGAATAATTCAATTACAGAACTACAACAACAAAAGAGAAGTACAAGAAAGTACAGGAATAGAGGATAAATGTATTACAAAACCCAAAGCACACAGAAGATCCATCACACTGATTTTCCTTAAATTAGAAAGATACGTATCTCTGCTAACATATACTGTAGGCCTCTACATTTCAAACTACAGTTAGGAGCTAAGATTATCAGTAATGTAAAATCGAAAAATTACTCCCTTCATTAGCAGACTGCCAGATGCCTTCATTTTTCAGATTCATTCAATAATTCCCATCTTGTGCTATAAAAATCAATAAATTAAGATGCATGTGATGCTTATGCTTGTATGCCAGTATGGCATCTTACACAGACAGTATTACAGAGACAGACATTGCTCTAAGTATTATATATGCTAAAAATAATTCTCAACTTTAAGGCTGTTTTTACCTGCTTTACATTTACATTCAGATCCAACATAATTCCTCTTCTCTGTAGCAGCAGTTCCCTAAAAAAATGACAGACCACATTTCATGGATAATGCTTTCCTTGCTTGAGCAAGAGACTGGACTGTATGATCTCCAAAGGTCCCTCCAAGCTCCCTGTTCAGTGATTCTGCAATCATTCTAGTATAATGAAGCCACTTTGCATGCAGTAACAGGAGACATTCCCAGTCAGCAGGATACTCAACCATTAGGAACTGGTCACAATGTGACTACTAACACGGTCAAACATAGGCAAGGATTAAATAACTTGCTGAAAATGGGCCAATTTGCAAGTGAAAGAGCCCATTTACTACTGCATTTTGCTAAATTCATATTAAAATGTTACTTTTTGATACAGTATTTTGGGCACCACAGAACTGTTCATCTTCATATCCTCCACCAAAATTGGTTTAAAATTTCAAAGCGAATCAGGTGTTTTAGCGGAAAGAGAAAAATCATCTCAAAAGCCAAATATAACATTTTCTATCATATTTAAGCCATTTTAAGCTTTCCAGTAAAGTTCTGTGTATTGTGGTGTACAGCAAAGATTATATCCACTCAGATATTTAGCCCAATGTTATATTTACTGCTGAATAGCATGCTTTTACTGCAGTATAGAGGCCTGCCAACTTCGTTGCTATGCCTATCTGCTGCACTTACAATTAAATTATAACAGAATTAAATTAACAGAAGACAAGCCCATATCTCTCGGATACTACAAAAATAATTCAGAGAGAAAACCTGAAAATGTCTACTTCTACACACTCAGCTATTGCTAGTATGACCATCATTCTAGAAAGATTATTCTCTTCAGAACTGCATTTCCCAACTGACAGCGGGCATTACAAGCATGAAATATAATGAAAAATTAAAATGAATGAAATAATATTACAGCAGAAAAGCTCTACTTCTGTATCAGTTAAAACAGAAGCAGAAATAAACCACCATTGTGTTTGACAGGAATATTTTTTTAAAAGGTGCTTACCTTTGAGAAAACTAAGAAAAATACAATCACTTTGTAAACTAGAATTGAAAATGATTAAGGCTTATATGTACCTTCAAAAAAAAAAAAAAAAAAAGCCTGTAACCGCATCTCAGCTCATTTTCCAAAGAGAAACGAGCATTAAGTATTGAAATATACAATATTTATAAAGGGAAGAATTATTGGTCTTTATTAATCTGTTCTCTATACTGAAGAAAAAACCTAAGAACCTGAAACAAATATTGTGATAGAACTAACATCTTTCAAAAATTAATGAAGCTTACAATCTGAAGTGAATTTGCTGTTTTGTCTTTTTTTGTATAAGGTGATTCTGGTGCATCTTTCTGGGAGTAGTATTTTCAGCCAGATACTAGTCTGCAACTGAGTATGTAACCTATGAAGAGGCCTATAGGATCATGCAGAGTTCAACCTCACTCCCAATTCTACCATATTTCTATATCAAAGCACTAGAGTTTGATTCAGACTACTGCTTACTAAAAGAAAACATCTTTGAAGTGGCAAGAGAAATACTACAAAAAAAAATTAATAAAACTTCCACCAAGTACACAATTTCTTTTAAGATATTTCACATAAAACTCTAAGCTATTGTATCATAAGCACATAATAAGGCACATAATAAGAAATGAAGTAAATGCACAGTAATTTGATTCAACTATTAGAGATTATAGTGGTACAAAAAGCCTTCAGGTGTATTCTTTTCCCCTGAAGATATTATGAAAAATAACTTCTTAAAAAATTTGTCAAACCATGATAAAACCTCAGTATTTTCCTTACGACTGTAAACATTTTATTTTTAAAAGAAATGTATAAAGCTCTTCAAAATCATGACTACTTTCTTCTCTCAATCTCTCAAGTCCTATCATAGTAAAAACATGAATTAATCAAACTAAAACTCTGATACCACATCTTGAAGAAATGTGTCAAATGTCTTTGACCCCACAGAGAGAAGGCACTGCCTTTCCTCTAATAATTTAACCTTTGTGAATAACGTGTACTTTTTTAAAAGCTATTTTTTAAAGATCTGCAAAAGTATAAACACTCCTGCAATAAGATAAATACTATTCAGTGGACACTCACAGTCAATGCTTGCTTTTCCTCAAGAAAACCAAGCACTGTTTCACATTCAAATTAGTGTTTTATCTAAACAGAATAGGTTTACTATTTCAATAGAAATATTATTTGCTTAGTATATTATAAAAATGCTAAAAGTGTTATGTAAGGCTGCCTTGGAACAAAAGCTAAAAGAATGTTCTCAAAATATAATTTCAATTAGGGAATTTGATGATAAATATTGTTGCTAAAGAAATTTTATAGAAGAATTTTTTTATAGAGAAATATTAAACTTTGACCACATCCTGGCAGCTGAAACTGGAAAATATCATCCCTTGATTCTTTACTGCATGTATAAATACACAAACTCAGAATGAACTTTCTGTTTTAAGAATCAGAGTTGGTCACAGCTGCTACAGTCTGTCTTTTTACTAAAACTGTGATGCAGTCTTAAAAGGAAGGTTCACAGAAAAGTCAGATTGTAGATTTTGAGAAGGAAACTCTGAGGTGATGTTTTTCTCCAAGGTCATGATTGTGAAGTTCAATGAGAGCCTGGACTGCTTCCTCCACGGAAGCCAGCTGGATGAGAGCCATTTTGTGGTCTTTCCTTAGGTACAAAAAAAAAAAAAAAAAGAAATTATTAATCTTAACTAATTTTTCACTGTTCTAATCCAACACAAAGTGATGCAAATATTTTTTCTGATACTTCACTCTTTCATATTGAGCACTTACATGACGAATCAGAATTAGCCAAGAACATACTAAAACAGACAAAAGTATGAAAATGACTGACAGTCTGCAGCCATGACTGCATCTCAAAGGTAGGGCTGAAAACAGGCTGGAAGACCTCTAGCAAACACTTGCATTCCACATACATCTTGCATATAGAGATTATTCTAGCAGCCATAATCATGTTAGAATAATGCCACCAAGCAGCCCTAATGAATGACAGAACAGTTCCACTGTCATCTTTTACATGACGTACAACAGGTACTTTCTTTTCAAAAGCTAGTATTATATTTACTTTCCTTAAGTTTACCTTCCTTTGAACAAATGGAGAATTTGTCAACAGACAGGATTATAAAAAATTTTAATTGATGTTATATATTTCATTTAATTATGTTAATATAGTATCACATTTAAAATTTAAAGATTAGGATTATCGTAAAAATCATTACTTTTGTCTATAGCTACAGATTTGTACACAAATGGAATGTCCCCCTCAAAAATTAAATGTTGAAAGATTGTTCAGAGTTTTACTTGAGAACTTACTGGAAGAACTTGCAGGCTTTCACAGTAGATCCAGTACCTGCAAAAAGGTTCTTCAGATCATCAACAGTAACGGAAGGCCTAATTAAAAACAAGAACAAAAAAAACTTTGTCAACTTGCGAAAGAGAACAGAATTCTGTAATATTACCAAAGTTCCTATTCTGGCTTCTACAGTTAAATCTGACCATCCCATACTATCAACTTGAGGTCAGTCAGCATTTTACCCCAAACATCTTGCCTTTGGCACTAAGATTAAGTACTGCAGTGCGATATGAAAATATTTTAGATACAGTCTTTTGCTTTTTCATCTTCCCTCATTCCTTCCTCTTTAAAATTCAGACTGCAGAAAAATCACTTAACGGATTAACAAGTAAGCTCAGAAATAGCTTTGATCTTGTACTTACTACTAGCATGCTTTGTACATTTTTGTCTTTGAAAGCTTCCTATTTTATTTGAAAAAAAAAAGTCATTTTCTGAGTTTCCTATATTTATTTTTCTTATCTGGACAAAACTCCGTATTTTTTGTCTTATTTTCAAGTTCCTCTCTGCATAGCTGCCGAACAAGAAAAGCCTATACAAATTTACAGTGTTTGACTATCACCTTATACTTTGTTGACGTTATTCTACATTGAAAAGTTTAAGTTTTAAACAACACAATTCTTGATACTTTAAAAAAAAAAAAAATCCCTCCAGATAAGAAATCTAAATTCTGTTAAAATTGTCATTTAAAAAATATCAAGTGATTAAAAACTGCATCTACATTACATCATAATGCCCATAATGGATTTGATATAATACAACTCTTGCACATTATCCACAGAATAAACTTCTGCAAAAAAAATACAGTACAGAACTTAGGAAATGAAAAATGAATGCATCTTCTCAAGAAAATATAAACTGTTTTATAACTCATCAAAACCAGCTTCAATCTTTTATCCTTTTTGCTAATGATCGAAACACTATATCAGTAACTGTGTAAGGATTGGCTTATTGTTAAATTAATTAACAAAATAATACAAAAATAGTCAAGAAACTATGCAAGGCAAAGAAAACTCAGGGCTTATGCCAGACTTTGTATCTTAAAAACATAACCTAAAAATGATCATTTCTCCAAGAGCTGCCCCTACTCACGGGATGTTGGAAAGATGCAGGGTGGCAGATGGAGGGAAGATATTTTGGAAATTCTTGGAACCAGGCTTCTTAAAGCGATGCAAAGGGCTATTGCTATAGTCCTTAGTCAGGCCTTGGTCCTCTTGCCCCTCACGAGGAAGCTGAACTGTCTGATGTTTTGAAAGAGTGGCACGGAGCAACTTTCCATACAGCCTCTGTCCATTCAAGTGGCTCATAGCTAATCAGTGTATCAGAAATATGATTTCAACAGGAAAACAGATGAGCGGAGGAGCAGAAAAAAAAAAAAGGATTATTTGAATACTGTTGTCAGCCCATCTTTAGCATCAGATTTTACATTCTCTATTTAAATAGCAACTTCAGACATTACCAGCTGGGCTAGGTTTGCCTTCATAACATCTAAAACAAGTATACAGATGCTATATAACCCTCCAACAAAAATGCAAATCATCTTTTCACAGAAGAACACTTTATTATTCTTAAAAAGCTACATATGGAATAAAAACAGGAAAATTCTAAAATAAAATCTCACAACACTTATTATATGGAGACTTGTGGATTTTTTTTTTTTGTCAAACCACTACAGATAAACAATTCATTTACATGAAATCCAAGAATTCAATACCAGCATATAAAAGCAAAAGTTTGTATGTAGTAAAACATCACGCATTTAATTTATGTTAGTCACTGACAGATGACAAATTCCTAATCCATGCTATTTTCTTGCTAGATAGAAGCATAAATAAGCCTTAAAAATCCATACCTAGCTGAGCCTGGCTTGCATCTGCCATTTGAACCAAGGCATTTTCTTTTTTGTTAAACATGATCTTCACACGATGTACATCACCATACACACCTGTGGAAATCCAGAAAAGGATATTTGTGCAGAACATCTGCCCTGAACAGGACATAGGGATTTTTGCTTTTTGATGAAGAACAGTTTTACAAAAAATAATTAACTCATTAAATCAGCTTGCTTAGAATGAAGAGCATCATGCCTGTATATTACTTTCTGAAGTTCAGAATTTTGACCCTTCCCCTTCAACAGCCCTCCCCTCTGTCATAAAACTGCACATTCACTTTTAACTGCTAAATAGTTCAAAAATACGAAGATCCTCCCAGTAGATATATTAAAACATTACCATACCACCAAACATTTTCTCCACCAAGTAAAGTATGTGCCAATTCCATCATTAGCCATTTCCTCTAAGTTTTTGTTTTCCACCCTTTTTTACTTTCTGATTCTTCATAGCATAAAAGCAGATGAGAGCATGCATACTGAAATTCCACTGAAGTTCCTAACAACTTTGCCTTTTAGGTAGCTGTGCCCTATGACTACTGATACAGACTATTGTCATTTTAAAACCAGCACATTCTCCTTTATTTTTTCTGCGTAAGGAACAAAATGGTGCGGTGGTAGCTAATCAGCCAGTTATGTATATAATTGGCGTATATTTTATACGCATATGATCTTACCAAACAGGATGAAGAGGCCATGTGGTGTGATGACCTGTTTAAATGATAAAACAAGTATACTATTTTTAAAACAATGCAAATAAAACACAAATGGAATCTCTAAGCACAACAAAACAAACACAAGAAATACTGCACATAAATATGTTTCTTGAATTTGTTGAGGTTATTTCCATGAGCAGCCACTGAAGGCGTACAGCCTTCTAATTAACATGTATTTAATAATCACATACAAAATATTTAGAAAATGTAACAATCCAGTTCAAGCATTTTCATCATTGAAGATTCAATCTATCATGCTGAAGAAGCAGTTATGAAGTGGTTTAATTTAGTTGAATCTACTCTTTCCACACTAGCACTTGATTCACTGAAAAGTGAAAGCCAATTGCTAAACCAAAAATAGAAAAGAACACTGAAGGGCACTTTGGTAGGTATTCTCTATAGAGAAGACAATATTTTTAAAAAATAAAAACAACTATTTCAGAATGTAATTGTTTTTTCTTCAATTTTGCCTCCACCTCTGCATATCATCATGCTGTGTTAAAGTCGTGCATTCATTATGTAATTGTTTGGATATGAAGCACAGAGAAATATTTGTATCTTGTCCAATTAAAACTGCAAACAGAAGTATTGAATGAAATAGTTTCAATTCACTAAATGCTTAGTGTTAAAAGTGCCACAACCATCTGAGAGAATAATCTGCACACTAAAGTCAGTTTTTATCTAACTGAGGCAAAGTTTTTGCCAGCAATAATTACTAACAAAACCTGGAGACCAGTAGCAATACGCTGCCCTAAAGCCCTATGCTTTCTCAATGTGAATTGAAATTGAAAAAGGAATTTTTGTTACAGATTCACAAGTTTCTTGTGAATAACAACACTAAGGCAAACTTTTCAGACAAATAGGATGCAAATTACTTTAATGAAGCACAGATCAAAGTTTATTATTTGAGCCAGTGTGGTTATGAAATGATCTGTGCCATTTCTACTATAAAAATAATTAAAGTTCTTTCCTACAAAGTCATGGAAAAAAAATAAAATCAGTGTGGACCTACTAAGGTGAACAAAAAAACAAGTCTACAGAGTTATCAGTATAAAAAGACGCTTCTGTTCTCATTCCTTTCAAACCCAGGTAACAATCTAGACAAAACTAGAAATGTCCTACCAGTGCTCTGAAAGGCACTTCATTTATCATGTTTTTATCTCCTTTTCTGCTCCCTCTAGTTTCCCTCTTCCTAGTTTGTATCAAACGAAGAATTTTTTTTGGCTTCTCTAACAATGAAAATGCTTCAGGATGAGTGTTATTAGTAGAGATGCCAGTGAATTTATCAGTAGCATAAGGTTGGCTACCTTCTCAAAACAGTTCTTATACCTGGGAATAAACTCTTCTCTGATTACTATGCTTGCTTACACCGCTATATATAGCAATAACTGTTTCCCAAGTTAATTTGTAGTGATTGGCAGCTTCCCACAGCTAACTGGAGTTTTTACACCTCATCAATACTGCAAATTATCTCAATAATAAAAGGGCTGTCCTGTTTCCAATACTATCAACAAAACAACAGCAGCTTTTATTCCTACAGCTGATTTCAAATTTTGGTAAGGATTCCGGCTGCTAATATTATTTTAGTACATCACTACTTGCAGTGATTCCACCAGCCAAACTTGCCTCAGAGTTGAGGTTGCTGACCAGCAAAACAGAATTTCCTGGAACACTGGTAGCACCTGCAAGAGGCATCCGTGCAGACACTGCAGAACTAGGCATTCCAAGGGGACCAAGTGCTCCAGGAACAGATGGAACTGAAAGACCTGGAAGGGAATTAAGAGTCACATGATATCTCAAGTGGAAAATTTTTAGAAAAAATGAGGCAGACTTAGTTTTTCAAAACATATCATTATACTGAATAAAAACAATGTTGTCAAGTACTTCAGTTACTCCTACTAATAAACCAGGAAGTATCTCTCAGCAGGCAAAGAAATATTCAGTCATAGCAAGGGACCAGAGAGGGTCACAAACTGCAACCCAGAAAAGATGGAAAATTATCTACCAAAAAAGATTATCCTGTGGTAGAGAGAGAAAGAACTTTCCTGAGTTTGGAAAGCTGTTTATTTTTCATTTTCTACTCAGAAAAGGGGAAACTTACTGCTTTACATTTGAATGTCAAAAAAGTCTTATGATCTTTAGAAAAAAAAACCAAAAGTTTCCTCTCTTGCAGGTAATCTTTTCAAGGTATTTAATTTCTTATGAGATGGAAGTCACATCAACTTATGTTCTTCATTACAAAAAAACTTTATTGAATAGTATGATGTGTAAAGAGAATTAGAATGCCTCAAATGAGCTTGGTATTCTGACTGCGGCATTTGAAAACAGGTCCTGTGTTTTGACAGGCCACCAATCCCAAATGTAAATACATTTTTAAAGAAAATAGGAAGAACTTACTGGCAGCTTGAGCAAAGCCAATGGCTGGGGCAAATCCAGCAGGTCCTGAGTAAGAGGAGGAGATGATACCTGAGGTGCCTAGAGATAGGAGACATACCTAATTAAAACAGATTTTAACGTATTTATAAAATAAAAGAGACTTCAGAAATGAGATTCAGCAGTCAACATTGCTATTTTGACCTAGGTCAGGTATTAGATTGCTTATAAAATGTTAAATGATTGAAATCTCAAATTCTGTATTTAAAGAGATAATTTTCAGACTTTTTTTTTTTTAATGCAGTTACTCAGATTACCTTCAGTGGCCCTTCTAAATGAAGTCATGGCAAAATGCAATGTAAACTAGTTTGATCAAGACAGTATAGCATAGATCAATATGCATTGAAGCTTAGACATCTGTGGGACAGTGTTTGGTAAAGAACTGCTTTTATTCATAAAATGAAAATGCATTTTAGAAATTTCCAGGAAGGAAATACACTCCTGAAGGACATGTTTCAATGAGCACACACTTGTTTTGGAAGTATTTTTTTTTTCCATGGTTTTTATGTTAATCACTAGTCTTAAACAGATTTTGAATAGCAACATGGAGACAGGAGTAGCCCCAAAGACTGTTCAGTTCCTTCAATAAGTGGAGTTAATTCCTGTCCTGAGCAGCACATAAGCTTGTGTTCTGAGAGGCAATTAGACCCAAGCTTGAGCTGTAGATTCTTTTGTAAATTAGCACACTAGAATTTTTTTTAAACTGTACTTACAGAATCCATAAATACATTCTAAGTGCCATAACATACAGAACACTCAAACCACCACCACAAAGTGGAACAGCTACATTCTCTATCAGATGGATACTGACAGGAATGATACAATACCCCCAAACCAGTTATTAGTTACAAAAACAACAAATCAGATTCCACATATCCAGTATTCATGAATATCGCATCACATTACACATCCTCTTATCAGCAGTGACAAAATGTCCTTAAAACAGACAATGTCAAGCATTTATCAAATCAAAGTTGTTTTGTTCTTGTAATACATCCACTGGTGTATTATACTGACAAAACCTGGCAATCAAAATAGGTATCAATCACTGTTCAAGAATGATAGCAGAAGCATTACTGAAGAAATAGATAAAGGGCTTTTAGTTTGCAAAATGAGGCACAATGATACCAAAAACAGACACGTAAGAATAATCAAATGGCGATAGAACAAAAAATATGGATTTCTTTGGACATTTTTCATAGACAAAACAGTTTCCTAGCTTTTAAAGCATGCTAATTTATATACTTTCTGCCTGTGCTCAGCAGGTGAAGAAAATCTTTAAATGCAAAATATATTTCAAACTCTTGAAATAAATTGTGTGTTAATTAAAATATCTTTCCCACCACAAAAGGAAATTTCAAGAACAGCTCCATTTAGCTATTAAGATAACATTGAGGCTGATTGTAGAAACCAAATACAGCATTCTAACAGAGAAACATGCTTTGTCTTCTATATCTCCAACAAAATAGGTGTCATAGAATTACAGAATGCTTAAGGTTGGAAGGCACCTCCAGAGATCATCTAGTTCAACCCCCCTGCACACACAGGGTCACCTGGAGCATGTGGCACAGGACTGCGTCCAAGCAGGTTTTGAAGATCTCCACTAGCAATAAGATATGAAACCTAAGTTCTGACAGAAGTCCAATGTCTTTGCTTTCTATCACCTAGCTGAGAACAGTTGGAACGTGCCTATGGCAGCATATCCAGCTTTCCACCACTGATAGTAAAACTAGAACCATGTTCTTCTCAGGCTACAGGTGCATCTGTAGTACCAGCATGTACTTTTTTTTTTTAAACGTCTACGTAGCTGCTTCACTATAACTGCATCAGAGTCTACTCTCATGTTGCTGTCTCAAGGTGTCAGACTCATACTTACACAAACACCTCCGCTGTTTTTACTATCGTAATAGGTGCATAGATTGAAAAACAGATTTGTCAGCTTAGACAGACTTACAAGAGTGAAGAGGAAGGGTAAACCCACGTGTTCAGGTATCAACTCCCAAGCACGTGTACAATGTTAGCTCTTTCCTACATGCATGTGTATACTTTATCTATTGTAATTATATGTTCCCTTTTTACTGACATGTCAGTTATAAAACATAATTCACCAAAACACATCAGACTTCAAGACACAGAGCATACTGTTTTCATGATGCTGCACGCAACCTTCTTCACAAAATATTCAAATGATTGTTCATGACATAAACATCCAAAAACCAGCCTTTCTATAAGGGAACCGGCAGAATTTATCAAGAGAAGTACAATTCACTTTCTGTCTAATTAGGATTATGATAGTCAGCT
>VZSV01000173.1:601608-639246 GCA_013398735.1 Nothocercus julius | reverse complement strand
AATATTTAAAATATTTTAAAAGTAAATATTAATATATATTGTTCTTCAAAACAGCCAGCTGTCCTTAGACTCTGAACAAATAAGAGAAATCAGGCTTTAAAGCACTTATTTTCAAACAGCTTTAGAGAACCAAGGTCAATTCTGGATGAGTGTGCCACTGACCTTATCTATGCAGCAGATATTATATCATCATATAATTTCACACAATTATACAAAAGTAGACTTTTATGGTCCTTTGAATTTGCCCAATGGCATTTTTCATGTTACGGTTTCAGATATTCATTCATACAGAATGGGATTCTCTACCTTCCAAGCAAATTTTACTGGATTCTAACAATCAGAAACGATTCTTTCAACAGAACCACGAGGGAGCCAGGACACAAATCCATCAAGGGCAATGCACTATAAAAAACATAATGGTCTGACTGTGTGTGTTTATCAGGAGTAGTGAAGACTTCTTACCAAAGGCAGTGGCTATGCTAGGTTCCAGGGAGGGCTGGCCATCACCAGAAGGAAGGTCAAGGCGAGTGAAATCTCTACTTTTGTCATTGTTGTACTTTACATTAAGGCTGGTTAACTTGGAGAAATCAATACGCAGAGTGCAGCACGCATTGTAGACATTCTGGCCATCCAGAGCCTGAAGAACAGTTATGGTTTCAGAAAAAAAAAAAAATTATAGTCCCCAGTTCAAATTTTTATTTTCACCTCACAACTGTATCCAAACAGAAACCATTCTTTTCTGTTTAAGGTGTTGCTTTCAAATGTCAGGTGGAAAATTATGCTGTCACTACCCTTTCCAAAATATGCTCTGTAGAGTAGTAGTGTAGAGTCCAATAGTTAGCAAGAATTATGTTGCTTTGTGACAATACAGAATACATCACTTCAAGGATAACTTGCACTCCTAGAGGTGCTTCTGTCTTACTTGTCTCCCACTCAACACATGGTGCTCGTAGCAACACTAATTCTGATATTTCTATGGTGCACCAGACGCAAAGAATTATGCACTTTTGTAATTCTCTCTCTTATATTATGAAAATGAAAATCCATCTTTTTAATTGCAATTTTGCTCCAAGAAATCATCGAAGTAGTATTTTCTCCAGAGACACAACTTTAAAAAAAAAAAAAAGTAATAAAGGGAAAAAAAGCCACTCAGAAGCTACTGTTTTGTCATAAATTATAGAAATATAATTTCCGTTTAGTATATATTCATAGCAGTAATAATATACATTTCCCTGAATTTTTTTTATCTGGTATCATTCACTATTAATACTATTCTTTAAGAAAAAAAATGGTAATAAACATGATATAGACCAACTACCTTTATTAATTCATGATATATACTTAATCTTGAAAGCACAAATAGAATTTACTTACCAGGCAACTAATGGAAAACTAGACAAACAAAACGTACATGTATCAGCTGCATACACTACACTTACCATTTTGGCATAATGTGCATTCATTGGATCAGCATATTGAAGCAAAACTTGAAATTGACTGTTCTTTGTGAAGGTGATAATCTTCAAGACAGTTCCAAATTTAGAGAAAATCTGAGAAGGAAGAAACATGGAAACTTTTGAAAACATAAGGAATCCATCCACAGTAAAAACTTAGGACTTAATACTTTGCATAATTTTATGAAGAGTGATTTCAGCTCTGAGAGCTGAACAGGAATTGTTTTGTCAGAATTTCGCTTCAGAAAATGTCAGAAAATTTAGGAAGGAGGGGAAGAGGGATAAAATTTCCATAAGAACTAGCAATGAATGTTCAACAAAAAGTGTCTAAGTCCAACTTCGGTGGGCCTTTATCTAGTCTCTGCAGATACTGTTTATAATGAAAGTGAATGCTTGAAAAATGGAATGTCACAAGCTAATTGAAACAGGGACAGCAAATTGCCTTTGGAGGTATCAATATTTAAAATTCTATATGTCAAACAGTTCTGCAAATTTAGTGGCTGAAAGTACAATCTAAAGAGCTCTTGCCTCTGTAGATTAGTTGTGCAAAAGTAGAACTAGATAAACTAGAAGTTAAGGAAGAAAGTAAAAAAACAAAACAGTTTGGGACCTCTAATTTTCAATTGAATGGTATTTATCACATGCACAAGCTCTATAGAAGACTTTTAAATGCTGAAATTATATGCGAAGTTTAAAAATCAGAGTGCTCTATAGAAAGGTACATGAAAGAGTACCCTTAAAAAAATAAGGAAAAAAGCATTATTAGTCTGCATCATGCAAAAGCAAAAACACTTAGGTCCTATGTGAGAAAACAACTACAACAACAACAACAAGACTTTGGGATGGAAGCACTGACAACAAATTTAAGCCAGATATACAGTGCAAGGAAAACAGTAATTGAAAAGGTAACTCAATATCAAGTTTTAAAGCAAACTATTAGAAGTAATGTAAAATAATATGGCAGTCAGGAAAGCAGAAATCCCATCCTGCTCCAGGCAAGTGTTAACCCTGGAATGGATAGAGACGAGAGATGCACTCAGGCACCTCTTACCAACCTACAAAGCCTAGAACCATGGATATAAGACACATCGCTCTAAACCTTTGTGCTCAGCTCTCTCTCGCTTTTTTATGCCAGCTTAAAACCAGCTCTACGGTTCACAAAGCACTTCTCTTTAACAGCCAGATTACAGACTCTGAGCATGAGCTTTTACTTGTATATTTTTACATAAGCAAATAAACCTTTTTCAAGTAATGAAATTCAATGTGTACCAATTTATTTTTAAACCTAAAATCCATTTTATATGTATCAATATTATTTCTATAAACGTAACACTGAATATTCGCTTTCTTTTAACACATATTTTAAAGTAAATTTGTAAAAAAGTGAAAACGTTCCTGACGAGCAGTTATAATTCACAATATATCACCTATTTTTTGGATGACAATTTAAGCATTCTATATAATGGTGTAGTAATCAAGGAAATTTTGTATTTTCATTAACCTTATTACACAGTTAAAAATTATGACCTCGCAACTATCTACCATGCACAAAATGCTATTCTAATTAGAAGAGACTATTCCTTGTTAAGAATTCCAAACAAGATTCCTTTTCAAACATCACTTAATATTCTAGATCTACTGCAAAAGTAGTTGAGTGAGGGTTGCTTAACTTACACACTTAAAATACAGTCTTGCTGCAATGAAGTGTTAATTTTATTAAAGTAACTCAGCATAATCTCCACTTCTGCTGCCTGCCTAGTAAGAATAGCATCCAGGATTAGGTCCAGGAGCTGCTTTTACGCTGTTAAACTAGCAGAGACCCCATAACCATAGAAGTTAGTACACTCAGAATAACCTGAGAACAAGTAATACTAAAATGTTAACATATTAATGTGTTTACACAATTAATGAGTGAACAATACTCAGATTCAAACAAAATATTTGGCCACGCTAATTGGTACCCCAAAGTCAGAACATAAGTTTGTTAGCTAACTGGTGTCATGAGGGAATACAGGGCAAAAAGAGTAAATACAAAAAAGAAGAGAAAAAAAATACACTGTATTTTACAAACATTTATTGTTTGAAATGCTTAAGGGGAGCTCCAATGAGAAGAGCTGCGAAAATCTCCTTACAGAACTGTGTATCTTTAACAGATTCCCAATCATTTTAAATTACATTAATAGAGGAATCCCAAGTATTTGGGGTGTGTTTTCTGTTGCCTAAACTTACTGGTTATTTCAAAAACTTCAAGTATGAAAACCTTATGTGAGATCTGAAGGAAGTACTGACAAAATTTTCAAGCACTTAGAAATGGTCTCCAAGAGTTACTGCTTTTAAGCATTTAGATCTCGACAGCACAGCACAACTCTCTTGCAGGAGTTACAGTGAAGTCTTTCACAGCTATAGTCCCAAATTAGCTCGGGGTAAAGTGGCTGACATTCTACCAGTCGAAGAAAAACTGAATATATTTGTCCAAGTNTGTAAACTACAAAATTTACTTAGTATGAAGAGTGCTAAAATATTTGCTGCTTAAATTCATATGAATCACTATTTCACTTCCCCGTAATTCTGGCATACGTTAAAAGCAATAACACCCCATGTTAGTTGCTTCTAGGTCACAATTCTGTTTTTCATCTTAATCAACAAAGTAAAGAAGTGAAAGACAACATGAAAAACTGATTACAGAATGATTCAAGACTAGATCCATAAACTACAACACATAACTTTTGAAGTGACATCTTTCACTCCAACTGAGAAACCAAAATAAGGACCCAACAAAAAGTTAATGGATTTACACTGTCAGTATTTAACAGATTAGTCCTCATTACCTGATACAGCACTTCCAAAGTGACAGGATAGAAAAGATTTTCAACAATGATTCGAAGGACAGAACTTTGACCTGGAAGGAGCCTAAATTCAGTAGCAAGAGCACCTGTAATAGCCAGACTTCCAGACTGCACAGCATTCACAGCTTGCAACGCAGCTTGAGTTCTCTGAAATGGCACCACATGGGAGAATTAACCCACACACGCATAAGTTACACATATGTAAACAAAGTTCTCTGTCAAATAAAACATATACACTTTTAAAACTATTCCCCCTTTATGTGACTACTCACTGAAATTCCAGGTGAGTTGTAGGTAAGTCACCATCCCTCCTTTGCTTCCCCTAGCCCCTAAAAGAGGTCATATCATACTTCCATGGAATACAGGTATGACATTATTAAAACCTACATTATTATTTGAGGAAGGTAAAAGCTTTTTAAGTTATATGCTTACTACTTTTCTATTGTAATGCCACATAAATGCAATTTTGCACTCTTTCTGTGGGTTTTGGTCATTGAATAGATGTATATTCTAAAAAATCATAATCGGAACTACATGTCAGTGGATATCCAACCAGTGAGCAGGCCAAGAACCATTTGCTCAGTTTCACTAGGATTTCTTTCTCTTCACAAGCTACATTTTGCTGGTAAGAAGCTTGAAGGTGCTTACCACGCTCTTTTTTCCCCAGTCAAGCTTCTTCCCACAAAAATATCTCTTCAGATCTTACTCTTCAAATCGCTGACTTGGGTGTCTCTACAGTCATTTTTGACGGGCTTTTCTCCAAAAGGTTTTCAGACTACCTTTGAGAGCACTATGGGATTCTTTTCTTTCCAGATACACTTGCAGCTTGAAGCTCCATTGCTCCAATGAGATCTCCATTAGATTATTGCCTTGGAAGATAGACTAAACATGGCACAGACACAGTTGTTGTCTACTTTTGTAAACATTCAGTTCTGCAAAAACTGTCCCTCAGGCCTGACCTGCTGCACTAAAAGGTCTGTAACACAGTGCTCAGCTGGTCTGCTAAAGATATCTAAAACTTTAAACAGAATTCAAATGCAAGAGATGTAATGCAAAGAAAAAAAGCACATATATTTAAAGGTAAATGATATTAATAGGTGCACAAAGCAGAGGCTGAGTTACATATTAAGTTGAAAATGCTGTGAGATACAGATATAAGGTGCCTTATTTTCAAATATGAGTGTAGTTTTTCATATTATTAAAAAAGTGGGGTTTTTTATACACAAGACAAACCAATCCAGCAACCTTGGATGCATAAAGATACAAATAACCTTTAGCAGATTAAGAAACCAAACATCAGTGACTTTTATAAACTAAAATAAAGCACTAAAGCATAAACTAAAAATAAGCACTGCTTTGGCCCCAATCACAATTTGCAAATTTCCTACAGAAGACAAGACTGATATGAAAGTGGTACATTCTGTCTACACAAGTAAAGGACAGGCCAAATACTGCAACCCAAAAATTCAAACGGGTTTCAACTGTAATATGATCATTTGTAGATCTTGATCTTATTCTGAGAAAAGCTTATTTCCTTGTTTGTAAATCAGAATTAAAATTATTTATCTGCAAGGCTCAGTTTACATTCTGAAGAAATCAATTTTAAGTGCTTAAAAAAAATAAGGTGCTTGGCTTTTTATACAGCTCTGGTGCTTGGCTTATACAACATCATCTGTATGTATCACTGAAAATCTTAATTTCATTGGATATATACAGAATAGAAGTTAACATTAAAAAACTCAATACAACCAAAAGACCGAGATTTCCTGTTTGTGATTTTGGTTAGTCCTTGGAAATACATTAATAGTGAACACTGATCATGTAAAAGCAGCTTATAAGACCCCTTGCAAAAATATCCACATCTAATAAACTACAAAGATGTGATTTCTGGGCAAAATTAGCTCATAATGCTTCAGGTGGGCTTTCTCTTTCTTGTGTTATTCATATAACATCTACAGTCACAAGGTAAGAATTTTACTTTAAGAAAGTTTGTGAAAATGAAATAATGCAGTCCTGTGATATATGTGCTACTCTTGTACTGTTACAGAAGCAGAAAAGATCTTAGTTACTTAGTGAAAATAATTCATTGGAGAAGGCTGCCTCTCCATATTTTGAAGCTATTGAGTGCTGTTGCTTAATGACAAAACCTAGGAGTGAGAAAAGTTCCTTCAAAACATACCGCACTTACTAACTGTAATATCAGTAACTAGCTATGCTAGAGAACAGAATGTAAGAAAGCTCACAGAAAACTAAATCTAGAAACGTAAGTATGCCAAGATAACTTAAGTCAGAGGCTGAGAAAAATTAAAACAGTAAAAACATTACACAAGCATTGCACTAAAGCAAAATAAGCCTCCAGAAGAGAGATTTTATAACATATAAAAAAAAAAAAAAATGAAATCAGGCAAACTGTTTTGACTTCCTTAAATAATTTATCTAGCCTATTTGTCTCTAGAACCTAGCAGTGCTAGATGGAGTATTTTCCATGTAGATCAGTATTAGACACAGTCTCGTGTATTTTATGCAGCCCCCAAACCAAGCGCATTGTAAATTACTACTTTAACAGTGCAGTTTTCATTGAACTATAGCTTCTTAGTGATCATGAAAGCAAGTCCCTTTCCAATTGTAGGTGCTGGAAGCGCAATGATAAGAAAAAAGTAACTGCACCTATAACAAAAAGTAGCAATATTTTGAGATAACAGTATCACTTCTTGAACATATTCAGGTATTCAAAGATACCTATGGCATAAATATTTCTTTTCTGATGTAATTTTCAGTACTGAGTCAGTCTTATATTTGAAAACAATTGGATAATGAAATGACTGGGGCAGAAATGAGCTATAGCACTGTTAAGCTTTTTGATCTACAAAGAGTATAGATGAACAAGATCTAAACCCTACACTTGAGAAACTGAAGTTGGTAGAGTAGAAAGATAGTTGTGAGAAGAGCCTTGTTTATTCAGTTTAGACTGGGATACGCACTTTGCTTTAAATATTGCTTTGCAGAAAACAAACTTTATTCCAAGGAGGGCATGCTACTGGGTCTTGCAGTTTACACACACACACACACACACACACACATATATATATATATATATATAAATAAATAAAAAACCTTCAACATTCCAGAGTTTAAAAAACAGTCGAAAAATCAAAAATCCTTTTATGTAAATTAATATTACGAAAATCAAATACGGAACTGCAACTGCTTTAAGTGTTACCATTATCACCCAGACTTCCTACTTTCAAAATAGGCCATTGCTAATATATAGCATAAATAGCAGCCTTGAGAATGACCAAGGAATTCTACCAAATTGTATAATTAGAACTCTGTGTTCAGAAGTAACCAAAAACTTTCTACTTCAGAGACAGAATGAGAAAGTTTTTCTGCTTTGAAAGGCATAAAAATGTGTTCCTGAAATCATAGTACCATGGTTATTTGGAAATAATGAAATAGATGACACATTTCTACGATAACTGAGCTTCTGGGATAATTCCTTAAAATATAATAACCCAATCCAAGAGATCACAGTTAATGAGATTCAGAGTTTCTGCTGTATTCTTCTCTTCAAAACAAGCCAATTCAACACCTTCACTACCCCTCCCCAACCAAACAAAAACAAAACAACAATAAAACAAAAAAAAACAAAAAAACCTTTTTCTGTTGCCAAGTTATGGACAGAATCACTCAGAAGAATGTAAGAAGAATGCCCCCCACCTGGAGGCAGAAAGAAGGATGGGCCAGACCCTCTCTCCTTTTGGCAGCAGTCAGCTGTTAGGCGAGCTCAGTTAATCACAGAACTATTGCCTCAGGAATTCCTCAAGCTTTTCTAGTTTTAATATTGTTATATTTAATGATAAATGAAGTATTATTAGTGTCAAGTTTCTGCCAAAAACCTCATCCAGAAAGTAAATTACAGAGCAAAAAGTCTTCAGAGTAACTCCCACAGGAAATATTTCTCAGTTTGTATCTTCCAAAATCATTTAATACTGAACTAGTGCTGTAATATACAAATAAAACATTACACCTCGGGATTTTTTTAAATTATAGCTTCCTTTCTAATTGCAAATTTTGGGATTTAGGTACATGCTTTTATGGACTTAGACTTTGAGGAAGGTTATGACTCATCCCCTGCACACAGGTTATGAGTGACAACATATGTTCTCCATTAATGAAACAAGGTCATGTCATTTATAGGGATCAAATGCTAAAATGCCATTGTAGGAACAACAGAGGTTTCAGAAAAAAAAATGAAGCTAGCCCTTTATTTTGTACTGAAATTGATTTGGAACTTCGTCATTTTTTGCAAACTTCATCTGTAATAATGGAGTTAGCCATCTCTTACTAAGTTTGGACTAGAAATCAATTCTCAGTTACATTATCATAACCATGAGAAACCTCTTCACAAAGACAAATTTGCTTACCTCCTTCCTTAAAGCCCTCAGCTCACTTCTAAGTAAAAGCTACCACATGATAAAAGCTCTTTCACACTGTTTCCTTCAAAATCCCTGTGGCACAGTACTGCCAAAGTTATACACACTACAGAATGATTAAAAAAGCTCTATTTCAAAAACATCATCTCGTTTTCAAACACAGAAAGCTATCTAGAAAAGTTGTGTGGAATTGGCTTGACTTCTTTACATAGAAATAATTCACTCAGAGTCAACTCAAGCAAGGGAAAAATACCTGAAAACTCAAAAGACAAATACTATATTTTTTCCATAAGTTTATGATTATTTATTTTTTATGCAAGAAAAATAACATCGGGAAGGATAATGTTTTTGGCCATGTAACTATTTAACTCTACATTTATAAGACATGACATGCCATTTAGGAAAGTGAAGAACAACTGTTTACTGCAAAATTGATTGTAGGAAAAAAGGCACAAGAAATATTTTAAAGATGTCATTATCCACAGCCTCTTGGCATTACAATCTTAGAACTACTGAAAGACAGAAAAACAGTTTTGTAGCGGTCTTTTTCATTTGTTAACTGACAGGAGGAGCAATTCATTAATTCTATCTATTAATTCCTAAGAAAAGCATGAGATTCTTAGTATCTACAAAGACACAGAACCTGAAACTCCTGTTCCCCCACACTTGGATTCACACATTTCGTGTCTGGGAAGCAAAGAGGATGGCTGTCCCCAATGTCCTGCCATTAGCATTCATACAGAACCTCCCGGAAGATGTGAATGCTTTTTCTACAAGAATAAAAAATTGTACTTAACGTTTAAGTTTTTAGAGCAGAATATGGCAAACAATGGAGTCTTCAGCACTGAATACAAACTGGGAAATTCCTAGAAGAACTGCTGAACTTTTTTGAAGTAGCACTACTACAACTGTGTCTCACAGGTGACAAAAACGAAAGAGGTAGCTCAAGCAGGACTTCAGGTAAAAGGTCAACCATGCAGAAACACAATGGGTAGATTTGCTTTTTTCAAAAATGTCCATCCATCACTGTTAGTAGAACTCATTTTCCCTACTTAGGAAGCTGTTCCTTTCTAGCTGGATCTCAGGTTCCACACTCACTTTGCAGAAGATAGGTGCAGTCTCTGATCAGCTAAAACAGGAAGACTGCTAAGGCTGGAAGGGAACTCTGAAGTTTAGTCCAACTGCCCTGCTGAAAGCAGAGTCAATTACAGCAGGATGTTTGGGGTCTTGTCCCTTCAGATTCTGAGCATCTCCAAGGCTGGCTACTCCATAACTTCTCCAGCCAATATGCTCCTCTGTTGGATAAACCTTTGGACAAACCTCACCATAAAACCCATTTTTAAAAATGTTCAAGTCAAATTTTCTCTATTTCATTTAGTGCCCATGGCCTATCACTGTCACTGGGCACTACTATCTTCCGTACTTCCTTCCATCAGCTGTGTATACACACTGCCAATATCTCCCTCAGTTTTCTTCTCCACGTGCCAGTGCAGCGCAGGGTGCTGTTGGCTTGCTCTGCTGCAAGGGCTCACTGCTGGCTCAGGGCCAGTATATTGTACATCAGCATCTCTGGGTCCTTCTCTGCAAAGCTACTTACCGGCCTGTACTTTGTCAGTCTGTCTGGGAGGATGTTATGGGAGACAGAGCCAAAAGCCCCAATCAAGAAAACATCCCGTGCTCAATCGTGTCCCCTGAGACAGTCATCTCATTGCAGAAAGCTGTCAGACCGGTCAGGAGGGACCTTTCAGAGATAACCCATGACATGGGTCAGCTCACATCCACTTCGTTTAAGTGTTCTCTAACCCATCAGGAGAAAATCTTCATAGTTCCTGACCTGTCCTTTGGCCTCAAGGGCTTTGGATTCTTGAGGGCAGCTTTGTACCTGTAAAGGTACAAAGAAGGTACCTGGTATCCCAGCCTTGTCCATGCCCTTTGTCACCATTGCCCCTGACTCATTAGCAGTGGGGCCAATATTTTTGGTTGCCTTCCCTTTGCTGCTGATGAAACTGTAGAAGCTTTTCCTGCTGCCCTTCACATCCTCACTGGAGGCTTTGGTTTGCCCTGTATGCTCAGGCAGTGTCTCTGTATTTCTCTTGGGTCACCTGTTCCTGCTTCCATCTCTTTTATGCTTCCTTTTTAAGTTTGAGTTTTGTCAGGAGCTTCTTGTTCATCCATGCAGGCCTTCTGCTACCTTTGCTTGATTTCGTCTCATCAAGATGGACCACTCTTCAGCTTGAGCTCCTTCACAGCACTTCTACTCTTTGCCCAGAATGAACGGAAAGCTTACAGCCTAGATTGCAACTAAAAGAAGCAATGCCCTTTAGTAGTTGATTGCAGACGTAGTATTAGCAGAAAGAATTTTGCCTATTTGTTAGTAATGCAAGTCACGTGCAGTTCTGTCCTCTTAAATGGAAATATTATACTTACAGCCTGATTAGGTAGATTGTCAGTCTTAAGTTCTCTGTGATTGGAAAACTGAATATAAACAGGCTGACTGCGAAGGTGAGGTGTAACAGGAGTATAGTAGTTCACCATAGTAACAGCAGCTTCTTCAGAAGCCATTTCCAAAAAGGCCTGGAATGAATATATAACAGTTTTCAATGTTCTTTTGTTTACAAGAGAGAAGAAAGCATCAAAGCAGTGCTTATTCCCAATTCCATTCTCACTAAAAACTCATGTGAAAGTATAGTAGTGTTTTTGCTCAGTATTAAAATACATGTGCATTTGTGTGTGTGTGTGTGTGTGTGTGTGTGTGTGTGTGTGTGTGTGTGCGTGTGCGCGTAGTCATGGGGCTATTTGACTTGTGGGGTGTTTATAAAAATGATTTAAGTACAATAAATCATTAAAGAGATAGAATAAATATAACAATAGCTATACTACTAAAATTCCACACAATGATGTTCCAAACAAAAACTAATCCCTATTTCACTTAAAAAAGAACTCAGGCAAGACATTAATCAGGCAAGACATTTCATTACAGCTGTCAGTATCAATAATGGCAATGAAGTTCCCAATCTATGTATTCTCACCTAAGATGGACATAATGTTAATCACTACTATTAACTTGTTAGCAGGTAATTATTTAATCCAAAATTATATTACAAACTGTTATGATAAGTATCAATACATCCTTCCACATTTGAAATAAGAATATCTTGAGCAATCAGTGAAATATTTAGAAATTACTGCAATTCTTTTAAGTGAAACACAGTACCAAAATGGTCATATAACAAACAGAAACCACATTTCATCAGCCCTGCTCTTATATTGAAAAGTTAAAGAGAGCATACCTGACGTTTTCCTTTTAGTATCAAGAGGTTGGTTACTTTGCCAAAAGGGAGACCTAAAGAAATGACTTCTGCTTCAGTGACATCACTTGGAATTTTACGAAGATGGAGGACACGAGATGGGGAGCACGGAGATCTATTTCCTTTAAATTTCTTGCTTTCATTCCCATTCGCTAAAAAAATTTAGGGAAAGAGACAAGAAAACAAGACAAACAACAAGACAAATTATACAGCATATATGCCAAAACCTAAAAGCGAGAAATTGCTCTCTCAGCACTGACACTAACTGCTATCGAGAGCTATCTGATTTCTAAGAAAGGACAGTTTGTATACAGTTGAAGGAGAGTTTAACGACCCCTACAACTATCCCAGATTTCCAAAATATATATTGTTTAAGCCTTACAGCCAGAGAGGTCAATATTTTTTCCCTAATCCTCCATAACATATTTACATTCTACCTACACAGAAAATGGGAAATCTGTAGTAGTTAGGGAGGTAATACATTCATTCTTTATTGCTACCTTCTTATATTCCTACATTGTCAATTCCTATACCAGATTTAGTTACTACCTTGAGTGATTTTTATTAAAGAAAGCCTAGTATTCTGCAGTGAGTCATGGCACCCATAAAGATTAACACCTGCCATTTCAGTAAACAGCTTTTTTTGAACACACATTTATTTGGTACCTGTAATAGATAAGTGATCAACAATTACACCTTAAGGAGCTGTCTCAGAGCACTATTAGACATAACAACACATCAGAAATGGGCACATGTTCTAGAAGTTATCACAGTGCAACAATCACTGTCACAGCAATAAAAATTAATTAACCTAACTCCTTATCCAGCAACAGACTCTCTAAAAGAAGTTACAGAGGCTTATGAGACCTAAAGACAAAAAAATGTGCTAAATTGAGTGGAAAGACAACATATTCAATGTAAAGCAAACTATACTGAAATCTAACTGCACATCACTCAAGTTGGGGGGAAACAGTTTTCTCTTTTGGTTTACATGCTGCAGAAATCTTTACTCCAGCAACACAGAGAGCCTTCACACCTCATGTGTTAAGTTTAACTTTCCCAGAAAAATATCAAAACATTAGGAAGAAATATTTATATGCATTTACTAAGTAATTTCAGATTTTTCTGTAAGTTTTGAATAAAGCCTAAGGCTGAAAAGCAACTCACAAAAGTCATTCTGAATGAAGAACTTTTTTTTTTTTTTTTTAAAAAACTGTTGGAAGTCTAAAGACCTTTAAAACAGGATGATCTAAATACTCCCAACAGTGACACTCTTTAGTAACGTAGATGATTCTTTTCCTGTCTCTCTTACAAAAAAAGTCTCTCATGACTGACTTTTTCCACCAGAAGTTTCAATCAGTAACATGTGCTCCTTTTGCATTTTGAAAAATGTGAACAAACAGCATACTGGCTGGGGATGAGGTACATATTCAACGTGTATCACTAGGAAATTAAAACAGGATGCACTGCCATAGAAATCTAATGACTTGTCCCATTTCATATAATCTACTTTTCAGGCTCAAAAGAGGTATGATTAAGTTCTTTACTCTAACTGAAGCAGCAAATTAAACTTACCAAGAATTTTGGCCTTAGTTTAAGGATGAGGGTTCCTCACAGAAGCAACACCTTCTAGGTTCTGACTCACTGTCACAAGGGACAAGATAATTAAGCAGCAGCCAGAGCATTTTCTCCCTATGTCTTTACTGGGAGCTGGGAAAGTTTGCAGCTGGGCCATTCAGCCAAAGTGGAAAGCACTTACTAGAACAACTCTGGCTTGTGTACTCAGAACGAAAACCATTATTTAACTCACTGAGATCTACTCACTAGCAAACATATATGCTAGTTCTAGTTGATTTAGATCAGAATCTGACCTAAGGTCTTACATGCTGTTAAAATACTACTCTACATAAGTCACTAAATCATCAATAAAAGCTAGCACTCACTTTCATTATGAGTATAAAAGTCTGAGCTTCTGTTAAACCATTCTTTCTCCAGCTATAATCTGATACAAACCTTGAGGCAGAGAACTAATCATCTACTTTCTCTAGCATTTGAATTTCAAAATGGTTTCAATAATTTCTCAAAGACTGCCTGCTGTTATTATCGCTTCAGAATTTTATGCTAAAATGAGTGAAAGCAGAAAACAGAAATATGAAGCCAAGAGAAACCTTATAAGCATGGGAAAATTTGGGCAATATACTGTATCAATCAATATTAATGTATTCAATAATGAATGTATTATTGATTCATAATTATACAAACATATTTTCCAAATTAGTAATTTCAGATCAAGCAGCTCAAATGAATTTTAAATATATGACCCAATATACAAAAAAAACCCTGCTACAGTTATATTAGTTCAACAGCTGCATCTCAATAGAGATTATGTAAAACCAAAATGAAGTATAGTTATCAGTTACAGTTATCAAATGATTAGAATTTTCTAGACTTATTAGAAGCCAGATACCTCTATCTTATTTTAAAGTTTAATATTACTTAGACCCTCTGGAAGTCACTATGCATTATCAGTGGATATACTGGTAATTAACAAAAGCCATGTGGATTCAGTACAGATTTATATTTCTTGACAGATGGCTTCTCTCCACACAAATAACATCTACAAAGGCCTGAAATATACTTAAGCTACTAAATTACTAAATTATAAGCAAATTCTGCTCCTAGTCAAGCACAGGCCTCAGGACTTTGTACTGAATCAACTAGACAAAGCAGGAACAATCTGAGATGTGTAAGTCAACGAAGTGCAAAATCTTAAAAATGTAAGTCTAAGTCAGTTCCTCAGTCTCTTCCTCCTGCTTATTCCTCACTGGAAGTAGAAAATTGCCTTTGTGATGACCAAGTTTGTGCAGCTATAAGCCACAAGCACTTCAAACCCACATGAGCTGTGCACATCTCAAAGAAACGGTCCCAGATTTCTCTCAGTACCAACTTTTCAAATGAATTAATTCAGCACATAACCACAAAGTTCTTGGACTACCTATAGGAGTGGGGCACAGCCTAGTGTTTGGGCTGGTAGTACCACTAAGCTGTTTGGGGAGAACTAAAAAAAAAAAAAAACACCCCAACACAGCAGAGTTTACACATTAAATCTCCATATGGTGTAAACAGTCACAGTTTCCTTACTCTGCCTCTGCCACCTCCCCAGAAACCACTGTGCTGAAGAACAATATTTTCATCTATGTGGTGAACCAGATCAACAAACCCATTCAATGAAAAAGTTTTCCTTTTTTCCTACTGCTTCCATTGCCAAAACTCTGTCACTCATGTAACTCCATAGAGAGATGGTTTGGGGACAAATTAGCAGAAAAGCACCTACAACATAAATCACTTGGTCACAAAGGACTACTTGCTCCTTCAGAGACTGCAGAAGCAGGGTAGGAAACAGGAAGAACATCCATTTCAGCAGGGAATCGCCTTTATTCTTTATCAGGAAGGCAAACAATGGGTCTTTTGCTCAACCAAACTGAGACCAGTTTAGGATATTCCTCTTTTGACTCTGTAAACCTCAAGAACATCTACAGAAGGCTACTTGCTTTATCATGATTATTGAAAACACAATTTGGCCTATTTTAACTATTCCGCTTTAAAGTTTCTTAAAACTGACACTGAATGACACTTCTTCAGAATCTGATGAGACTACAGTATCTGGTGAGGCTCCTCTTGGACATACTAAAGAAAAAATGATTTTTTTTTTTTTTTTGGTGTACCTGTAGCAGGAGTTGAATTGTTCATGGTAAAAGATCTGTTAGAGACACCAGAAGAAAGAACTCGTCAGGTCCACACTAAAAAACAAAAGACAAGATTAACAGTAAATGCTGTAATAGAGAAAGTAGCTTAATATAAAAGCTAAACAGCTCTTGTCATTTATTCTCTTTATATACTCAAGAACTTTCTCTTTATATACTCAATATCCACTACTAAGCATGCAGGCAGCTTGTTACAGACTTACATTTCGATAATAACATACAAGCAACATCAAGCACGCAATTGTTTGTTCTGTCTTAAGAGGCTGTTATCATGTTCATCTGTGTTACATTGATTATTCCTCACATTACTTATGCTACTTCAAATAGTGTGTGTTTCAAAGCCTAAAAAATGGTGAGGAGCTCTGGGACCTCAATTCAACAGTGCTTCCAGGTATGAGTAAACACATAATCCTAATGATCAGGCCAGTATTTGTGCCTGGTCATGCACATTTTCAAATATATCTGTTATTACATATTTTTCATCTAATCCTTATACTAAGAATCAGTTGGTAGATAACACTGTACATAAAATGATATTGAAAATCAAAGATTTTATAACACTGATAGTTTGGGACTCTAGCCTACCAGTAAAAAATAGTTGGAGCACTCCCAAGTTCTCCATCCAAAAATCAGTGCCTAGATGCCTGTTAAGTTTCTTTAGCTACTGTTGAATTCTCTTCTCACATGCCCGTCAAGCATCATCTTCTCCACGTCACAGTTCTCCAAATTGCCAATATACCACATAACCTCTAAAAGGCAGCTGAGGTTCCTGAAACTTTTACCACATTCACCTATAAAATTATTTAAAGAAAATATCCACTGTTTGGTGGAAGGGAAGGCTGCCATTCCTCTGGCCCCAGTATTCGTCACCCATGGTCATATGATGTTCACCTCGCACCGCCTCTGGAGCCCATCAGATTCGCTGTGAAATGGTAGAGCTTCCCAACCTGACATAAAACCACACTGATTTAGGTTATCCACGTCACCAGCTGAAAGATGGTATTGAACAGTGGCAGGATCCAGATTAAAAGAGAGAGCAGAATCAGTTACATGGGAGATGGGTGTAAGACAGTATCCTTTCAGCAACAGCAAGACATTAAGCTGGTTTACATTGGCTGTGGAAGTACCACTTACACAGTTTATTTTTTTAAATTACTTTGTAAGCAGTACGCGTTGCTACTGAAAGGGGCCGTTTTGTCCCTTTACTCGTTACAGTTAGCCACATGTTCCTGCTGCTTTCCTCTTGTTGGTGAAGTCATTCACAAATCAAGGTTATGATCAGGCTGAAAAACTGAAAATGATTGTCAAACTTAGCTGCCCATGAAAAAGCAGAAGAAATAATGTGGGAAGCCAGAAAAAAATGCATGTATTCATTCCCTTCGCAGCTATCCTGCAATACGACTGGTAAAAACTTTCTCGGCCATTAACTAAAAGCAAAAATTGAGCTGATGCAAAAACGTTCTACAAGAACTCACAGATAAATGAGTACATTAACAGTTCTCCCTTAAACGAAAATACAATGTGCATATGGTGAGAGAAGAAACTGGATAAGAAGAAGATAAACCCAAAAGAAATGACAAAATTCGAGTCTCTGAGGCAAGTCAACCTCTCTTATTTCACAGCAGGAAGAAACCAGAGAATTAATTTTCAAAAATTCTGGGACGTGATGAAGTATCTGATGTCATGAGAATGATCTACTTATACAGTAGTATCCTGCTAAAAAGCCGGTCAAGGTCCTAGACATTCAAAAAGTCCACACAAGAAGTTCATACAGTTCAGCTAGTACACTACAAAAATCTTACTAAACCTTACTAAATTTTACTAAAAAGGCTATAGAGCCTTACAACGCCTGTGCTTTCTGCATACAAGTTTTTACTGGCTACTTTTTAGTTGTCTACTCTTTTAAAAGTCCAGCTGGGAAACCTGTTAGAGCAATCAAATCTTACCTACAAAGCTCAGCTTGACACACCTGACAAGCACTTTTTTCAGCAGTAATGCCAACTTGCCACTTTTTTTTTTTCTTTAACCAGCACACCTGTCTGTGACGAGAGGACTGTTTTAACAGGAGCTGCTCCTCCCATTCACGGCAAGGGCATGGAAGCGCAGGTGCCAAACCCTTCACCAAAAGGTGTTTCCTCTGGCATCAGACTACATTCACTAAAGGCAGCACTGCAGCTCTACCTGCATGCTGAGAGGATTGTACCAGTAATATGGTGAATCTTCTTCCTTTCCAATTACAGCAAAAGCTTTTTTTTTTTTTTTTTTCCTTTTTCCTGAAATTAAACTGCTCTATGATTTATTTTTATTTGTAGTAATAGATGTGTTAATGATTCTACAGTTCAAGTGCAAATAAGGCTGTACTCAACAAAATAATAGAACCATTTGAAAATCAAAATCAGCATTCATAACTTCGTAAGTGAAATATTAATGAAATCTATAAACAATACTAAAAATATTGAAAAAAGATCTATGGAAATAAAACCACACTCCCCTCTCCCCTTCAAATTTCAACTGCAATATTTTCCTCCTATCTTTCTTCACAGTTATAAAAGTTTGACAACACAGTTAAATTAATGACAAATGGGATATTCTCATGTACAGAAACATACTTTTTCCTCTCCTGGAGTATTCTTACTGGACTATAATTTTTAGTTAAAGAACATGATTGTAACTGCTTATTATGAGATAGCTACAACAACCAAGAAGGTGGTCTAATTTTAAGGAAGAATAATTCTTCTTTCATGAAAAGTATCTTTCTCCTCGCATATATACTAAGTTTTGGCACTCTTTCTGAGGAGAATCTATATGAAAATATAAGAACTACTGTAGCAAAGCATGCACAATTTGAAAAGTAACATTTTCAAATGATATTTTCATACTAGTAACAAATAGCTATTAAATATGCAGGAAAAAAATAATCTAAATCTAAGGAATATTCCATCAAATTTTGTCTTTTACTTCTTCGGTAAGTTATGTAAATATCTGTTATATTGCTTATTTTCCCACAGGCCATGTTCGCAACAGCAAGATGCAAAATCTACTTCCAGAATGAGGATTTAATACAAAGGTGTCATTTTAATATTTTGGTGCCACTTAAAAAGACATTTCAAAGAAATTGAAGGTCAACTAGCCAGAGTCATATACTTGTATAAACACGTCAAGGCTGAAAAAGCTGTCACTTCAATATGTTGAGACAGAAATAAATTATAGGCAATGATCAGAAACAAGGAAACCTCCCTGCCTCTGCTCCAAAGACCCTTCAAACACACTGTCTTGGCAGGCTGACCGTGAGCCATCCTGCAAAGATGGTTGTTGCTGTAGCACAGACAGCTGCTCTTCAGCAGCCTTCAATGCTCACTAGGACCGTTAGCTCTGTTGTCTCTGCTATTAATTATTGAAGCTCCCTGCTAGACCTGTAACACGATACTACAGACTTTTTAGAAGCTGTGCAACAATAACTAAAGAAACAGTGGGGGGAAAAAAAAAGTAATAGGCCTGTGGTTTCATTAACAAAAAGGTATAGGAGTTTTTCAGAACATCAAATTCAGCATCAAATAATTAAAGCACAGAAGGATAGACATGCATTACTCAATCTACTCACAATTTTTAAAATTTAAACTTTCATACCATAAAGATAGCTTAGACAAATGCTTCCCTACCAGCAAATGCCATGTTGAAACTGGAACTACAATACATACTCACAAAATTCCAAAACTTATCACCAGGGCTTAGCATCAACTTCAAAGCCACCAGTTTCAACAACTGCATACAAAATAGCATTCAGTCATCCTTTCTTAAGTATTCTAATAGAAAATAAGTAAATAAACCATGTAATCATTTCCCCATTTTTCTACTGAACATCTGACCAAAAAGATTAAAAATAAAAATAACTATCCACACAGATGCATTTTGCTTGTTGCTTTCTTCTAAACAAGTATTTCTCAACTTATCACCATAAATTGTTCTTCAAGACAGGTGCAGCAGTTCTAAATAAGGAAATCCAAACTGCAAATATGTTTCAAAACCATGCAAATGATAATAATGTTCGTTCAGATTACACCCAGGAGCTACGTAAATTGCAAAGAGGTCCTTTCCAGCTCCTCATGTCAACAGCAGGAGGCTGAAAATGGAGATGAGTTTTACCAAGCCATAGTGTTCATCCTTTACTGGAAAGGAGGGAGAGAAGGGAGGGGAAAGGGCATGACATAAGGGCTGGGCAGCGCCTTTCCTCTGTCACTCACCATGCCAGCAAATACACACATGTAAAGAACGACGTATGATACCCACCTAGACCATTTAACTTCTCTGCAATGTCATCAATTCACATTATAATACATATGTATATGACCAATGTACCAAGTACACTGCAAGGTTCTTCGGGGCTAAAAGTAACTGTTTTCAAGAGATCACAGCCAGACTGCATCAAAAAGGAGTGTCAAATTTTGGGTTTACAACCACTGCTTCAGTTAGTAGCAGCTCAGAGAAAGAAAGCAGCAAGCTGCTTATTCCAAAAATCTAGGAGGTGCAGAAGGCTTGGATAAGCAGTCCCATTTTGAATTTATGAGCATCAGGTGGTTGTGTGGTTGCTCTGCAGGCATTTGGTCCTTTACTGCAATAAAACTCTCAATGAAAGAAAAGCAATTTGATCAAAGCTTGTTCTACCCTCCGTACCTAGAAAATACATGCATTATTTCAGGTAGCAGTGACCTAGTTAATTACTTGTGGCCTTTCAAAGCTGACAAAAGACCTTCTGAGAGACAAAAGGCACAACAGTCAGGCATGTTCCACCAGTGCTTTCAACAAGCCTGTTAGCTGCTAAGTATGATCAGTTCAGGCAACTGCACTAACATCCCCAGCTCTATCCCAGACAAATTCAATGTGTCGGGAGGCGGCTTTATTGACATGGGTATCTGTTGGTTCACAGAGAGTACAGTGTTAGTACTTCAAAATGTGATGCTTATCTAATTTCAGTTACTTTGATCTCGCTTAAAATACCCAAGTATTTTTCCTTCTTATAGCATATGACCAAAAACATAAAAAAGCAAACATAATTTGGTTTTCAACAATATCAGAACCATATACTTTTACTTGTTTTTACCTCCATTAAAGCATTCAATCTAAGGCAGTATAACTTAAGATGGATTACTGCACATTCATGTATATGAAACTGTTGTTGTAAGGTATCAGCCTTCCATAAATCTTTACAATTTTCCTCCTCTAACCAGGGAACTGAGGGTAGTACAGTAACAGTTTAGACTAAATAGCACAGTCAAATTGTTCTCACACTATAAATCATTTTAGGAATACTGCTGTTATCAAGTTATCAAATCATCTTAAAAAGTTGTGCTCAGTCTCCCTATAATTCAGTCTATCAGTCAGATATTTCAAAAAGTTACATCTAAACAACAGCAAAAACTCAACTTATATTTTACAGACTACATTTTATGTCTTTAGAAGGATTTATGCTCATTTTAGTAATTAAATTGCTTAAAGAATGTGGAAATTTTAATAGGCAGGTATAAGATTTTTAAAAAATAAGATTCTTGAACACACGCTTAAATCTTTAAAGGTTTAAGTTGACTTAACATTTGCAGTGTGACTGAATTTGTCACGGGTGTGAGATTTGTTGAAAAAAGTTGGACCGAGAAAACATCACAGCTACAAAGCATTTCATCTTGAAACTCTTGAAGGATATATCTGAAAGTCAAACATTAAAAAGAATCCTAATATTGCATGAGTATCAAAACAAAAAAACATGTAAATGGCACTAGCTTAAGTATTCTCTCTTTTTAGCCAAGAAAGCTGAACAAATTGCAAGCCTTTTACAATCAGTTATTCTTTTCATCAGTCCTGAACACAAATGAACATGAGCTCATTATTAAAATTATTTGGGAAGTAATGATAATTAGATCAACTATTCCTCAGATCAAGCAAGCAATCTGCAACCAGACTTCAACCGGCTGCCCTCTTTTACTGTCACATCTAACTTGCGCTTCATGCTCCATAAGGCAACAAAAGAATTTCAACTTGAAACAAAATACGCTTATTTCACAAGCAAGAGTAAGAAGAGTCTCCCCCTCTGCCCAGGTATACCAAATAAATTTAAGCCTTCTCAGGGCTGACAATCTTAGAACTTTTCTTACATTTGGCATTTTTATTTCAGTTTGCCTGGCTACCTCAAATTCCTGGTCTGGGCTTGTAACTGCCAACACTGCATTTTAGAATCTGCTTGGATGGTTTGCAGGTTAATTCCTCAAACACTTTTTATTAAATGAGTCAAAATCTGGCTTATAATTTAAAGACATGAATCTTGCAATGGGTTTTCACATGTACATGCTAAACAAAACCAATATACTAAGAAAGTCTGGCAGTATTACATCCATGCTGTAAACTGTACTGATGCAACTGAGATGATAATTACTAATAAAAGCACTATGAAGTAAAAAGAACCCTGACTTGTCAAACTTGCAATAACTCCCCATGCATCAAGATCTATTAATACAACTTAGGAAGTAAAAAGCCCATCCTACAAACTTTGCAGCCCTAATTCTATTTTTAACAGAGGAATCCCATATGGAATGCATTAGTTAAATTACTAACAGCTTCTGGACCACAGAAACTCCATCCAGTCTAAACTCAGAGAAGGATGCATCTAAGCAAAAGGAAAAGAAAATAATTTTAAACGAGTCATCCAAGTAACTGCTTTTCCAAGATTATACCTGATTAACACAAGAATCAACAATTATACTTCACATACTTCAATTAACATTCTCATTTAAGGTACATCACTAAAGAAATCAGATGCTGCAGAGAAACTGCTAACTAAATTAAATCATTTGAAATTATTAAGATATATTTAAAGCGTAAGAAGGCACAAAAGTACACTGACTATTCTAATACATTTTCAGGTCTCTCAATGACAAACATCCACAATACTAACTTCTGCTTCCATAGCTACCTGGCAAAGTAGGTCATGATCTTCCCATTTTAAATATTTGCCTTGCCACTATTGATAGATGTTCTGAAAATACAAAACAGACCAACTGCATACTGTTTTGAACTGCACTATATAGGATTCTAAAGCAAACCCATCTTTTCCTCTCTAGAAAGCAAAACCATTCGAGGCATAAAACCTTGTCAGACTTGGACTATGAATTAATTAAGAAATACCAAACTTAAAAGAACAATTAGTACAATTTAATATACATAGAGAAAAAAAAAAAGCAGCCTTGGCACAAATAAAATAAGTAACTTAAAGCATTTTTCAAAATTTTGTATAAAGTCGGTTTCACTATAGCTAGAAAATCGGAAGTCAGAGACCAGAGACCTTCTCATTTCTTAACTACAATCAGAGCATTCCTTCTTTACTTTCCATCTTACAACACATTTTGTTAATTCTATTCCTGTCTCCTCCCCAAAATAAAAAGGCAACTAAAGATATGCCAGACTAAAGTACAATGCGTTTTCATTAAGCAAGGAGCTAAAGGAGAATACGAGTGCCATTTTCCTACAAGACCTAGTGACAAAAAGTGCTTCTTTAAATGTATGGCAACTCAATCCAGCTTTCAATAATTTAATTCAATTAATTTTGCATAACATAAACAAAATATCATAAGTTTCTTCTCTCAAAGGCAACTTGCATATATCCTTATCAACATGAAGGCCTATAATTTGGCTACTTGTTAATTATTTTCCCAAGAAACTGAATTACTACATTCATTTTTTTAGGGAGGGAAACTAGAAAAAAAAGCAAGCTCTTAATTGCAGAATATGGTCTTCAAAAGATGTTGTAAATACTACTTAAATGTACCAGGAAAATCCATATCTCGTGATTGTTACTCTTGGCTTTTTGTAACACCTACTAATTGTGTTTTAGCTAAAAAAAAATCAAAATCCTTCATTACTGCAGAGGAACATACTATCCAACTGAGGGCCTCCAACTGCAGTCAAACTCCTCTAGTGATGTCAACAGTAGGCCAATACTGATTCCAACCCTTCCTCTTCACTTCCATTACTCTCAGGTCTAACAGTCGGTTCTGGGCGGTTAACTACATCATAAACAACACCCTCTGCAACAGTCTCCAGACTATTACATACAGAATTATAACAATGATGAGTAAGATTAAAAAGATGAGCAAGGAGGTGGAACAACGCATTTGGGCTCCAGCGAGAGAATCTATCATACTTGACAAATGGTAGTAAATGCAAACCTGCGCTCATGTAACAATGTGATCTCTGCTTCCTGACTGGTATCTAGTTGCCTGCATAGTTCTGCCATTTCCACATAGTTTTGAAGGATACTATTCTGGTACTCCCCAACCCTACAGTTTGGGTACTGTCCAATGAACACTTTCTTTAGACACCTTTTTCATTTCTACCAATGGGATTACTGGGGTATGATTGATGTGATCACCAATTATACACAGTAGCATGAGTTTCACATTCTCACAGAGGAGGAAATGAGCATGCTCTGTCTTCCCATTCTACTGCTACATCTACATATATCACACAACAAGTCCTGTTCCAATTAGTGGTTACAAAATGCTTTTCTCTAAAAGATGAGATATCTCGAGTTCTGCTACTTGAGCAACAGTCAGTCAAAGTGGGAGGTTTCTGTACGTATATCCATTCTACTCTAGCTTACTTCTAGCAACTTACAGTTACATCTATTGCTTTCCAACATTAATATTCTTTCAGCCTTTAATTGCTTAAGTACAAGCGTAACAATTATTTGATTTTCCCTTCTGTTTCAAATAATTTACCTTCTTGACACTCCACCTTAGACTTCTTTTGTCATACTTTCTTAAAAGAGTATTACTGAAATCAACAATTTCATAACTAGGCTTGGCAGTTCCTTTTAGAATTGCTGCTCTTCAGCAACTCCAGTAACAAAAACCTACTGGGTCTAACTAAGACCTAACTGGGTTGTTACAGTTTGGTATCAGTTTGGTAGTTTCTAACTGTCATTGCTGAAACTGGTTTATTTAATATTACCTAGGGGTTCATCCACCCATTACTTACATTTGAACTGCTTCTTTACATTTTTTTTTTTTTAATGATTTGAGATTTTGCTGTGTCTTATTGCATTTTCTAGCCTTTTCTGATTTCTAATAGTGCTAGTAATTGAACAACTTGGCTCTGTTTTTCTCAAGATCTGGGAATAATATGGGATGTCTAGTCAAATCCATGTTCACCTGTTCATAATTTTATCATTTCATTTTTGAAATTAAAAGAATCAAATCTGCCAACAGCTTTCAGCCAATTTTGTTTCTTTTTTGTTTGTGTTTTAATATACTTATGGTCATGTTTTTAATAGCAGCATGGACTATTGGCAAGTCTCCAGCCAGCCCAAGGTTATATCTGGTTTCTATCTTACTAGTCCTGAACAGAAATCCAAAGTAGTCTCTTTGCCATGCATCATCAAACTGGTAGTTAAAAGTGTCCTTTGGGTTTTGGTATCTTGAGATACCAAAGGAGGATGGAGGCTTCTCAAGGACCCCTCGAGTCTGCCAGTAAGCTTAAGGCCTATTAGTGAACTCAGGGTCCTGACAACAACCTTCCTTGCTGCTTGAGTTCACACAGTACAGCACACAACTCCTAAGTGTCTGCTCTATCTCACCAGACAGGGACCCCAGCCATCGAGCCTTGCAGGTATTTATCCACTGGTACCCACATTCCAGCATCATAAAATCAGGTTAGTAGGTTCTTCTCTCTCCTTTTATAGACAGACTTTAGGTTTGTATTGAAGGGTCATATGATTTCAGTGTCCTACATTCAGTCCCTCCCCCTCCCCCACTGCAAAATGGAATCTCTCCCACAAGGATGCTGGCAGAGGAAGAGATAAAATACATTACCTAGAACACAGCCACACAACCTTGAGGCGCAGGGGGAAGAAACAGTAGGCAAGGAGCACACAATCTTTCAGCCTCCCTCCCCCACTACAAAAAAGCTTGTTCTTTTACCAAGGATGTCACAGAGTGTTAGGAGTATTCGCTAGACTATACAATGGGAGCTGCCAAGTGATTACACAAAATGCAGCAGGGAAGGTATAAAAGTGGCATTCCATTTACTACTACTTCTGTCTTGAAAAAAAAAAAAAAAAAAAACAAGTTAGTGTTATACACAAAATTAACACTATTAACATAACATCCCTAATAGCAGTACTAAGTGTACTTCTCACCAGACCCCTGCCTCCAAAAACCCATGTCCTGGCCCCACATAATTAGGCAAACTAACTTGGCAGCTGTAAACAGACTTGGCCTTGACGATATTCATCAGCCAGTACTTCAACACTACAATCCTCTTTTCATACTCCAAAATCTCCCTTAGATCACAGTTCTGACTCTTTTTTTTTTTTTTAATTAAAGGTGTGTTTAAGGTCAAGGCAGAAACATTAATTACTACACAATATCTGGATTTGTGTGAAGGAGTTTGTGTATTTCCTCCATGAAAGAGCGATTATTACTGCAAAGGACACAGCAAAGTTACAGAAAGGCAGTTGTCTTATGCTTCTCCTTTCCTTGCTGAGGTGGATGCAATTTATGAGGGGAGAGCACCTTGCAGACTGTCTCATCTCTATTGGCTGGAGGACTGCTCTGAGCTTTTGCTCACTGATTAGCATAGTGAGTTGCTGGGGAAATAATCTTTTACAAATTTAGTTCTGCTGTTTTTACCAACTACACCTTTTTTCCCCTCTCAACATCTTTTCATAACTACACTCCAGGTATTTAAATTTTAAAATTGCTTTGTATTTATCAGATTTTAAAGTTCTTATAAGAAAATTCTTGTTGTATTCCTTCATGACAAGTATGATAAAGCATAAACAAACCACCCCAATTTTCCTGAGCATTTCCATGACTTTAGACTACTTAAAAAGAAACCAGCTATGCTTTTTGCACGATTTTGATGTGGCTGAGTTTCAAATGGAGAATAAATAACCCCAACATTCATAAAACTTTCCCCTACAAGCACTACCAAGATTTAACGATTATAAAATATCAAAGAGTACTCTCTCACACACAGAACTCCTAGAAATTATATTCTTGTCAAGTACTCTAAGTCCAAAAGCATTCTTTTAAAGTATCCAATAAATGAAAACATCTGCTTACTACATGAGTTAAAATGAGAGTCTGTCAAACCAGAGGTCAGAGAAACATCCTCCTCAGGAAAGGACTTAGGATGTACGAGGCAAACCATGGAATTCATGGAGACAGCCCTGGGAGACTCCGTGTGTGGCCGAACACCATGGAATGGAAAGACATTTAGAGAAGAGAAATTCTGTCTCTTCCACCTCTCGTCACAGTGTTTATACACATTAGGAATTGGGTGTTTGGTATGTCAACAAATTACTCACAACAAATTAATCCTCTTCCCCTCTCACCTGAAAGGAAGTTATGCTGCAGTTGTCTTTATAAATTTAACAGTGAGGCTCAATGTCTTTCACATCCAGTCCTCTACTTTAGCCTCTGCTTATAAAAGCATCAAATACTATTCAGAGGTTCATTACAAATAACAGAAGGCCTTAACTCCATGTACATTCTTACGCACTAAAACCATTCCAGAAATATTCCTAGAGAATGCAAGACAGACATGCAGGGTTATATGCAGTGCAATTAATTTAAAAGCTATTATATAAGCAATATTTTAAAACACTACAGGCACCACTCCTTTTTTTGTAACACAGAAAGCAATTGATAAAAATTTTAAATTATATTTATGGAATTATTCAAGTGCTTAGCTGAAATTATTTCTCCATACAAAATATATAATAATTTTCAGAGAAATACATAGGGATGTTAGTAATTTATAATACAAAATTCAAATACACAGTAAAATAGCTATTTAAAGTATCAAGGATATTTGTCCAAGTGTATTAGAAATAATGAAGCATCTCTTGCTGGCAAGCTGCCTCAGCATGTTGGTTTGAGCTCAAATGCAGAAAATTCTATTCTACTCTTCATATTTTAACACATAGTTTACTGAGACTTCATTCCTAAAGGTATTCTGAAACTCAAAGCAAGTATCATACAGTGCCTATCTATGCATTATAGGATGATGCAGACACTGAGTTCACTACCACTTAATGTCTGCAGAATTGTATGAGAACAATAACAATAGGTTATTCCACAGTATTGTTTTTCTTTTTTTTCTCTCCTATAAGATAAATATTAATTTATCTTTTATTCAGTAACTTATATTGAGGACATGATATAGTCACCATCAACACACAGCAGCAATTATTGTTTTTCCACTGCTTTCCCTTTCTAATCCTCTGATAACTTCCTCACAGGATCTGCTCTTGCTTTATATTTTACTGCTTTTAACAAACACACAGTTTCTTGTGGTTTCCCACAGATTTTGGAACTACAGTTTATATAAATAGACCATTTTAATGGCATCAAATATTTTTACATTTATGACACTAACTTTAAAAGGACATCTCAGCTCATACCAATTTACTTAAACCTAGCAGAGAGAGTAGAGCTCAGTAACCTTTTGTCCCTACTACCGATTTGAAAGACAAGGAAATAAATACTATCTATTCTTTCCATAGAACGGCACCGCACAATCTCAGTAACTCCTTTATGACCCTATACCACCATTAATAGAAACGTGTAGGCAGTAAGGCAACTTAACAGAAGGAGAAGGGGAGCTGAACAATCCAAAAACTCAGTAAATCTGCGAAACAGTCCCCAAATTAACAAAGTTAAAGCAGAAAAGTGATCTGCAGATCAGTTTTTAATGCAAGACTATTCACTTCTCCTTCCTGAGGGATTGTGTTTAGATAATAAAACAAATATGTTCCATGCACTTCAGTGCTTCCATTTTAAACATAATTTATTAGCAACTATAACTTTGGAAGACTTGGTCATCTGCAGAAGACTCCAGGAGGGAGCCTGACAGATTACCAAAACCCTCCTGACAGATTTATACAACATTCCGCACACCACTTTGGCTTTCACTGAAAGTGAACGGACACATTTGAAAATAATTAATCTGAAGGTCAGTATGATGATTTACATCTTGTTTTCTCTGTTGTAGTGTACTACTATATCTTATTCACACCTGCATCTTTATAAATATATTAGGGTCAATGAATAAGCATATTAAAAATATAAGGCCCAAATATTGTTTCACCAAGTTTGCACAAGTGAATGGAGAAATATAGAAGCATAGGAGAAATGAAAAAAAAAAAAAAAGTTACAACATTTCCACAGCAAAACCTTTCATTTGAATGAGGCTATGGTGTAGAACTGCACTACAATCTAGTACACCAGAGGTAACCTTGGCAAGCTTGTGTCAAATCAGGCATCTGCCTAATAGTTTGTTGTTAGCTTAGAAAGAACAACAACACTTGACTGACTTTTATTACTATACTGCTACTTACACCAAACCAAAAATAAAAATCTGCAGTAACATAGTAACATGGAGTCTGCACAGACATGCTTATACTTCTTGGTGTGAAGTTTAAGGCTGAATACTTTAGAAATGAAAACAACCATTATCTGTTCTATCAAAACTGCAGCTAAGCCCACAAATGCCTTCATGACCAGACTGCATAGCACAGAATATTGTCACATTATATTCCTTGCATTTATGCTACATATAGAATAAAAACCCAAGGGAAGAGAATTTTCCTCTTAAAGTTATGTATGTCTCATCAATATACAACTTGAAGATTTATAACACTGAATATATGATTATGGAGAGTTATGAGTTTAATGAACCTGAAACATGCATTCTTAAGGAATAAAATGTCTTAACTAAAGTGTTAAGTTCACTTCAAAAAAGAAGAATATATGCACAAATCTGAACACTCCACAGACCAAGACAAAGTCAGAGCTTCCTTTCGAGATTTGTACCAAAAGACAAAAATGAGATAGCTTCTTTTTAGCATCCTCTCAGAATTATACTATAGCCAATCATGTTGTTGCCTAATAAACTTTTACTAATAAATAAAGCAACAAAGATTAATTATTATACCTCCTAATTGTTTTAAGACTTAAATAATCCCAGATCAAAATTAGGTTTCCTTATAAGTTAACGGAGCTTTCTATTCCCACAGAAGGCAATTTAAACATGCTGCTTTCAAATATATCACCTCTTTCAAAGAATCAATAGCACACTAAACAAAAGGCTTACTGAAATTTTCTTCTAAATTCTTGATGAGCAAGAGTGCATATCTGCAAATAAATACTACATAGAATGAAATTCTGTGAAAAATAACAGAACGGCATTTGCTTTTAACTTAAGTTCTTTCACTTGAAATCACAAAGCTAAGTACAATGTGATATTATGTACTGTTCTGTATCATTTTATACTTTGCTGAACAAGGGTCAAAAAATGTTTTTATGACAACACTTACAGGCTAAAAAACACTTAAAAATTAAAAAGTGTTTATGAAGAAATAAATTTAGTTGAATGTCATGTTTGCAACAGAACTTTTGTACAAATAACATTTGGTTCTCCAACCCAACCGTCGTGTTAGTGCTACCACTAAAAAAAAAAAAAAATCTCAAAACATCATTTAGCTTTTTTAAAATACATTTGAAATACTATCTTTGAAATAAAGTCTGCAAAAGCTTTTGACATCACATGGACTTTAGTACTAGAATCTTAAGTACCAACATGATATATAACCAAAAAAAACCCCACATCTACTATAAAAGTTTTTATGTGTTCAATATATTTATACATTTATTTTACTTTATTTCCCTAGTTTTCCCTTTATTTCTCTATTTGGTTAGAAAAATACTTAAACGGACTAAAGAAAGGGTCTTTGTGGACCAACCAATTGATAATGTTTTTCTTAAGAAATGATAAAAAGAAGAGAAAAATGATAACAACTAGATACAAAAGACAACAAAAGAAATCCTACCGCTAAACTGACTGCTGCTATAAAGCTTGTAACAATACTATAAAAAAGATGAGAAAGTGAAAGAAATGAGAGAGCAAGATATCGCAATCATGGTAGTAAAAAAGTTAACATGGCTGTTAAAGCATGGCTGGCAGGATCCCAGTAGTAATCAACAAAATTTCTCTTCAGTTTCTACAAAAACACTCTCCATTTTTAACCCATTTTCATCTGAAAACAGAAAAATGAATAAGCAAGATTCTGCTATATAGTATAGCAGTTTTGCAGGATGAAGAAAATCTCCTTTTCCTATTTCAAATTCCATTGTTCTGCAAAATTATATTATGTACATTTCATTTTAAAAATATATATTTTTTTAAAAACTTTCACTTCACTCTCATCCAGAAAATGCCACGTGTGAGGCTCCAAACTTCTCCCTCGACTGGTAGTTCTATGTAAAAGCATTAAATGACTTTCAACTTATTGAAGATACTAATAAAGGGTGCATGACATAAACCAAGTACTTAAATAAGATCTGATTATTTGCATCAAGACCCACAATTTACTATTCTGTTTCTAACCATGAGCTGAAATCATAATTACCGCTCAATACTTTCTAGAGACTAGTGCTGTGTGACAGAAAAAAAAATCATCCCATCTATATTACATATAATTTTTATCCCTTTTGTGTTTTGTTTCCTGTCTTAGCTGTGTTTCTTACCAGTTTCTTACTGTGTGAGATTCTCTCATGCAATGGTTTTTACTCCTCAGTCCAACCTTGCTTCATCTGTTGGAATGATTAGTAATAAAATAGTCACTGTTAGCATCATAATTTAGAATAAAGCTCCAGAGTTATTAATACACTAGTTATACACATGAAGTCAGCACCTCAGATGGTCTGTAGACACAACAGCATTAATAAATTTCAATTTTCTTCTATTTTTAGCTTCTGTTTTTACTGGTATCTATAGTGGTTAGTACCCTTTTAGTGTCTATATTTCTAGATTAGATTGCTTTCGTTAAATATCAAATTTATTGTGTCATTCACTGATCTAGAAGACAGTCTAAACTATAAGCTAGTCTTCAAATTGCAAGTCTTGAGAAGTCTGGATCCCCCTGAAACTTTCTTTGTTTCTTGTACTGTGTTATACGAGCCCTGTTCCACATCATCTGCAGTACATACTGGAACAGCAACTAGTACAATAAGAAAGAGCTCCTTCAAGGGAACACTGCAGCCAACGCTCTAAGCTGCCCTTGTCACAGGCGTGCACTAAACATGTCTATCTGAAAGAAAAAAAAAAAGCCCTATGGCTGCAAAATAGAGTTCACAAAGTCAAAAAATCTCAAGGAACCTTAATCTTGTTTCTCAACGACTCTACAAAGATGTTATTTATATCATTATAGTCCAGCCCCAGATGCACTCCCTATGAAAAGCAACTATTGGGCAGTGAAGACAGCAGCAGAGGCAACTCAGCATAGTCTGAGCACATGCTCTGAGCGCATTTACACACATCAAATTAGGAAGTCCATTCATTTGCATAGATTTGAATCTACTGACAGACTTACCTACTTTACATGGCAGTAGGACAAAAATTAGTAAATGGCACAATTCTACGATTTCCTTAGAGAAGAAGAGTTAGAGGATGTTGTAGGCAAGGCTTAACAACAAAGCTGTTTTAAGGTTACTCTCACATTTTTAAAACACTTAATTTTACATTTATATGCATTTTTTTTCTATATTTAAGGCAACAAAGCCAGCATAATTGCACAAATTATTCCAATACATTGCATTACCAAATAAAATAGGATTATACATGAAAAAGGGGAAAATCATATATAAACACATTCTTTTTCAATGACAGATCTATATGACACTTTCAGTCTACTACCATTTAAAACAACTTATTTTTCTGAAGCAATACATATCTGTTTTCCATCTTAAAAAATCAAGGTCTACATAGAATTATAGAAAAGAATGCATTTTGCTTATCAGGAAGTAATGCTTATCCTCAATGACCTTTCTATTATAGCATGAACTCCAACACCATTTAAGCTGACCCTGTAAGACTTCACAATGTTTTTCTTTTATCTGCACAGACCCCACTTTACACTTACCCATTCCCTTCAAATACTTTGTTATCCAGAGGACAAAGACTAAGAAAAAACACTGTCAAGAAACCCCTAAACACTGCAAGTGATTATGCATGTCTGTACCTTGTACTCATTTTCTGAAACTGACCAGTATTATATGGTGAACAAGCATTTATATGCCTCTAGAAAGTTTTATTACACAGAAACAAGACTTATAGCAGAGAGAAAAAAAAAAAATCTTCTGCTTTTGAGCTCAAGAGGTTCTGTGCATGCGATGAGTTTTGTACAATGTGTTCAATATTAAGCATCAACTTTAAAAAATATCACTGCAGATTTCAGGCTGACAGTGCTCTGGGAAAGGATAGGATAACCAAACTATGGGGGAGGGAGAAGATATGCAGTTAAGAGTAATTTTTCTGTTAAGAGAAGGTCTAAATGAAAGCTCATCTATCTACAGGGAGCTTGTAGAAGCTTGTTAGAAGACACAATTGGAGAGACTAAAAAACAGGAACTAGCGAATTGATAGGGAAAAAAAAAAGAGGATGAGAAAAGAATGCACTATTCTAAATGGCAAAATGAGAAAAATGAACAACCATAAAATACATAGAAACAGCACTGGTAAGAAAAACCTAGTAAGCTGAGTGAGTTCAGATGAAAAAAGAAAGCCTAACAAAGAGGATTGCATATAATAATGAATAAAACTAAGTAAGTTGGCAATGTAACAAGTGAGTAGTATATGCAAAATGCTCTACTCTTTAAAATTTGCAAAGCAATTTGAGTCACAGGTCACATTCATGCCAATGGGCAAATAGTATTATACCTGTTTTCAGCCTAGAAAATGTTACTGGTTAAAAGGTTTAAGACTTATAGGAATCTGCATCTGCATCCAGGAAACAGTTGAAATGTAGTTCTTGTACTCAAGAATAACCCCAAGAGTATGTTCTCTCCATATGCTCTTTTCCATAAATCCAACACAGATTTATTAAGCAAGCAAGAATCAAAGCTGGAGTGATACTACTAGCCAAGTAACTGCAAAGTGCAGTAGAACAAGTCTGCACTGGCCTGTTCTTCAACTAAGTGAAGTTACTTAATGTCCTCCTCAAGCATCACTGCACATTTAGCTACCATGACATCTGAAGATAAGAAAAGGGTTACCAATCCCCAGTCTCTACATACGCTCCATCCCCAACGCAGAAGGTTTCAAAAGATTTCATTTTTGCCCATAGCCAATTGAGGTATTTTTGGATCATCCTAATTTTAATGCCACACAGGTCTCAGTAGTTAGTTATCATAGAATGGTTGAGTTTGGAAGAGACCTCTAGCCAAGCGTCCTGCTCCAGCAGTGACACCTAGTGCACATGGCACAGGATGGTGTCCAGGTGAATTTTGAAGATCTCCAAAGAAGGAGATTCCACAACCTCTCTGGGCAACCTGTTTCAGGGCTCGACCTGCTGGCAACACTCCTCCTCATGCAGCCAGGAGCCCATTGGCCTTCTTGACCACGAGGCCACACTGCTGCCTCATGGTTAACTTGCTGTCAGCCAGGACTCCCAAATCCCTCTCTGTGCAGCTGCTTTCCAGCAGGTCGACCCCTAATGTGTCCTGGTGCCTGGGATTATTCCTCCCCAGGTGCAGGACCCTGCACTTGTCCTTGTTGAACCTCATGAGGTTCCTCTCTGCTCAACTCTCCAACCTGTTCAGGTCCGTCTGAATGGCAGCCCAGCCCTCTGGAGCATCGGCAACTCCACTCAGTTTGGTATCAACTGCAAACTTGCTCAGAGTGCACTCTGTGCCCTCATCCAAGTCACTGATGAACAAGTTGAACAGTACTGGGCCCAGTACTGTCCCCTGGGGCCATGACTAGCCACAGGCCTTGAATGTGTAATGTTTTGGTTAAATGGTAAAATCCTAGTTGGGATTGCTGACCCCACCATATGCTTGTGGATTTGTGTGAACAGAGGATAAGAAATCAATCATTATTTTGATTTCTTTGCTTCTAGTATTCACTACTGAGAGAGGACAACCTGTCTTCTTGATTTTAAGCTCTACTCTAATGCATCAAGTCTTTCTATGAATAAGAATGTCAGCAAATTAAATTATACGTAGCACAATGTGATTAAGAAAGTGAAATGCACTAAAGGTTACAGATCAATGATTGGACTACTGACTCATGGGAGCACTCATTCCATTGGCTTTCACAGAAAATTAAGGGTGCAGTTTCCTCACCAGTTTAAGCTGATCTAAGGCTGCTGTGAGAAGTGCCAATCAATCCCCTGCCATGTGCTTTCACTGCTCCTCCTGCATTGATTAACAACTGCTGGGCAGCTCAGTGCCAGAATGACTACTGCAACACACCAGGAATTCACTACAACACACCAACACGCCACAGCTGCTACGAACATAAGTAAGGATCACACCTTTGGCCACTGCATTGAGTCTGAAGAGCTCTAGCTAATGGGAAAATAGCCAAGCCAGGAAAGAGTGGTTTCAACAGGAACAGTTTTAATCTTTTTACCTGGACAACTCTACACACAGTGTCAAACATGCCTCTCACTTCAGTGCAAAATTTATTTTCACAGCCCACTTGCTGAAATGGTGGGGGGGAGAAGGGGGTCCACTTCTCTCAAACATCTCTATAAATGTTTGGGGCACAAAATGAAATTCAAAACACAAATTACAGAATGGTTCAAATGATTCACAGTGGTGAAAACTGAAAGCAGAAAAAGCGAAAGCAGTTCCATACAACAAAATATTTACTGAATATAAAAGAAAGAACTAAGAAATGTACCTTGAAACAAACTCTGCCAAAAGCACAGTATCCTATGGGGAAAAAAAAAAAAAAAAAAAGATTTACACATATGAATGCTTATTACTTATCACCTCTAGAAGTGCTTCAGCTTGCACAGAATTTGTGCAGCAGGAAGCTCAATAAACACTTCCTCATAAGACTCTGCACATGTAAATAGCATCTCCCCCCACAGGGTATCTTAGCACATTTGTCTTTCTTGATCATAAACCAAATATTACAACCAACCATTGATAACTAGTAAGGAAGTAACAGAAGTGACTTGTATTTTGCTATTTTGCTTTTTTGCTTGGATTTTTGTATCTCGGACAAAATCAGATGATTCCCATTTCTGATTACATTGGATGTTATTAGTCAGAAAAAGCTTAGTTTGTTCTGGGAACAGCAAGCTCATAGTCAAGGATGCTTAAATTCTTACTGGACTTGCAATGGTTATTTTTCATAGCTTGCAATGATACATAAATCACGGCAACTTAGAAACAGATACTGATGAAGGAACTATATGTAGGAAGCTGGGCTAGATAACACAAATCCAGAAGAGAATTATGAGCCAGAAACCTAAGTGTAAGTGATTAGTGTATTCTTAGGAGCTCAGACATAGTCTTGTCACAGCTGAAAATTTAATCTGGTAATGGGATGGCTGAATTTAACTCTGAAATAAAAGTTCAGCTACTATTCAACTACCAAATTTTTACTGTTGCTCTTGAATTTTGTTCTCTGACAATAACTCACTAACATCAGTTAAAGAAAAAAGAAACACATACTTGGTGTGTGTTTGGCAATCAACAGAAAATTGTCGTTCGTACCATTAGCAATTTATTTCAGTTTAATCAGTTTAATTTGAACCATGTTCTCCTCCGAACACAATCATCTTTAATTAAGGAGAAAGTCAGTTTTTCTGCCATAAGAACAGGGAAATCTTTTACAACTTTCTACAGAATCTTCTTGATTAAAGGAAAAATGTTTTCTATTAATTTTAGCTTTTTTTTTTTTTTTTTTTTTTTTTAATCTTTGCCCACACTAAATTTAAGTTTTGGATCTAAATCAGCCGCTGTGTTCCATAAAAATAAATTAATCCCTGTATATAACTGCATAGTTCTGGTTCTAACGGTGTCATTTTACTTCTTGTACTTTTCCTATTTTGAAGGCTGTTTAATTAAAAGTATTTAACAAGCTGGAACATTAAAAATTATCTTTTGTACAGTAAATATTTCATTATGGCAATTTTGACCTAACCATGCTCCTAATCGCTTGCAGTTTCAACTGCCTAAAAATGTGGAGATCCTGCAACCAGTCCAGTATTCAGAAGGTACGTAGTTGCCACTAACAGAAGAACAAAATCCCCAAACACCTTCCAAAATAGGCCTTCATTAGTGAGTGTCACAGAAGGTACTTAACTACTCAAAGCATACTCAGAGAGGCAGCTACCCCCCAAAACCTGCATCTTCATTACAAAGACACAAAAGCTCTACTCTAGAGCACTTCTCCAAAAAATATTAGTCGTATTCACTTTTGATTTGCCTTTTGTTTCTGCCTTTCTCCCTGGCAACCAAGTTTACTATGAGGACTCTAGTTTTAGTGTTATCTTTAGCATTAATACTCAGGGCCCTGCTGCAAAAAATGCAGTCCCCTTTTTGCCCCTCCTCTCTCAAATATTAAAAATTAAGTTAAGCAAATGAAAAGATTGCACAAGGAAGTCACTGTACAAATTGAAGGACTGTTAGTAAGACCACAGAACCCATGTATTACAAAAAGAAAATTCTATCCTCAAATGGTTTCAATAAAAAAAAAAACAGTCCTTCTTAAGCACATTTTATAATTAAAATGAGCTTTACCCCAATGTCAGCTTCCTTACGTTTCTTTTGAAGTTTTCGTAAGAGCATTTTCAAAGCAAATATGGCAAACATGCATATATATATATTCACTATATCCGAATTATCCCCTCCATTTCTAAACGAGGCTCTCCAAAGCGACACTTCCCAACACTGCGCTAATTTCCTTTAATCAGCACTTCCACAAGAGCGCGTTGGCCAATCAGCCTCACCAGCAACGATGAAAGCTCCCCGAAAAGTTTGCGCTGCT